>CM061531.1:133442412-133838170 GCA_030545055.2 Neoaliturus tenellus | reverse complement strand
TTGTGTTTTTCGATTCAACTGAAAAGATAAAAATAAAATATCTTTTAAATATTAAAAATTGTTTTTGTCACTTTTACGTAACATAAAATGTAATTACTGTTGCTTAAGTTGATATAGATATATTTAAACTCGTGTGCATCTTTGTCTGTGTCTCTGTGTTCGCGCGTATGGTGTGTTTGTTAGAAAACAAATATTAAACCTTAGAAATACTTCAATATTATTTGAGTCTAATAAAGTGCCATGGTCTTTAACGAAAGACAAAACCAAATGAAATTGGGCTATGTAAAAGTATGTCAAGGTCACCTCTTCAAGAGAAAGCATGCAAAATTAGGTCAAGGTCAAGTAAATAGCAAAAGAATCATGCTCAAGGAGGAATTAGGTCAAGATCAAGTCATTAGCAAAAGAATCATGCTCAAGGTGCTTAATCAATTAGTAAAAGTGGCATGCATAGCAACCCAAAGCCGAAAAGAATCCAACCATTAAAGAAAAGCAATGAAGCGCGCGCTTTTCTACTACTACAAGCTACGGGTAAACTACCATGCGGGAAAGATAGAGGAAGGAAGTTACATGCAAGCCCGGTGGACAGTCCCGCGGTGGTAGGCCATCGCCACCCCGTTTACCGTACACCCTACCGGATACTGATGTACCCGCCCATAGGAGCGGAGGTCCACCTTCACCGGCTGGCGCAGCAAATGCTGCTATTGCACCAAGAATGAGCGCTGCTTTTATGACGAAAATTCAGCCTCAGGCTAAATTTCCTCTAATTTCCTCAGGCTAAAAAAAAGGGTAATTCCAAAAGTGTGGGTAATTTTCCTCCACAAGGGTAAATCGGGTAATTGATTTAAACAAGTATTACCCTCCAACAACGTAAATCGAAATCCGTACAGACCTTTGCAACTGGTTCAAGGCTAACGCCTTATTTGGAAACCGGTTTTACGCAACGGTGCACCGGCGCACAGCTCTCTAACGTCCTCTCATTGTCTGTCCAGCACTCACACCAGACAGTACCGTTACTTACAATGTCTTACACCATGGTTTGTGTCCGGCCCCGACGGTGAGCGGCAAGTAATGAAAACAATTGCCGCTCTCATCGGGGTGAAATAAGAAGTTTCAAGATTTCTTACGCCATATTATTGAGACAAGAACAAGAAGAGGAGATGATAAGGAGCATCCTCAGGGAGATGGCTCCTGTACCAAGGTGCATGTCACCTCTACCCGACGAAGAAGATGGAAAGAAGGTCAAGTGGAACCGATTGAAACAACACAGAAAGTATGAAATTTTGAAAAAAAGGACTTATGTATTACCTCAATTCATTGGATGGAAAAAAGATTTTAAAAGTTGAAATTCCTAAAATGACATCCAGGCCAACATCACCAAAACAAAAATTCCTAATGCGTATTAAAGAAAACAAAAGATCCATTCTTAAATTTGTAGAATAAACAAGAAGTTCAAAAAAACCATTCCAGTCTTGGAAAAAAAAAATTTTGCCTTAAACACAGTGCATACGGGCACATTCATACGTGCGCGTGTGCGTATGTTTATACGTGCGCGTGTGCGTATGTTTATACGTGCGCGTATGCGTATGTGTGTATTCCTGCGTGTGCGATTGCGTGTCTGTATGCGTGTTACTACATACAACTCACATAGACTATCATATATTTAACAATACAATCTTATATTTAACAATACATATACAAAGTTTTAATAAGCCCACTCTTGCTGTTAACAACACTTCTTTCATTTTAAATATACTGAACTTCACTTCTAAGTACATATCAGTTTTATCCGAACCTTACTGTGAGGTGCACTTTTGGTAGAGACTTTGCTACACGGCATCGCTATGTCAGTCTTACGGAGACTCTCGTAGAGTGCGCATTGGTGTGATAAACTCTCTTGTTCAGTTTTCTTTTTTCGGCACACTACACCGAAAACTTAATACAAATATCACATTCGGCTCCTGTTGTTCGGTGGAACTTTAGGTTTTCTCGTTTATATCACTGTAAACTCTGAAAAATTAGTTAAATTGGCGGTTTCAGACCAATCCGATGACGGTTTAGGCAGGGTCACGTTGCAAAGAGTTAAAATTTCCTTAGCACTTTTGCGGTTTCTTATGAAATTTCACTTAGGTCCTCAAGGTCATGAGGACTCTAACGAATACTTGGAGTAGAGTGTGAGAAACCGCAAAAGTGCTGAAAAATTTTAACTATCTGCGTAACCTTGACCTAAATTACGTCAGTGACGTCATCATGGTGACGTAATCGACGGTGACGTCAACACGTCATTTATGTGACGTAATGTGACGTCATCAGTGACGTCATTGGTGACGTCATCGTCTTCGCCAATAGCCAATATGCTAATGATTGTGTTGATGACAATCGCCGGGGATGGCCAGTTAGTTGCCCATCCAATCACCAGCAAATCAGATGCTGCACCCTTTCAACATTTGCCTTGCAGCAATTAAGTCAAGAGCAGTGCATTTAAAGGCGAATTGCTCCATCCCCGATGCGACCCAGCATTAATGATTGAATGATTGCTTTGAAGCCAATGTAAGACACATTTTGTGCAAATGGCACATAAGGAAAGCCTTAAGAGACTATCAAAGAAAAAAAAGCCCCAAAAATATGTATCAAGAAATCTTCAAGGGAATCAAAGTGATAATAAATACTCCTGACAAGTCTACGTTTAATCAGCTTTGTGAAGGATTTTTAACAAGTACGAAAAATAAAGTGAAGTCTCATAGTTTCTTGAATATGGAAAGACATGAAAAGTGGGCCATGTGTTTTAGAGATATTCTTTATGGTAACGTGAACACAACGGGACATGCCGAATCTTTTCACAACAAACTGAAAACACTGTACCTCAAGAGGAAAGTAAATAAAAGACAAGACGACCTGGTCAAATGGTCAGTTTTCTTTCTTATATAGAATGGGAGGATCATTGCACCCGTGCCCAGGAAGCAATAACTGGCCCTTCCAACTTCCAACAACATAGGCGACCTTGAACCACTGGGAAGATACGTAGATCCTGGGACAAAGTTTTAGTTGGTCGTGGCAAGAGGGTAGAAAATGCCATAAATCCATAGGTGGAAAATGCCTATTGCCTACTTTGTTGTAAATGAACACACGCCTCGTTGACGTCAGCAGAGAGTCGGTGTCAGCGACCAAGGAATACTGTAGACTGGCAATGTGGCACGCGGATTGACGCCGGGCTGCGCCTATGGTGGAGGGTAGACAGGCACGTGAGTGCGCGTGCGTCGCACAATACCGCGCGTCGAGCGGCTACGAACGGTCAATGTCATTGCAGTGACTACTCTTGCGCTCTGAGTAATTTTGATTAACGATGCCTTATTGTGTCGCATACGGGTGCAATAATAATTTAAGAAAAAACGGTAGGTGTTTCTTTTCACAGGCACTAGTTCATTAGCTGCAAACGTGTTAAATAGCTACTAACTAATCAATTTATTTTAGGCCTACGGTAAATTTGTTTTTCAGTTTGCTCAGTCAATAACTTACACCAACTGTTGAAACTGCATAATACTTTCACATTTTATCACTGTTTACTTAATGTTTACTACACACTCTTTATGTTAACTATAAACTATTAGAAAATATGAAATACTGTATTGCTTTAACTTATTTGGTAAAATGCACTGTTTCTGCTTTTTCGAGGAATTTATACCGTGGTAAGAAGCGTTATCCATCACTATGACTTAGGGTTTCCTCAAATAATTAGAAATTAAGAAATCCTTAAACTATTTATAAAATGTTTTACGATGGAAAGCCATTAGCTTAGCTGCGAAGTGGTACGCCCGTTCCAACTGAATGATAAGATTTTGCTCTTTTATTGGGCGTGTACGTGGACGTCCCAGTTGAATACGATTTCCTTCCACTGAATACTGAATACTAACTACCGACACAATTTAGACATACAGCATATGGACACAACCCATACATATATAAACAACAATAGGCCTACAAGACGCTTATCTAAGACACGTGTGCGAGACAGTGTCAGAATTGTCAACTTTTGGTGCATGACAACGTCATTTGATATTACCAGATCATTTGTTGTTATGATAAGTGTGGTTACTTTTTAAGAGAAGGGGGCAAAATTAAACCTTTACTGTCAGTTTATTTTAATTTTATTATTTTTAGTTCAGAACTTTTTAGCGAATTTCCCTATAGGGAATACGCTATTACGGTAGTAGTCACGGTAAGACCTAAGCCCGAGACCATGATACTTTTTCGTTTTGAGGTCCCTAGAAGCCAAAAACACCGTTCGTTCAAATTTATATATATATATATATATATATATATATATATATATATATATATATATATATATATATATATATATATATACATACGAGGTGGCCCGTGCGCAAATTGCGCATTTTATGAATCTGTATGAGTGAAACTCACCTACAGTACGTGAATGTTGATTATGAAGTGACAGAGATCTATTTTCGTTTACTACCTGGCGTTTAAAATTCATCTGAAGGTAATCAGCTGTTAAATTACAATTCACATTAAAGAACTTGCAATAAAAGTTGTTTAACATTTTAAAGCGCCCTCTAGAAATAAATCAAAGGCGAGGGGGGCGAAGCCCGAAACAATATGACCTTTTTAATTACGATTCGTCACTGCGGTATATCCTAAGCTTTAAAATGACACCTCAATCTTAAAAACCGGTTCTGTAGGTCGAAAGAAAAAGGGACGTAACAGACGAAACCCTTATAGAAATAAGAAGATAGATATCTATGTGTCCGTGAACACGATAACTTTTGAACGGAACCTCCGATTTTGATGAAATTTGGTACAGGGGTGTAAGCCAGCGCCTACTAGGTTGAGTTCGCAAACCAGAATGATTGGACCATGGGAACGGGGTTTTATGGGGTGTCAAAGGGGTCAAAAATGGGTTTTTGGAATTTTTGGACCTTAATTTTTAAAATTCATCAATTTTAACTGAAACCTTTTAAAAGAGCTTAAAAAAACAAACAATTTGGTGTTTTGAATTTTTATCATAGCATAACTGGTTACGGGGAAAATCCAAAAATGTGTTTTCCATGTTATTCTTATGGGAAATCAAGAAACCCTGCATCTTGCTTATTTATTGACATAACTTAATCAAATTTGGTAGATACATTATCTATATAAGGTTTAACTTATACTTGCTTACAAAACCCATATGGCGTCAAACCTACATACTCACCCCCATGGGGTTTATGGGAAAAATAAAAAATTCCCAGAGTTTGATACAATTTTGTGTTTACATTCAACAATTATTGATTAACTTAGATTTTCTAACAACACCCAATGGCAGCAAACCTACATACTCGATCCTATGGTGTTTTTTATGGGGAAAGTAAATAATCTGAAATTCCATTGGAAATTCGCTGAGTACGCAGGTCTGCTGCGACGGGGGTATTTATATCATAAAGTTGCTGAATATTAACTATTTTTGTGGAAATAATTTGTATGTAAAAATATTTACAGGCAGGTTTAAACAGCCATGTTACACAGTCAATAAGGGAGGCTACTTTTTCTGTTTTAAAAACAAACTGTTTTTATTTCTAATAAATATCTTAGTAAAATTTACAATAAAATATCAATTAAAACTTCAATTAAAAATACACCATATACAGTGTGTAAATTAAGTATGGAAACAAATCTGTATTTTTTAAACCAAAATAGATAGAAATATTTGGTTTGTGGCATTGACTGTTAACCAAGGTTCCGAAATTTTTTGCATCAGAAAATTTTTTTCACCCCCTCAGGGGGGTAGGGGTAGGGGGTAACTTAATTTTTTTAAATGGAAACCCCTATTGAGTGACCCCTCATTTTGAAGGGTTTGTCAAAAGAAATACAATGCCGTAAACCCGAGGTCGGTATCTTACCCCTAACCAGAATGGCGGCCATTTTAAATTTCGAGATGGGCAAACGAAATCCAGTGTGGATACCCATATTTACCTTTTAAATGGGTTACATTGTTTAAGCCGAACTCCAGATACCATTATTGGATTGAAAAGTGGATGTTTTTACCGTATTCAAAATTTTGCCCCAGCCCCCAAAATAGGGAATTTTGGGGGCAGCCCCGAATTTTTAAACGCAAACTCTTATTGAGTGACCCCTCGTTTTGAAGGGTTTGTCAAGACAAAAGCAGTGGCACAAATCTTAGGTCGATATGTCATCCCTAGACGAAATGGCAGGCATTCAAAAACTTGATTGGGTAAAAAAGCGCCATTTCACCAATTAAAAATGTGAAACGTCATGGAACGCATCAAGGCAAACTCAACAAAATGACATTAATAGATGTGTTATTGATTATATATTTTTTCTGTCTGTTTTGTATACTGTATGTGTATTCCAGTTGCTTAAAAAAAACTGAGGAAACATACAAGTTGGGCCGATGAAGAAAGAATGATTCTCCAGAGAATGTTACCCTGAGCTATGTTATTTTGTTAACCTGTTTTTTGTACATCTATTTCATACAAATATAGTCCTTATGTTTTTAATCGTGTTTATTTTTTAATACCCTCTACAAATCGCAGTTTGATTTTATTTAAGATTGTTCGTGGCGTCCGATTGTGGACAGTACCAATTAATATGCAAAAGTCCTATAACACACATGAAAACTATTTCATAATTTTTGTACGAGTTTGTACGAGCTGTGGCGCCAGTGATCATCACACCAAAGATTTACCGATAAAGTTGCCGGTGAACTTTTACCATATAAAAATGAACTAAATGTTAACTAAGTTACAAAGGACTCAGGAGGATATACGACAATTCTAAAATAATGTTATGAATATTGGATACTTACTAGATTGATTCTCCCATCTGCCTCCTCCGTGCTTCGTAATCTACCTGTAAAACGGTTGTCTCGCGAAAAACACGTTGTGAACAATTTAACGCACGTGGTATGGAAACACTGCTTGGGCCTTTTCAAGAAAGAATCACTCTACAAACACATTTCAAAATGTAAACAATTCACTTCGAGTGAATCGGAAAATGGCAATACATCCAAAGGTAACAACAAAAAGAAAGTCATGCTACCGGACCATTTGATCCTCATGGTAAAAGAAAATAAAAGCGCAACCGAACTGTTAAGAAAGGAGGTTTTCCCAAAAATGCAAAAGTATGCCGAAACATTGATAGCACAAGGTAACATCACCATAGAGAAATACGGATCTGAGGTTTACTCACCGAATCCAAAGACAATTACATTAGTGTTCAAGCAAGATACGCACCCTTGCAAAACTTCATCTAAAAATGAAAACCGTGTTACCTGAGATTAAAGAATTATTGGACTGTATTAGTCCTCAATATTTCAATGCAGCGGAGCGCGTGTCGGATAAAAAGTAGAATGTAATCGAAGAGCCGGTGTTTCAAATCAGATTGCAGTACCTGGAACCAGCCGTACTGCGAACAATACAGGCTTGATTACGTGGAAGAAAAATGGGCCGGACGGTGCCAATACAATGTGCGGGCGTTGCAGTTTTTTTTTTTTTTTTTTTTTTTTTTTTTGAGGGGACACCGAAATGGTCACCGTCGGGCCTCTTTAGAACTATTAAGTATTCACCGACGTAGAAGAATGGGTGTTTTGCGTGTTATTTTTTTCTAGCATTTTTCTCCTTTCATCTCGTACCCTATCTCTTGCCGCTTGTTCCTACAATGGAGTTCTATCGTCTTCGGGCAACAAATGATATTGTGTAACAAAAGGCTGTGTAAATGAAACTTGTTTTTCTTGAGTAAATCTTCTATTCGGGTGTCCGATGTTTCCAGGTAGAACCAGCGTTATCCCAAACTATCCGTTTTTTTTTTTTTTTCATTCGGGATTCCGATTAATACAATTCTTTATGCGCACAAAACTTTCGTCGACTCACCAATCGAGTTGCGTCTTTTCGACCGGTACCCTGAAAACCTTGACTCACCTATCGTGGCCAGGTAGGACTGTACTGTCTGGCGAGTACTGTCATGGCCTACTTCGTAGGTTCAAAAAATGTTTCTTTCGGTTCAGTTTACGACATCTTTAATGGAAGATCCAGAGATATTACAAATGACTAGGTCGACACCCTGTGTGATGTTTTCATTTCCGGCAAGTATTTGGTGAACATATCTGGTTGGAATTTTTTCGAATCAAAAATGGATGCTTGGATTATTTTTGTACTCATATTGTGTTTCGTTTGAAGGAACTAATCCTGAAAAAATAGTTGAAAAAATCATATTCCGTCCTAAAATCAAACCGGTGAGTCCTGTACGGTTTTCAACGAGTCTCGTAAAATGTAACAGCGGTGGTGTAGTGGAAAAAAAACATTTGATTTGTGGAACGTTTTGTAAAAAATGATTGAACAACTGGTGGGATTGAAAACCACGTTCGTGTGTTGTGAAAAGAGTAAATTGTTATCCTGCAATCCCTTGGGTCTGGTAGTAAATGTGACTGAACATGGGTTTGACATCTACATGAATACAGAAATGCATTCATGTATTTCATGTATTTCTGCCCCCCCTGCTAGAAAAATGCACGACAGAAAAATTGATTGAGGAAATCGAAATGGATGTACAACTTCCTACGATGCAGATTGAAATGACTTTACCGTTAAATTGCTACTACAAAAGCCAACTAGAGAATTGATGAAGAATGGAGAGGAACGTTATAGCAAGTTAAAAACTAATAATTATATGTTGGCTTATGGACTTTTCTACAGACAAAACCGTATGTGGCCGGGGGAATTCAACCAAGACTTGACTGTTGAAAAAGTTTGGACACTTCTCAAACCATATATACACGTTATGAAGGATGAAAACTCTAATAAGGCTTTTGCAATTATAATCAACCAACGTGAAATGATCAGAAGATCGACGCCTTTTTTCAGTCAGTGCGTTTGTTTATACACGAAGACGCATTTGGATATGCAAATCTATAATCATTTGTTGAAGAGCATTCGACAAATATCCTTAAACCTTCCGAGTACCATGTGCAATTTTCAGTACATTTATTTCATACAAATATAATCTTGATGCTTTTAATCGTGTTTATTTTTTTAAATATCCTCTAGAAATAGCAGGTTGGTTTTAAGTAAGATTGTTCGTTCGGAGGACTATTTCGGAGTTGTATCTTTCGGGCGACTGTTTCGAGACCTTTCAGCAATAAATTATTCATCCGAATTTTGAAACAGTCTGATTTTTTTTACAATTTTAATATTTTTTACCTTTTGTTCCTAATATCTCTTTTTGCGTTTGTTTTTGCACTGTTTGGAATAATTCATACCCTTCTGCATCTCATATGTGATTCTGGAGGATAATTGTAATTTGTTATTTTTTCCAGAGCTCGGAAATTAAACCCCAGAACACCAATGATTTTTTAGTCATATTTTTATTTATTATTATGTTTAAAGAGGGTTACTTTAAATTTTCGTTTCTACCATTTGCAACCATCAGGTGAAATAACACACTAAAATAGTACTTTTTTATTGTTACAAGTAAAAAATGTGGATACAAAAAGGGAACATATTGATGAAAGATGGGCAGACGGTTCTGGGAGTTTGTGTGGGATAGGAGGCGAGAGGCCGAGGGGACAGTTGGTGTTGCACAGTATGGAGTAACGTTCGTGCATTTGATACACAAATGATTTATTGGTTTTTGTCTCTGGTTTTTCTGTTAATTTTTGAATATTATTGCATATTTGGACTTCATAGTTTTTGAGTACGAAAACCTGAACTTATTAAGGTGAAAGAAGAAGAGATGAAGTATTTCCAACGCATCGGGTGTACAGAGCGATGTGAAAGTCTCCAAAACTCATCACCGATATGTCAACTGCCAAGTCCATCGATTCTGTTAATATTTAGGATAAAATTGCCTTTCCTTTTTTTATTATCAGATTATCCAAACCTCCGATCTTATCATCTTGAGTTTGTTTCTCGTTCTGTAATCAAAATATTTATAAAAATGGATTGTTACAAAACTAAAAAAAAAATAAATAAATAAAATAACTTAGAGTTTGTATAAGTCCAAAATAGTTTGATTTTTTTCAGAGGCTAAAGGATATTCAACTTTTAGGAACATATTAAATTAAATTTGATATTTAGAAAAATAAATATGAAACGGAGCTAAAACATTCTAATAACCTATGTCTGTTGGTCTATTGTAAGCGGACAGGATTTCCAGCCATAAGGTTTAAAATCGTATCCTCATGACACTCACCAAAATTATAGCAGTGTCCATATCGCCTTAATTCATTATTCTTATGTCACTATTCTTATGTATATGTAGTCGTCCATGGAACAGGGTGTCTAATCTGGTTTGTTTGCAGCCGGGTGGAAACCGTTGAGGTTTGTTATGTAAGCGAAGCGTAGGGACCAGGTAACTCCTCTGGTCTTTGTCTTTCTTGCTTCTAAGGGGAACATTTATTTTTCAACCACGTCACTATTACGCGTTTGCATGTCATGTTCAGTAAATGTGGTTCCCAATTCAGTTTTCAATATGTTGATTCCAAATAGCATATTTAAGCATATGTCACTTATGGCTGATAGTTTTTTAATGATGACAAGACATGTTTGTATTTCCTATTTAATTCGTTTTCCAAGTTGTTTCAAAATCAAACATTTCGTGTCTTATATCATCACGTCTTGAACAACGTCGTTTGCAATGAATTTGTTTGATACACGTATTGTCTTTAGTTCTATCATTCTGGTCATTTCGTTCACCCACCTCATTATTTACGGCCATGTCACATTCACGTTAAATTTGTTACTATTGATTGGTAACAAGGAAATTGCTACATGGATTGCAGTCGATTTCTCCTTCTTATCCTCTTCGGTTCCTGATATTTCCGATCTGAAGAAATATTGGATTTTGATTGATTCTTTTTTAAGGATTTGATTTGACAAGTCTGTTTAGGGGTTCCTTTACAATTACAAAACATTCACAAAGTTCAGAAGGAGCTTATATCTAATTTATTAATTATTTCTAGTGTTTTCAAATTAATATGTGTCTATAACAAATTTTCGTGTGCTTAAAGTTAATTTAATAAACTTAGACTCAACTAAAAATTAATAATAATAAGAAAAACTAAAGTTGTTATGTACTTAAATTAACTAATATACTCAACTATTACCTAATTATCTAAATTAGCTAAACTATCAAAAACATTAAAACCATAAAGCTGATACAGTACATCCTATCCAACAAACACAAGAAAATACTTTAAACACTAATTAAGTTTTCAAAAAAACAACTAAACATTAATTACTAATAAAAAAATATAAAACTGAGTAAGATATGCACAGTTCATAAATGACAAAAGGTATCACAAAAAAGAAAATACATTTCTTGTTGCCATAAAAAACTTATTACAATAAACTTAATTAATTTTACAATTACTCCTAGGTCTTGACTTTAAAAAATTATGTGCAAAAAAGCCTTCAATATCTCCAATACTCCCCAGACAACTCCTCAATTCTTTTAGAAATTTTCTGTGGTTGTGTATAGGTTTCAGTTTATGTGGGAGTCTATTGCAAATCTTGGGAGCAATAAAGAAGTAAGTTAGAGTAAAAAACGTTAAATTTGGTATGGGCACATTACATTGATTGGTATTTCTTAGCTTTGATCAATAGTTTGCTTCATGATTCAGAACTGTCAATTTACAATGGAATAATTTTAAAACCTTAAACAAGAAAAGTGATCTCAAAGGTAATACATTCAGCTCTTGGAAACATTGATGAGATGAGTCTAATTTACCCTTCATACAAATAATTTTTTTTAATAGATTTTAAGTCCGCTAATATGTACCTACCAAAAATACTAATCCATATTCAAGTGTACTGTTAACAAAAGCAAAGTATAAATTTCTTAAAATTTGGAAAGGATAAATATTTCGAAGAAAATAAAAAATACGAATACTGGACATTATTATTTTTTTTTATCTATCTAAATGCAATTTCCAATTTAGTTCTCTGTCCAATAATATCCCCAAATACTAAGTACTGTCACTTGGTTTTATCACAGAACAATTTCGACATGTGGTAGCTAGAGACGATAATTTTTAAAATGATGATAAGACATGTTTGTATTTCCTATTTAATTCGTTTTCCAAGTTGTTTCTAAAATCAAACATTTCGTGTCTTATATCATCTACGACTTGAACAACGTCGTTTGCAATTAATTTGTTTGATACACGTATTGTCTTTAGTTCTATCATTCTGGTCATTTCGCTCACCCACCTCATTATTTACGCCATGTCACATTCACGTTATATTTGTTACTAATGACTGGTAACAAGGAAATTGCTACATAGATGGCAGTCGATTTCTCCTTCTTCTCCTCTTCGGTTCCTGATATTTCCAATCTGAAGAAATATTGGATTTTGATTGATTCTTTTTTAATAATTTGATTTGACAAGTTTTTAACTAATACTTCAGCCACATTTGATATTTTGATGAGTCTGTTCGTGTTCTCTGAAAGCGTTTATCAGGCTCATCAAGACATCCTTTGTGGCCTGCGTAAAATATCTGTTTGGTTTGAAGGTGCATACCAATGTCTGGTCTTTGAACCTGTCTTTGAAAACCGGGTTGGGACCAAAATTTATATACAATATGATACAAAAAAAATATATACAAAATTTATATACAAAGTTTATATACTCTGATCATCAACTAGGCATTGTGCATTAGAAGTCACACGATTCGTTACTCGCGGATGTTTGGTCGATATGCAAAACTCCCTTCTGCCTCTCTTTCTTGTATTAATAGATGTTCTTGCAATTGATTGTTCACTTCTCATAGATTGTTCAGAATCATAGTCGAGTGGATGTGGCGAAGGAAATGCCAGTGGTGCAACAGGTAATGCTGCTGATGCAACATGTGAGGCATGATATGTTGGTGATAGCGGTGTAATTGGTGAAACGCACGCTCCCCCGCCATTTTAGGTTCGAGGATGTTCTGTCAAATTTTGTTTATTTGTAGCGGGCGTTTTAAAGTGAGATCTTTCGGGGCTACCCCCGGTTCTTAATTCAGAACACCTACTATCACCACTATCACACGAGGGTTGAGGCACTCGTTGTTTGTCGGAGGTACTGTGGGTAGTTCTCGTTGTTGTTGTTGTCCTGTGAATGATTCCAGTGTGTCCCCTTTACAATTTATGTTTATTCTTTTGACAAACCTTATAATTTGTTTAAGTATATATTAAGAGGTCGTCTTGCTTAAGCTATTTTTTTTCTTTTTTATTTCATGCGCGACTATTTTACTGTCAAAAGATAAATAAATTAGCAAATATAAAAACAGCCACCTAAACCATACGGGAACTTTATCAATCACGGGTTGAGTTATTTTAGTAAACAATGTCGTGTCTAGAGATTCGCCACTTACGAGTGGCCTCATGTTTCTTTTTACCTCGGTGGATTTTCCCTGGGATTTGTTATTTTCAATATTCTTACAAATAATCTAATTCTCTCCGGTAAGACAGCGAACGCGTCTGTATCAGTGCTATTTTCTTTCCTTAGCATGTCGATTATCTCATACTCGTTAGTTTCTTGAGTAAAAACCATTTTCTCCTTTCAACCGTTTCATCGTTCACAGTTTGGTTTTCTTCATCTTCTTCACCCGATTCTCCTTCTTCACCCGATTGGACCGCATCCTTCATCGATATCCATGATTTTCCTACTCTGGATGGTGTCGCCCCCGCGTGTCGACGTGGTGATACTTGTGTGGCGGACGGGTTGTTAATGCAGGGCTTTTTACAATTTCCGAGGCCGGCGATAAGATGGATCTATGAGATGCCGGTGAGGGGTTTAGCGACATTAGTTCATTGTTATAATTATAATCATTGTTAGGTGTAATTGCTGGATTAGCGGGGTTGTACCCCTCAACTTCGGCTGTCTCAGCCGTGTTGTAATTCATTACCGGTTATAGAAAATTATTTGAAATATTGTTTCTATTTAACGTTGAAATCAAATTTTCAATAGTTGGGTTGTTGAGATAAAATGCGGTGTCGGTTAACTGATCTAGGGTGTTCGACCCCTCTACAGTCGAAATCGAGCATATTATGTTGTAATACATTCTGTCATTAGTTCCAACTGCTGTCTGCTGGCGACCTTTTTTTGTTTGTGGTTCAAGACGTTGGTGGTAGAAGAAAGACTCGACGGGTCACCCGAGTACCAGTTTATCTGAGACGTCACAAAACACACATAATAGAAATCTAGTCAACTTGAAATAAAATCAAACAATTTGGTAAACTATATTTAATAACGCGCTATCGTTTTTTAAATATAAATTACAAAAACGAACCAGGAGATATAAATATAACTCAATATTCACTTTTCACAAGCACTTGAGCACAATAATGTATGTAATAATACACAAATTAGAATAATACAGAACGGAGCAGTGTCGCGCTGCCCTTTTATAACCTGAACTAGGATGAGGAGGAGGAGGGGGGGCAGGCGTTGAGTGGTCAAGGGGAAAGAAGGTAGCGAGATTGTTGAGGTGGGGGGGGGGCAAGTAATCGGAATTACGACTAGAACTATCTAATCGGGATTCCGACGGTTAAATTTTCATTCGGGGCTCTGAATAGGATCTCTAGTTGGCTTTTGTAGTAGCAATTCAACAGCCATTTCAATCTGCATCGTAGAAAGTTGTTGTACATCCATTTCGATTTCCTCAATCAATTTTTCTGTCGTGCATTTTTCTAGCAGGGGGCAGACGAAAGACCTGAGACATATCTTGATGGTGTATACGCGATAGTTATCACCCAATTCATGCCTAACACATTTTTTCTTTTTGCACATTTCGACGAACTAGATCGTCGATGATCACTGCCGCCACAGCTCGGACAAATTATTATGAAATGGTTTCCATGCGTGTTACATTTCTCCCTGTCACTTCTGACTCCCTGGCTTCTGACTATTTGTTCATAGATACTTACAAACTTGGCACCATTGGTTAGACTACTAAATTTCTAACCTTTAAGATATTTAAATTTAAAATTATTAAATGGCTGCCACTTTTAAAATACACATAAGAAAAAAACTTTTTCTCACAATATTAACATTGTTGCCCTATGCCTAATATGAACTCAACACAACCATACTTTACGGAAATACAAATTATTAAATGAGGTCGATGCCAGTTATGAACCTTAATATAACCAAGAGTGGTGGAAATACAAATTATTAAGAGTGAAATACAAAATGGCGGCTTAAATAAGTATTTTAGGGCATATGTTCAAATGAACTTTTATGTTTATTTTGGCTTGATGTAATATCAACCTATTATTATGTAATAATATAAAACCTGGAAAAGTTTGGGGTAGGCAAAGCTGGACACCGTGTATATTTTTATATTCTTTTGTATAATTATGATACTTGAGGTCTTTTTAAATGTTGAAAAATAACTACACCTTAGGTGAAAACTATTGTGGATCATCTTCCTATGTGTTATTATATGTATATTGTTCTCAGAAAGTTTGTGCCATCTGCCCCGTAGCGTGTTTATCATTTCGGTGGTAGAGGAATCTAAAAGGAAGACAGTGGACAAGGTACTCACTTTTTCTGTTATAGCCAAGTGTTTTAATTACAGGAAACTTTCTATGACCCTATTTCAGGAAACAGTTGGATCCAATGGAGGTTAAAGACAGTAAACAAAGCTGATAAACTCGCATCTGTGGATAAACTATCGGAAAGAGCTGTAAATAGTAAAAAAGAGTAAGCCTAATTCAGATTTGCTAGAAAATGAGATCAGTTTTGAAGAACAAGAGATATACAAGAAATGGCTTCCCCATGCATCTATTGAGCAACAAAGAAATGAACTTTTTGAAATATGAGACACTCATTTACATTAAGAAAAAAAAAAATAAATACAAGACAACATGAACATTCTACAGGAATATCCTAGGTTTCTGGACGATTCTAATCGTGTAAATGTTAATTCAATATTTCGAGTTAGTTAAAGTATTCTTTTGGTATGACTCTCAGTGATCAATTTTATACAGGCCTAAGCATGAAACATAAATATATTTGGATAAATTATGTTAAGTCCAATTCAGCTCACACTTCACAATTTGACTATGCTCCACTTCACTTAAACACCTTAGGTGGTTCGACTTCGTACCAAGACTCAACATTGATGTAAATACATTTTCATTTTTAAACATGTTGATCCATAGTGAAATTGTAAAAAGACTCGCTTACAAATGTATTTAATTGCATCACAGTTATAACCGTCGAGAAGCCAACATAGGACATAGCTATTCTGCAATGAATTAACGCAAGTAGACCAAAATTGTATTGAACCGGTAAATTTAGAACTAACGTCAATAATGCAAAGATTAAAGAAATGTGTGAAGTATTTTTAACAAATTTGTCATCATTAGGTCTTCCACCTTGTACCATCAATAAAATTGTTTCTTCTTCTAAACAATTAATATTACCTTTAGTGGAAGATTCAAAACAGTTTTTACAGGAGAATTTTGATAAGTCTAATGAAGTTGACATAATGGTCAATAAATTAACAGACACATGTAACATGTTTCATGGATTAGAAAGTGATCACCTCCGTAAAAAGGTATATTTCACAATTCTTTAACGTGACTGAGCCAAAAGAAATAACTCTTGGCATTAGGTATGACCAAGTTTTTGATAGTAACTTGGGGGTTTAAGTTCAAACCCCAAAGAACTGTACTTTTATGTATGTTCCTCTCATTGACAGTTTAATATGGATTTTACAAAATAAGTCAGTACAAAATTTTTTGTTTAGTCCCTAAAACTAGTAAGCCTTTTGTCATTGCTGATTTTGAAGATGGTAGTAACTTTAAAATATCACATTTTTCCAATTAAATACTTATGCTTTGTTAATTCAAATTTTCTTTGATGAGTTTGAGACTGTAAATCCCCTAGGGAGTTAAAAAGGTATACATAAAATAGGTGGTATATACTTTGTTCTTCGAAAGTTGCTTCCATATAGCAATAGCTTCCATATTCCCAATAGCTCTTTGGATTCCATATTTCTGCTATCTCTATGCCACACAGCAGACATTAAAAACTTTGATGTTATATTAAAACCTATAATTGATGATTTTTAGCCCACCCAAGGACCAGTGTGATATATGCTTAGCATACAAAGCTGCGAATGTTTTAAAAGAATGTTGGGATAACCATAACACAGAAAAAAATCAGGCACGCACGAAAATAGATAAGGACAAGTCGCTAGCGATAGAAGAAAAAATTTACTGTCTGACATGTGATTTACAAGCAGTGAAGATAACACCGTTAACTAAAGCCAATTCAATGTACTCTCAAACGAAACTGTGTACCCACAATATCACAGTGTATAATTTGGCAAGTCACCAAAGTAAAAATTATTGGTTCAGTGACGTTGAGGGCAATCTTGATGCCATTACATATGCTTCGTGCCTAATTGATCATAAAAATATGTTCTTTTACAAAAACATTTTTCAAATAATTGGTATTGTTTATCTTTAGTAAAATAAATTCTGAAATATTTTAATTATTCTTTTTACCATCGTCAAAAATCTATAAATAAAAAAGTGAATATTATTCAATATGTAGTTTTATAACCAAGCAAATTAAAGCCTAATTTTGGAAAGTTTCATGATAAGTCAGTGGGAAATACACGTTTTGTGAGTTTTATTATATCAATTTCATGGTTTCCAAGAATAGTTTTCAGTACAGGTATAAAAGGTTGTTCAATATATGCTTAATTTTCGTGGATAATTATGAAATATTACTAATTTAAATGATAATGTGTATCAAAGCGAGCGCTAAAACACGTCACAGCAGTCACAGTGGAGGGGGGGGAGAGGAGGATCTCATTCCGAGCGCTTGTGAGCTAGCCCTTCTCGCTGCAGTCCTGGGTTTACGCACGGGCAGCGGACACTGATGTGGGCTGCATGATATGCGCTACGATGAAAGCAACGAGGCTGTGCAGTCCATGCGGCCACACAGTAATGTGCGGACAGTGTGTACCACTGTTTGTTAGGCGGGAGGTGTACCATGCAGTGACAAGCGCAGCGGGAACATAGTTGAAACATCCCCCTGTCTTCCTTTTTATTGTTTAATTGTATTTTGACCACCTCTGTTGTAACGTGTCACAAGACTACATATATACCGGTAGTACACTTTTTATGTACCTATTTGTGTAAATCATCGATTTTAGAAAAATATCCCTATAGGGAATAAGCTTTTTTATGAATGTTTGTTGCTATAATTATTTTATGATTGTAAAAATGTCTTATTGTTTGTTTTATGAGAAAGGGGTTTTATGGGGTTCCCAAATTGAGTGTCTGAGAAAGAGAAGGGGCTATGCCACAAAACCTAAAATTTTGAATTAATTACAGTACCGGTTAGTGCTCCTATCTACCGGTGTAATGCTGAACTGTTTAGACAAATGGCATAGCCTTTCTACAGACAGTTGAAAGTAGAGAAGTTCACGCCAGCTGTTCTGAGAGACAGAGAAGGGTTCATCTACCACGTGTTGTTCTGCAGTCTGCTCACTCACCTGACGTTGTTTACATTAGTATAACCATTTTCTAACCTTAAAATGGAGAGTGCTGATGATAGTGAAGATGTTTCTGTAGTTAAACCTAAAAAAAGGTCAAAAAACAGTGGTGATTGGAAGAGGCATGTTGCTTAGAGACTGAGGAACAGTGGTGAAAGTTATGTTAGTGATAAAACGAATAAGCACGTTGAAGCAAAAAGACGGAGAGAAGGATGTGACTGTGTTATGAAGAATGAAAGAGCCAAAAAAGTTTGGTGTGAGTTTCATACATTGACTGATTTTGACAAGGACAACCTTTTTATAGGATTTTACAGGTTAGGTGACTATAACTTGCAAAATTCCTTTTTGTGGGGACTTACCAAGCAAAGTGACTGTAAACGTGCATACAAAAAGAAACCTATTGATATTAATCAGTCAAGGAGAAAACAAACATTTACTTATTTTCTGAAAAATGGAGATGGAAAAGATGTTAGGGTATGCTTAAAACCCTTTTTGGACACTTTTTCTATCTCTAAAAAAAGAGTAGCAGTTGTTAGGGCTGGAAATAAGCCTAAAGAAACTGAGCCTACTCCCTTAGGCCTAAGTGACAAAGAAGAAGATCAAAACCTGTCACTTCACTCGAGTAGGCCTATCCTACCTCCTACGGACAAACGTGGAAAACACGCACTGAAAAACTGTTTTGTTGGAGCAACAAAATTTATTTTGTTGCCGTCGTTTTGTTGAGTTAACCAAATAAATTGGTCAAACCAACAAAACCTATGGTTTGGATCAACAAAATGGTTTTGGTTATAAAATTTTGTATTCCCAACAAAAATGTTTTGTTGTGGCAACAAAATAAATTTGGTTGAGTTAATTTGGTTAAATCAACAAAATATGTTGTTGTTCATTTCGTTTTAATTTGGTTAAAACAACAAAAAAAGTTTGTCATTCGATTAATTATACATCATACTCAGATTTGGTTGTAATTAAAAGGAAGAATGAATGAGATTCCCTATTTTAAAATCTTACATTAATATAACCCTTTATTCAAATAAACATTAATCGATTTAATAATATCAGAGTAAAAATTTGCACCAAAAACGATCGAGTTGGCGCCATTTTATTGACGCCTTGATTTTGCTGTTTGTGGAGCGTTCCCGTTTCTTACCATCATCAGTTGCAGATCTGAGAATAAATCATCAATTCTCTTGTCTTTCTTCACAGTTTAAGATGTTAAATTGTTTAAGTATTGTTTGTTATGGTGATGGTGAAGTGTGGATAGTACCGTAAGTCAAATGGTTGACAATATTTGTGAAATTCTCAAGAGTTTCGGATTACAGGAAGAACTCGGAGAGACATTTAGAGGTAAATTTTGGAAACCACCATTAAACAATCAATCTACTTAAGTGCTTCGTGTTAGTTTTGATTTTTGAAATGTGCCTAAATCAACAACCAATTAAAACCTCAACTAAATCAGAGATAGAATATTACCATGTATAGTATTTCAAATGAAGGTGAAATAGGTCCATGAGATTGGTCAAGATGGTCTGTTGGCCTAACCTACAAAATGAATTCTTGGCCCAACTCTTCAGAGTTAGAAAACAACTTATACTGTACCTTATCTTAGGTAGAATAATGATAAACCCCCTTATATCATATGGCAATATAGTAAGTTCTAATTAGTTACAGATCTTCCCAAGGCCTACATTAGAGTTAGCCTTGTGTGTACCGTAGCGAATAAAATGTAAGGTAGGCCTAATGTGAGGCTTGTCACAACTAATTGTTGGCCTATGCCACATTTCTATTCAGCAATGTTTTAAACGGGTGCAATTTCATCCCACAAATCAATGTGTAGAATTGCATTTGAATTTAAAAACAAAAGTAGTCCTATTAGTAAGAATTAAGCAAACAGCTGTTTACTAAATTGTTATAATTAACATGTTACACATTCAACGTGTGTTTTAACGAGAGTGAAGCACCGGTAGGTCTACATTGAAACAGTCTGAAAGGCGAGTGAGCGAAGCGAACGAGCTCGTCTTGAACAAGAAATAACTTAGGCCTAAGCCTTTTTCCACTCGGCATTTTAGAACACTGTCTGTAAATGATATTATTATGAAAAATATTACTGTTAAAATTAACCGAGCAAATGCTCTCGGCCTCCAGGTACCGTACTCAATATCATAACACTAATATCAAAGTATCTCATGGTATGGTAATGTAGCCTATTTGATGTAAATAAAAACAGACAACTAAAAGCCTGTAAAGGATTGAGGGAAGATTGGTAGTATAAAACTAAAGCATATTATAGACCCTGACGGCGAGTGATGGTAGTGAACGAGATCATCTGAAGAGCAAGTAGTATTTATTAAAAAATATATAATTATTATACAATATAAAATTTTAAAATAACAGAACGCGTGTCACATAAAATACCAGTTGTCAAATACTAGCAATATTGTACGTGGGGGTACTTTTCCGGGGTTAGAATTCTGGGGGTAGTTTTCCGGGTCTAGTCCATTGGGGGTGGTTTTGCTGGGGGTTGTTTTTTCGGGGGTAGTATTCCGGGGGTAGAAATCCGCTGGTGTTTGGTTTGCCATAATATTAATTTAGCCTATAGCAACCAAATTAAATAATAATGTACCGTATTCATAAAACCTTGGGTACTTTTCCGGCCGCGAGCAATGCCACTCCATGCCACTTTAAGCTCCGCCCCTTGTGACGTCAAAATAACGTCTGTGCAGCGTTTTTTCATGGGGGTACTTTACCTGGGGGTAGAATTCCGCTACCCCTATTTTGATATTCATGCGTAATCACTAGCAATCACAAAGAAACTCAATTTATTTGTAACATTTATCTATCTGCTGCCGTGATCATAAAAATAGTCAGGCATGGCAGATATCATGTTACCTAGGGGGATAGTTAAGATATTTGCTTATGTTGCTGGTAGGGAAGTTCGTGAAGGTACTCGCACAGTGAACGCAGATTTTTCTACCACGTTTTATTCCCAATTCAACTACATTAAGGTGGCCCACTGTGTTCAGGCGGGCTTTCTATTAACATGCAGTCATATTGGGAAAATATTGTAGCCTATGAGACATGGGTATAAAAATCAACGTTTACTGTGTACGTACCCTTAGGCTATGTGGTTGGGTGAGTAAAGTAACTAAGTTTATCAAAGTAAAGCGGTAAAATCGTGACTCAGACTGGGCTTTATATGCTAATCCTATCGCTCAAAGATATGTATATGAGATTTTTTTCATCTTTTTTCATTAGTTGGTTAGGAATTATTGATCCCAAAAGCCTACACCACGAATACGGGAATGTGCTCAAGAAAATTGCAACCACGTAGGCTGAGTAAGTTACGATAACTTAGAACATTGGCATCACGTAATTGAAAGAAAACAAAACTTATTCCCACACCATACTTGTAGCCTATTTATGGTTCAAGCACTGATGGTTCACTAAAATTAGGAACATAAAAGAATATTCAATTCCATTTTCAAATTGTTACCTATGGTACAGGTAAATCAATAGTTTCAAAAAATAAATTTTTCAAAATACAGTAATTATTTTTTTATTTTATTTTTTGTATCAACGCCAGCGGCATTTTTTTTATAGTATACAAACGCTTTTAGGGCAAGCGGTTCAAACCCCTCAACGTATTTAGAAGTATTTTTAAAATACCTATTTTGGTTTAAAGATGTTGATTGCTTATAGCCTACTGTATTTTTCTTTGATATGGATTTGAGTGTATATGTATATATATATATATATATATATATATATATATATATATATATATATATATATACATATATATATATATATATATATATATATATGTGTGTGTGTGTCTATTTTACATTCACGTTGTAGGGCTGCTAATATTATTAGTATAACAAACATATTTAACAAGAGCAATATTTTTAATTGTTTATTTATTTACTAATAGTCAGTAGGTTAAAATATTTGTGCAATGCCCATGAAGATGGGCTAAGTCCCGAAACATGTTGTCAATAATAAAAAGATTGATTCTGAAAGGGTGCTCTTGTTAAATATGTTTGTTATAGTATATATATATATACAGGGTGTTCGGAAAAAACGTTTCAGGAATTCAGGAGGTTATTGCCCACATAAAAATAAGCAAAAAAGTCCCTGTAAACATATGTCCTAAAATGCCTCGTTAACCCGCTAGCCGCCATTTTGTTTTTTACACTAAAAAATTTTTATTTCCGTAATGGATCATTGTATCAAGTTAATATTTGGCATGAACCTTCATCATAGCAATGCCCATTTTCAAGAAAAAAGTTATTTTTTTCCAATGTGTATTTTCAAAATGGCGGCCATTTTAAAATTTTAAACCAAAATATCTCAAAACGGGTAAATTTTATAAAAATTTTACTAGACACAAAAAAGTTGACAAATTTAATTATCTAACCAATGGTACCAAATTTGTAAGGATCTGACAACAAATAACGGAGTTATTGAGATTTTTCAATTAAAATTACCTTAATTTGCATTAATTACAATGCAAAATCAATGTTTTTATGCAGAAAAATCTCAATAACTCCGTTATTTGTTGTCAGATCCTTACAAACTTGGTATCATTGGTTAGATAATTAAATTCGTCAACTTTTTTGTGTCTAATAAAATTTTCATAAAATTTACCGGTTTTGAGATATTTTAGTTTAAAATTTTAAAATGGCCGCCATTTTGAAAATACACATTGGAAAAAAATAATTTTTTTCTTGAAAATGGGTATTGCTATGATGAAGGTGCATGCCAAATATTAATTTAATACAATGATTCATTACGGAAATACAAATTATTTTGTGTAAAAAACAAAATGGCGGCTAGCGGGTTAACGAAGCATTTTAGGACATATGTTTATAGGAACTTTTTTGCTTATTTTGATGTGAACAATAACCTCCTGAATTCCTGAAACGTTTTTTCCGAACACCCTGTATATATACAGGGTGTCCAAAAAAAACCTTTACAGACTTTGGGATGTGATTCCTGATACAAAAGTAAAGAAAAAAGTTCCTATGAAGGTATGTCCGAAAATGCATATTTACCCAGATATCCGCCATTTTGTTTTTTCCACTTAATAATTTTTATTTCGGTGACGGATTGATCTAGGTACTTCATATTTGGCATGGATCTTTATAATACTAATGTCCATTTCCACAATAAAAATTATTTTTTTCCGATGCATATTTTCAAAATGGCGGCCATTTTAAATTTTTAAACTCAAATATCTCAAAAATGGTAAAATTTATAAAAATATTACAAGACACAAAAAAGTTGACAAATTAAATTATCTAAACAACAAAACCAAGTTTGTAAGGATCCGCTAACAAATAACGGAGTTATTAAGATTTTTCTCTTAAAATAACCTAAATTGGCATTAATCATAGTGGAAAATTAGTGTTTTTCTGCAGAAAAACCACAATAACTCCGTTATTTGTTGCCGGTTCCTTACAAACTTGGTATCACTGTTTAGATAATTTAATTTGTCAACTTTTTTGTGTCTTGTAATATTTTTATAAATTTTACCTATTTTGAGATATTTGAGTTTAAAAATTTAAAATGGCCGCCATTTTGAAAATATGCATCAGAAAAAAATAATTTTTATTGTGGAAATGGACATTAGTATTATAAAGATCCATGCCAAATATGAAGTTCCTAGATCAATCCGTCACCGAAATAAAAATTATTAAGTGGAAAAAACAAAATTGCGGATATCTGGGTAAATATGCATTTTCGGACATACCTTCATAGGAACTTTTTTCTTTACTTTTGTATCAGGAATCACATCCCAAAGTCTGTAAACGTTTTTTTTTGGACACCCTGTATATATATATACAGGGTGAGTTTCTACTGACGGCCATAACTTCGCCAGTGGATTCTAATCATCAAAAGGAACAAAAAAGTCCCAGTTAACCCTAGTCCGATTCCAAACCGTTTGTCCATAATTTCGAGTTTTGTGGTTTTTATAATAAAACTGGACTTTGTCCCACTATTTGCGTGATAAAAATTAAACCAATTAACCTAGCGACTCATACTTAAAATAATTAGATAGAGCATACAATTTTCTATAAAATCAAGGTTACTTTTAAAAATATTCCATTTCTTTCACCGGTTTCTAGCCAGATTTAGATAAAAAATATGCTAAATTAATTATTTAGGTTAAGTTTCAAGAGCATTTTTCGTTACTTTAACCTAATGTCACGTAATGTCCAACTAGATAAAAAATTTCCCAATTTAATAAGCTTTAAACCAATATCCTATTTAAACCTGTTGCAGGTAGGAATGACAGAAAAAATACAACAAAACTAAATTAAAACACGGTTTACAAGTGAGGGTATTATGTTTAATATTAAAAGGTAAATAGCCAAAAAACTGTAGTACAGTAACTCAATGTAAAATGATTTTGTAATAACAAGGAATTAACAAGTATTTTTAAAAATAAAACTAAAATAAAAACAGTTTACTGATTTGGTTTTAAAAAAGCAAAGTAACAAACATACAGATAATAATCAACGCTAGTGTCTTGTGTTATGAAAGCCTGTAGCTTGTTACTGGTTCCAATCAGCTGATTCATTGTTGTCCATAAAAAAGTCTGAATATCAGCTGCACTGAATGCCGTATTAGTGAAACAATTAATTGATGTTTATTTGGATTCCACTTCATAAAAGCGGTTGTTTGTTATTATTTTTTATATGGATCCGTTTACAAGTTCAGAATATGCTGACATGCATTTTGTCTATGGTTTTTGTTCTGGAAATGCATCTGAAAGTGTTCGCGAGTACAGACAACGCTTTCCAAATAGGCGAGTTCCTGGTCGAAAAACTTTTATTCGTGTCCACCAATGTTTGCGTGAAAATGGAAGGTTTCAACGACCGCTTAGTCGGTAACTTCATGCAGGATGTCGGATTGGAAGAGGCTGTGCTGGAACGGGTAAGTGAAGATCCGAGGATAAGTACGAGGACATTAGCGATTGAATTTGGGGTTTCTCAAACCTTTATATCAAAATTATTACGAAAAGAGGGGTTGCACCCATTTCATTTCACGCGCGTACAGAAGCTCGAGGCGAGAGATCCGCCTCAGAGGCTTCAGATTTGTCGGTGGATCCAGCAACATGACCGCGGTGACTTCCTGAAAACAATTTTATGGACTGATGAATGTACATTTACGAGAGATGGGGTCTTTAATTTTCACAATGAGCATCACTATGCTGAAGATAACCCGCACCTCGTTCGTGAATCTCGAAGTCAGTCACGATTCAAGGTAAATGTGTGGGCTGGACTGATCGGAAATCGAGTGATTGGACCATATCTTGACCTTCCTCCAACGCTTAATGGAGTAAACTACTTGCAGTTCCTGATTGAAATCCTACCAGTACTCCTTGAAGACCTTCCATTGAATTTGCGTGATCGTATTGTGTACCAAGCCGATGGTGCACCCCCGCACTACGATGTCAATGTACGTGATTATTTAAGCAACAACTTCCACATGTGGATCGGAAGAGGTGGGACCGTTGCTTGGCCTCCACGGTCTCCAGACCTCAATCCCCTTGATTATTACTTTTGGGGGTATCTAAAACAAGAAGTTTATCGGACACCAGTGGAATCAGCTGAAGAAGTGAGAAACCGGATTGTAGCAGCTACTGCACGACTGCGCAATTCTGTCAACTTAAAGGCGACTGTAAGAGAACTGAGAAAACGTGTCCGCATCTGTATCAGACAAAATGGCGGTCATTTCGAAAACTTAATTAAGTAGCTATTGACATTGGCCTTTCTGGAGGCTTTTTAATTCCTTGTTATTACAAAATCATTTTACATTGAGTTACTGTACTACAGTTTTTTGGCTATTTACCTTTTAATATTAAACATAATACCCTCACTTGTAAACCGTGTTTTAATTTAGTTTTGTTGTATTTTTTCTGTCATTCCTACCTGCAACAGGTTTAAATAGGATATTGGTTTAAAGCTTATTAAATTGGGAAGTTTTTTATCTAGTTGGACATTACGTGACATTAGGTTAAAGTAACGAAAAATGCTCTTGAAACTTAACCTAAATAATTAATTTAGCATATTTTTTATCTAAATTTGGCTAGAAACCGGTGAAAGAAATGGAATATTTTTAAAAGTAACCTTGATTTATAGAAAATTGTATGCTCTATCTAATTATTTTAAGTATGAGTCGCTAGGTTAATTGGTTTAATTTTTATCACGCAAATAGTGGGACAAAGTCCAGTTTTATTATAAAAACCACAAAACTCGAAATTATGGACAAACGGTTTGGAATCGGACTAGGGTTAACTGGGACTTTTTTGTTCCTTTTGATGATTAGAATCCACTGGCGAAGTTATGGCCGTCAGTAGAAACTCACCCTGTATATATATATATCTATATACAGGGTGATTCACGACGAAGTGCAGAAATTTCGGAAGGTGATTCTACACATGAAAATAAACAAGAAAAGTCATATAAACATATGTCCTAAAATCCTTCGTTTAGCCGCTAGCCGCCATTTTGTTTTTTATACGTAATAATTTTTGTCTCCGTAACGATTTGATGGATTTACTTCATATTTGGCATGAACCTTTATCACAACAATGTTAACTTTTAGAAAAAATATTATTATTTTCCGATGTGTATTTTCAAAATGGCGGCCATTTTAAAATTTCAAACTCAAATTTCTCAAAAACCGCAATTTTCATCAAAATTTTATTCGAGACAAAAAAGTTGACAAATTTAATTATCTAAACAATGATACCAAGTTTGTAAAGATCTGACAACAAATAACGGAGTTATTGATATTTTTCTGTTAAAATAACCTAAATTTACATGATTTATAATGCAAAATCTATGTTTTTTTATGAAAAAAACTCAATAACTCCGTTATTTATTGTCAAATCTTTACAAACTTGGTATCATTGTTTAGATAATTAAATTTGTCAACTTTTTTGTCTCGAATAAAATTTTGACAAAAATTGCGGTTTTTGAGAAATTTGAGTTTGAAATTTTAAAATGGCCGCCATTTTGAAAATACACATCGGAAAATAATAATATTTTTTCCAAAAGTTAACATTGTTGTGATAAAGGTTCATGCCAAATATGAAGTAAATCCATCAAATCGTTACGGAGATAAAAATTATTACGTATAAAAAACAAAATGGCGGCTAGCGGCTAAACGAAGGATTTTAGGACATATGTTTATATGACTTTTCTTGTTTATTTTCATGTGTAGAATCACCTCCCGAAATTTCTGCACTTCGTCGTGAATCACCCTGTATATACAGGGTGTCCAAAAAAAAAAAACGTTTACAGACTTTGGGATGTGATTCCTGATACAAAAGTTAAGAAAAAAGTTCCTATGAAGGTATGTCCGAAAATGCATATTTGCCCAGATATCCGCCATTTTGTATTTTTCACAAAACATTTTTTTCTCTGAGGTTTTTCAACCGATCCTTTTGAAATTCGTTATGTGTCTAAAACTAGTCCAAATCTACCTAACTTAAAAAAATCAACTTGATCAAATGGTAAATTTCAAAATGGCGGCCGTTTAAATATTTAAAATTTTAATAATGGAAAAACGATAATCCGTACGAAAAATTGACAAGAATAACCTTTTTTGCAAAATTTTATTACCAATCAAACGACACCAAAATCATGAGAATCGGTTCATAAATAACTCAATTAGATTTAAATGTATGTAAAAAAGAAAGCAAATTATTTCATTAATACGAGTTTGATTAGTTAATATCAGCTGTTTTATACGTAACAGTTGATTACAATGGTCATTGTTGTAACTGTCAATAAAACATTATTGTCAACATTAGACTTGTTCTTTCACTAACTTTACATCTGTTTGAGTTCACCGTGTTCAGTGCTTGCTCACTTATTTAATTATCTAAGTTTTTAGTTATTTATCATCATGGCAGGTAACCACTACTTTAGTAATGTAGAAATGACCGACATGCATCTGATGTATGGGCTTGCAAATTGCAACAGCAGGGAAGCAAGACGCTTATACCAGCAAACATTTCCAAGCCGTACATTACCTTGCCATGTAACTTTTCAGACAATCCATCAACGTCTCAGAGAGACAGGTAGTCTATCTCCTATGAAAGTCGGCAAATCAGGGCGGCCACTTGTGATAAGGAATCCTGAATTTGAGGAAGCTGTATTAGATGAAATTTCAAACCACCCTGAGAAAAGCACGAGGGAACTTGCCTTCAGTTTCATGTTAGCAAAGGAACAATATGGAACATACTGCATGAGCAACAACTGTACCCGTTTCATGTGCAGCGTGTTCAAACTTTGTTGCCTCGAGACTATCTTCCCAGAGTAACTCTCTGTCAATGGTTTACTGATAAATGTCGTGATCCCAATTTTTTGAGTGGTGTCCTATTTACCGATGAAGCCAAGTTTTCAAGAACGGCCGTTACGAATCTTCACAACACACACATATGGGCCATAGAGAACCCACATGAAATAACACAGTGCCATCATCAGTATCAATTCTCTGTAAATGTATGGGCCGGTATTTTGGACGACTATTTATTCTTTAGTTTCCTACCAGAAACTCTGAACGGAGATAGATACCTAAGTTTTTCGACTGTAGACCTTCACGAATGTCTTGAAGATGTGCCATTGGATGTGGGCGAGAACATGTGGTTCATGCTTGATGGGGCGCCGGCTCATTTTGACCTGCGAGTTCGAGAACTGCTAAATCAAACTTACGCTAACAATTGAATTGGTCGAGGTGGTCCGGTGCCTTGGCCAGCAAGGTCGCCCGATCTTAACCCATTGGACTTTTTTTTTTGTGGGGACATCTAAAAGCAATCGTCTATTCCAGCCCAGTAGAATCAGTGGAGGATCTGAGAGTACGAATTTCAAATGGTATTGAGAGGATTCGACAAACACCGGGTATTTTTGAGAGAGTGAGACAGTCAATGTCGAAGCGTCTAGAAGCATGCATCTTAAATGAGGGGCGACATTTTGAGCAGTTACTGTAGCCTTTTTTTATTTCTTTGTATTAATAGTGTGATAGTAGCATAAGATCATGTTAACACAACATTAAAAATGTACAATGTGACATTAGTTTTTATATATTTACACCATAAACAGGTTTGTTAAAACAGGATTAAATGAGGAGTGCAATAGCAGTTTGAGAGCCATTAGATGTCCATTGTTGCGCTGAGCCATGCGTTGACAAGGGCTCATTTCCTGCCATTTATTGCACATAACTCAGTTATTAATGAACCGATTCTCATGATTTTGGTGTTGTTTGATTGGTAATTAAGTTTTGCAAAAAAGTTATTCTTGTCAATTTTTCGTACGGATTATCGTTTTTCCATTATAAAAATTTTAAATATTTAAACGGCCGCCATTTTGAAATTTACCATTTGGTAAAGTTGATTTTTTTAAGTTAGATAGATTTGGACTAGTTTTAGACACGTACCGAATTTCAAAAGGATCGGTTGAAAAACCTCAGAAAAAAAATGTGAAATACAATTCAGAAGAATTTGTGAAAAATACAAAATGGCGGATATCTGGGCAAATATGCATTTTCGGACATACCTTCATCGGAACTTTTTTCTTAACTTTTCTATCAGGAATCACATCCCAAAGTCTGTAAAAGTTTTTTTTTTTTTTGGACACCCTGTATATATATATATATATATATATATATATATATATATATATATATATTTATTTATTTATTTATTTATTTATTTATTTATAGAACTGACACTTAAAAGCTCAGAGGCCCTAACATACATCTTTTTATTTAGGGCCTATCGTGTGCTGAATTATCGGCCACATTACAGTCGACCATATTCAGGGCGAACACGTACCGTTAACAATGTGGTTAACAGAACTCAAATTATTGAGTTTGAGTTGCAAGTTGAGTTGAGTTCTGTCAACTATATTGTTACGTGCTCACCCTGAAGATGGCCAATTGTATTGTAGGCGAAACAATCATTGTACTTAGGTCCATGACGCCGTCGAAACCCGAAGGCCAATATTATATCGGTTTGAGTACAGGCTACTATTTTAATGCTGAAGGCCTAGAAGTTTTGGGCAAAGAGATGACCATCGACATATAAAAGATTTAGTTACGGTAGTTACGGAGGTGAATTTTGGATTTAATTTGGAGTGTAAATGAACTTGGCCCTATTGAGGGTTATAATAATAAGCTTCATAGGTATAAACTCAAATATTCTACTGATATTGTTAAAATAATATTCTGATTATCGATGGTTGATGGGAGGGGGCAAATTTGTGCCATACTGCTCCAAGGTGCTTCAAACAGTGGAATGTGTTATAAAAAAATTAACTTATTGTCAAAAATCCTAGAACCTAAATGGTAGGGTCATATATTATTATCCAACATAATGAATAGCTTACTCTTTGAAGGTCAAAGATGGCATGCTGTAATAATAAAATAGGGTACCTAGGCCTTGTTACATTTTCAACATTTATTACAAAAGGACAATTCCTACATTTAGTACATAATACAATTCCTAAATAATAGCCCACATTCATGAATTTGTTTTTCAGAAAATGATATTGATGAAGAGGCACTTTTGTGCCTTACTGAGGATATGGTGGCGGAACTTATACCAAAAATTGGCATAAGGGCCAAATTTCTAAGAAAGTTAAAAAATTATAAAAGTTTAAAAGTTGGGCTGGAAGAAGTACCATCAATGGAAAGTAGTTCCATTTTAGAAGAAATAGGCCTAACTGAAAGCGAGGTACTTATATTTGTTTGTATCATATAATCTTTTATAAATAAAGTTTGTGTGTTTGCCTGCTTGCACATTCATCTCTAAAACGGCTTTGAGTGCAGTTTTTGTTTAAAAAATTGGGTATTCCCTTATAATTTCAGATGTTGCACTGCTTTAACAAACAGTTTATATGTAAACTTTTTTCCTTTACAATTTTCATATAAAAACACACATTTCTAACTCACTCTGTTACATCCTTCCTGGTATTAGGCACCACTGTTTTTATTTTACCATTGTTTGTTACCTCTTTCATTCCAGTTCCTTTATGCTAATTATTGTATTTAACTTAATGTTAGTATAATTAATGACAAAATAAGACTGAAAAAAAGTTTCTTGTCGAGAAGACTTATGTAACTGAATTTAATGTGACACAATGTAACTTGAGCTTTCAAAAAATTGTATTATACGTACAATAAACTGTATTTGATCACAAATCTTTATTTTTTTACCCTTAAAATGACATTATCTCTATTCCTAATTATGATAATTTAAAAATATTTCCTACACACTGCATATAAATGGCACTTATGTATATTATTTTTTATAAGTTACAATCAAACTCGTACATTTAATATTTCATACATTTTATTTCAGGAGCATCTTTAGTAGATGAATATTATACGGAATATTTTAGTCAACAAACATTAATAATCCTTATTGTTTCCTAGTATTTACAATGAATTCTTCATTAACAACAAATTATGTTATTAAGTACCAAACTTTTTTTATGACACTCACTTTGTTACAAAAAAATTCGTCAAAACAAAAAAGTTTGGGTTGAAATATGGTCTTCTATATCTCGTTTTGGAGTAGCAAAATTATTTTGTTGAAGCAAAAAAGTATTTGTAACATTAACAAAATAAAATATTGTTAATTCTACAAAAGTCTGTCAAATTTTGTTGCCATAACCAAACTTAATTTTGTTAAAATTACTAATATTATTTGGTTATTTCAACAACAAAAATTGTTCTGTCAACAATATACGTTTTGTTTGTTGCAACAAAACATTTTGTTCAATCAACAATATACCCTATTGTTGAGTTAACAAAAACCATTTTGTTGCTACAACCAATGTTTATATTGTTGGTTTAACAAATCATTTTGTTAGGTTAGGTTAACAATACCTTTTTTGTCAGGCCAACAAAATAGAATTTGGTTAAGGCGACAAAATGTATCAGAGTTTTGTTGAATTAACAAAATAACTTTTTGTTGCAATTACAAAAAAATTTTTGTTGCTTTAACCAAAAAATTTTAACAAAATAATTTTGTTAGTCCAACAAAAAAAATAGTTGTCCCTATTTCAACCAAATTTTTTTGTTGGGACAACAATGTTTTTGTTACCCCAACAAAACAGTTTTTTCAGTGCGGCAATACAATAAAGCTTTCAGACTCTCAAACTGATTTTGTTATTAACCACATAAAAAAGTTTCCTCGTTGTACAAGCCACTACAGTAGGAAAAAAATCCGAACAAAAGCTTTATAAGAAGTGTAACGTCTGTCAGTGAAATGTACAAACTTTATCTAAAAGATTACGAAAACCGATCTGGTGAAGATATAGGTCCACCTGTTAAATATGAAAAATACCTGTCTATTGTTTAACAAAGTTTAACATTGGTTTTAAACTGCCCATAACGGACTCTTGTTCAGTGTGTGACGAATGGAAATTTACGGACGAAGACCTTATTCCTTTCGACTTCATCAGCTTAAAGCAGAACAGGGATATAAATGGCTATCAGATTCTAAAAAGAACTCTAAAAAGCCTATTTATGAATATTGTGTCATAACGTATGACTTGCAACAAGCAATGCCACTACCTAAAATTCCTACTGAAAAAGTATTCTATCTTAGACAGTTATGGGTTTATAACTTGGGTTTTCATGTTTGCAACAACAACAAAGGTTTCATGTGTATGTGGACAGAAAATATTGCTTCTCGTGGTGCCTGTGAAATTGGGTCTTGTTTGTACAAAGTCCTATTGAACACTCAAATGACGGCAAACAAAAGAAAGCTGTGGTTCTTTTCAGACTCTTGCAGTGGGCAAAATAAATATGGTGGTTTTTACTTTGTACTACATTTTGGATCACATAGGAAAATTTTATGAGAAGCTGCATTCTTTTCTAGTTCCTGGGCACACTTTCATGCCTAGTGACAGTGACTTTGGTGTGATATAGAATAAGGCACGGAAACAAGATTACTTTTTTAGTATTGATGATTGGAAAAAAGTAGTCACAGAAAGTAGGGTGAAAGATCCTTTTACAGTCGTTGACATGGAAAGTTCAGACTTTCTAAATCTAAAAACACTGTTACATACAGTGGCGAAGAAAGAAAAAAGTGTTGATGACAAAAAAGATGGCATCAGAGAAGCTACAGCAGTGAAAGTAACCAAAAACAGTCCAGGATACATTTTTCTAAAGTATTCCTACTCGGAACTTGAACAATGGACTAAAGTCAGGATATTCAAAAAACAACCAGAACGTCGCAGAAAAAATCAGATGGAAGAATCTCTGACCACAACAATGTTTAGAGAGCTTTTAGAAAATGTGCCAAAACTGTATCCACAAGGTAGAGAAATCAATGCCCTGAAGTACCGAGACCTGCTATCGCTCCTACCCTATATACCAGCTGTGTACCACGATCTGTACAAGAACTTGAAACCAGCAAAGGCGGGAGGACATGTGGAGGAGGAAGAAGAAGAAGAAGGATAATGTGTTTAAAAACTCTCTTAGTTTGTGTCAAACATAATGACTATTCTATTGAATAAAAATCAGGTTTTTTTTTTTATCTGAACAAAAGTAATGAACAGAATTAATTGTTACAGGGGTTGTATCGTCTATGAAAACTAACTTTTGTTGGAATGGTATTGTGAGTAAATATATATAATATATATATAAAATATATATAATAATAATGATTTTTAAAATTTTTCCAACTACCCTGTTTATAATAGAAAGCAAATATGCAAATATTTCCAAATGAAAATAAACAACCTTTATTTATTTTGTACTGAGTCTAATAAAACTTAATTTTTCTCAAAACTATGTGTTTGTGGCATATCCCCTTCTCTTCCTCAGGCACTCAATTTTCAAAAATGGGTTTTTGCTAATATTTGCTATTAAGTTTTAATATTTGACAATTTAAACTTAAAGCAATTAAAAGAACTAAAAAAATAAGTAATTTGAATCATTAGCGTTGCTTAACTGGTAATAGAGAAATTTCGAATAAAATTTCCCATGGTATTCTTAAAGTAAAACTTTTTAAAGTTATAAACCGCTCATTTATCAATATATCTTTTTAAAATTTAGTATGAAACTTATTGTATTATTTGTATAACGTATACTTGTTTTCTATATTATTCATATGGCATTTGTGCATGGGGCTCCTACTCTCCCCTACACACCTCCTGTCCTACCACTAATATTAGTTGGTGGTCAACAATTATGGTTTTGCAATTTTACTCCTTACAATAATTTATTTTATTTAGACCACCTCACTTGTATAAAGTTTTACCAGTCTACACGTATACTGTAGTATGAGCTGTACACTAATTTTATACTATTTGATCATGGGGCTTTACTCTCCCCTACACCCCTCCTGTCCTCCCATACATTACTAATATTAGTTGGTGGTCAACAAATGTAGATTTGCATTTTTACCCCTTATATTAATTTTCAGGTTGAAATAGTAAAACGTCTTCCAACACTACTCGATATATTTACACTTATACTGTAATTGTTTACAAGACGGTAAATATATATAAAAGATCTTATAATGGCGATCGATTTCGACCAGTCACACCGGTCATCATCAGGCCCAATCAGAGACTTTGGGCCCAGAGTCTATGAAATAAACCACATTTAAATTTAACAACAATTTTTACAATCAAACAAGCGGAACGACCATGGGAAATCCATTATCATGTTTAATTGCTGACATTGTCATGAGCTATTTTGAAATTCTTGCAAAAGAATAATTTACTTACTATCCAAAAACATGGCTACGTTACGTGGATAACGTGTTTGCCATTTTTAATAAAAATGAAAACGTTCAAAATTTTGTTAATAATTTAAATTCCATTTATCCAACCATCAAATTCACGTTTGAAATCGAGAACAACAACAGTATTGCATTTTTGGACACATTAGTTATTAGAAATAAAGATAAAATAAAATTTGACATCTTTCGATAACCAACTCATGTCGATCGCTATATTCATAATGACTCGTTCCATCCACCATCTTAAAAAAGAGCCATATTCCATGCACTAATCTACAGATTATTGAATACCCCTCTAACTGCTGAAAGATATAAAAATGAATTGGCATACATTAAAAAAGTAGCATTTTTCAATGGATACCATACAAGTCTCGTTGATAATAAGCATAAGAAAGCAAAAAAGAAGCTAGAAAGAACTACGAGAGCAAAATTGCTGCCTATAAGAAAAGAGGATGATAAGTGGATGAGCTTAACACACACCGACCTCTCGAAAGAAGTAACGAAAATAATGAAGAAATATGCAAATACTAATGTGTCTTTTAGAGCCCATAACACTGTAAAGAAAATCTACAAAATCAAAAAGATAAATTTGATAACAAAAGTATGTCTGGCATTTATCAAATTAACTGTGGCAACTGCAACAAAAAGTATATCGGACAGACAAAAAGAAACCTAGAGAAGAGAGTGAAAGAACATATAGCTCACATGAAAATAATCGACAAGAAAAATCAGCAATTGCAAGCCATTGTATCACAACCGGCCACACATTTGGACAGAAAAATTCAAAAATTATAAAAAGAGCCTCTTCATATAATTATTTAAACGCATGGGAAACCTATATTATCCATAAATTCAAAAAAGATGAATTAGTAAATTTAGAGGAAGGTCCAGTTCAAAACTCAAAATTACTAGAAAAAGATTTCATTAAAAAAGCTAACATTTTAAATACAATTTGATATATATAACATAAAGAAAAAAAATACCATTAGAGCTTGTTAAATGTAGATAACTTATTTCCAAATCATATGTTTCATTGTATTTGTCAAATAATGTTTGTAAACAAACTTTTTGTTTATATTTGTGAAAAGGCAAATGTCTGTAACCTTTTATAATTCACCTACTTTTAAATGTATGATTGTCATTCACATACACTCATATTTACAAACACCAACAATAAAATTTAGTACTTTTTTGTAATGTGAATCTGTATCCACATGGCCCTATGTGAGGGTATGAGCAATTGTGCATTTTCAATGACAAACAGTTAAATGTATCTGTACTAAATTGCAAAAGGTTATGCTAAGATAATACCACAGAAGTTGTAGTATGTGTATTGAATTTAACTACTCTTTTGGAAGAACATTTTACTATAGGGCCTACATTCCACATAAATAGCAGAAAAATTTATCTGTCTCACTGGTCAATAAATCAAAGTTGACCCGTACATCAGATGGAAGTCACTGTTTGTTTCTGTGATACCACATTTCACAAGCCATGCATTTCACAGATCGGTCTTTGACCTCTTTTGGAATTGCATCATACTTTTTCCTGTTTATATGCATAGGCGTGCGCACGGGGGGTGCCAGGGGTGCCACGGCACCCCCATTAGGTCAAGACTCGGTTTTTTTTAGCAGGCTAATAACAAGATTATAATACAATCAGGTAAATTGTGAAATAGAATAATTTGTCAAATGGAAACGATTTAGTACATGATGGTTAATGGTTGTCTTTTTTAGCCATTCACTCAGTTTAGCAGCGTTTAACGTGAAGTTATTTGAGACGGAATCACCGCATCACCGCACGCTCACCGCGGGAAGGTTTACTCCTTGGCGGCCGGTGGGTTGGCAACACTGTCTGTCAACCCGGCGCTTGACAGCGACAGTGCTGCGACCACAGTCTAATATATAGGTTATTGGGAGACAGTCGTGACACTTGTATCGAAGCTGCATGTTAGGCGTTGTCCGCCGACAACTAGCGCTTCAAGCGGATGGAACCGGCGTGACTGGAGTCGCGAGCGTTTCCACCAATGGCGGGAACTTTAAAATGTTACTCCAATGAGCGGCAACAAATTCTGAACTATATTTCTTCCTTTATCACTCGATTGGGATTTAATTTGACAATTTTGATTGTTGTCAGCCTTGTATAGTCAGTGGCATTATTCTCAGCTGTGTTATTGTTGCACTGATGGCTGCTATCATCTGTGATTGTGTCGTCAACTCGGACGCCAACCACTATAAGCGCAAGTGTGCCCACACTAGCGCTCCAAGCCGCTGTTCCTTGCGTAACTGGAGTCGCGCGGTGGTTCCGGCGGACAGCCGAAGTGACGGAGTGTCACGACTGTCTCCCAATAACCTAATATATTAGACTGTGGCTGCGACAGCAGTAGCAGTGTTATGTTAACTTATGTTCGTTCTTATAAGTTATCGCACTTGTGTAAGTTTTTTAACCGAAATAGGGATTAAATACTTTGTGATTGTGTGGGACAATTTCAAAGAAGTGCTAGTTACGATAGCTTTATGACTGTAATTTCTAAGTTTGCCACGGTACCTGTAACTAGCTGTACAAGTGAAAGGAGTTTTTCAAAACTAACAATTAATTGTGAAGAGTAAGCTCAGAACCACAATGTTGCAGGAACGGCTGGAACACTTAATGATCCCGTTCTTAGAACAAGAACTTGCAGATAGAGTTAGAACAGAATCTATTATTAATGAGTTCAAGGCAATGGTGCCTTTCAATAGGCGGTTGAGTTTGTAAGACTGTAGGCTATAGCTATATAGATATTGATGGTGTCAACAAATTTCAAATGGAGTATGTCGTGCTGTGTATCATTTTGTAGCTCTTAAAGAACTTCTTACATATGATCCATGCCTCTATCTTTAATTCACTAATAATTATGTTGTAGTTTAGAATATAAAGTACACAAATTAAAATATATTATGTTAGTTTATTAATGTCTGATTATTGATCCTTGAATGTCTAGTTTACAAAGAATTGGTTTAATGGGAAAAGGTTTCAAACTCAGAATAATAACAATGTGAAAAACAAACAAAAATACACAATCTTAAATATATATATATATATATATATATATATATATATATATATATCTTGAAAAGCATTAAAATTCGTCATTTTGGCTCAAAATTTTCAAAAAATTTCCGGGGGAGGACCCCTACCCCCCAAACCCCCTGGAGCATCTGGCACCCCCAATTCCAAGACCCTGCGCACGCCTATGTTTATATGGTGTTCTAAATTAGTACAGTAGCGTTTATATTATTAGATTAAGTTGGATTTAATTAAAACTACACATGGCTTAGGCACATTGTATTTATTGACAATAAGAACCACCATCATCTTTCTTAACTACCGGATGTCCCAGCATACCCTTCAAGTACCTCATCTACAATGCTACCAACATACGTATTAACATTATATTAGTGTGCAGACTAATATGTAACATCCTCCTTATTTTTAAATAAAAATATTTTAAACAAACATTAAATTTTTGAAGAGGCCTATATAAAAAGAAACAAAACTTATTTACACAAAGTCATTCAAACGATTAGGCTTTCTTATCACTTGTCCAGATCTAGAAGTTAAATTTTGCATGGGCCTATTAATCCTATACTATAATACGAGGAATGTCTGAAGGGATGTGTGTTCTACGATCTCGAAATCTAGCTGTCAGATTTTGCGTAAACTTTGCAATTAAAAGTGTATTGGCCCAAAAATAAGTTTAGAAAAGACCTCCATCCCAGGAAAAATCGAATTTTGTCAGAATTTAAGTTTAAAAATCGTAATTTTTAACATTGGTCTTATGGGTTGCTATTTTGGTAACGAAATAACAACAAAAGGTATACAAAAATAAAGGAACATTAATATTAAGCAGACTTTTTGAAACAGCTGTCAACTGTGAAGAGGTATAGTTGGTTGTTGGGAGAAATTTAATAGCTCTAATGACACTATATCAAAACTGAATTAAAACCAACGAGCAAGGCTCGGTTAACCTGGTACTAATAATAATAATAATACTTTATTGCATAACAATAAATTGCATTGCAAATATACATAATTTATAATTATATTAACTTATAATAAATAATCTATTGTATTTCATCTTCATCATAATATTTGCTTTTTCTATCTTTATACATAGTCAATTTGTTTTTTCTTCATAAAGTCTTCAATTCTATAAAGTGCTTCTTCCAACAAAATCAATTTAATTTGTTTCTTAAAAATCCTTATATCTTTTCGATTTTTCAAGGTTTCTGGCAATTTATTATAAAATTTAATTCCTTGGTATTGTAAATGACTTTGGAATAATTTTGTATTGTGTTGAGGAATTTCAAGATGAGTTTTATTGCGTAATTTTGTATTTTTATTTACTTCAAAATATTTCAAATTATTTTTTACAAACATTAATGATTCATATATGTATAATGAGGGAAAAGTCATAATTTTATTTATCTTGAATAGATCTTTGCATGGATAGTATTTTGATTTTTTAAAGATGGTCCTAATTGCTAATTTTTGTAATATAAATACTTGGTTACTTCTTGATGTTGCATAACCCCATATATTTATTCCATATTTCATTTGTGAGTAAAAGAGTCCGTAATATGCAGACAACAATAGTTGGGTATCAAAAAATTTTGATAATCGTCTTAGAAGAAAAATTGAGGTGCTTAGCTTTTTGCAGAGGTTGTTAATATGTGTATTAAAATTAAGATTTGCGTCAATTGTTAAACCTAAAAATTTGACGTGTTTTTCACCTTCAATTATGTTTCCGTCCATTTCCAATGTAATACTGTGATCTTTTCGATTTCTTATATGTTTAAAATCTATAAATTGTGTTTTTTTCGAATTTATCTTCAACCCATTCATACTGCACCATTGTATAAGAGAGTTAGCTCCAATGAATGTATCAACTTCTAAATTTTCTTTTTTTAAATTTGACATAAATAAAGTAGTGTCGTCAGCGAAGAGAATAATATCTGAATTTCTTACACATTCATTAATGTTATTTATATACAGTAAAAAAAGAATTGGGCCTAAAACCGATCCTTGTGGCACTCCTGTCATACATTCTAACTCCTCTGAGCTTTCGTACCGCAAACATTTGTTGACATCAATATATGGAATCTGTACAGCTTGAGTTCGTTTTTCCAAATAAGATTTAAACCATTTATGACTAATACCACGTATCCCAATAGCTTGTAATTTATCTAATAGCAATTTATGTGATACCATATCAAATGCTTTTTGTAAATCTATAAATATGGCTAAAGCATTTTCATTTTTATCAATGGCTTTTATTGCAGACGATACTAATTTATAGATTGCATTAATTGTATTTATGTTTTTTCGGAATCCAAATTGATTATCAGATAGTAAATTGTATTTTTCCAAAAAAGAATATAAACGATCTAAAATGATTTTTTCAAAGATTTTGCTGAAGGTGGAAAGGATAGATATTGGTCGGTAATTACTACATTCAAGTGGACTTTCTTTTTTATATATAGGTTTTACAAGAGATTTTTTCAGGTTAGAAGGGAATTCACCAGTTTGCATAGATTCATTTATAATATAAGTAAGTGGTGTGCATATCTCCTCAAAGCATTCCTTAACAATGATTGAAGAAACTCCATCTATTCCAGCAGAATTAGATGATTTTAATGATCTTATTATTTCTTTAATTTCTTCCCTTGAAGATGGGTATAAGTACATTGAATTATTACAACTTTGTTTACAATTATTATTAAATTTGTTACACGTATAAGTTTGATCCCTATCTGTATTTCCCACATTTATGAAATAATCATTAAATAAATTTGCTATTTCGGTTTTGTTACTAATAATATTTCCAAGATTATCTTTCAGAGAGAATTCAGGTATGGGTTTATTATTTTTTGTCAATTTATTTTCATTTATAATTTGCCAGCAAGCTTTTGATTTATTATTTGAATTTTCTATTCTTTTTCTAATATTTAAAGCCTTTTCACTTTTGATTTGATTCCTGAATTGTAGTTTCATTCTTTGATAGTTAATTTTTTGGGGATCAGAAGAAGCCATGTCTTTGGTTAAAATATATTGTTCTTTTACTTGTCTTCGTAATGCATTTGTTTCTTTTGTAAGTTTGATTTTGTAAGAGGTTTCCCGGTGTAATTTCACTTTTTTCATTGGTAGACATTCCTCAAAATATTTTGTGAAAATTGATATAAATATATCATATTTTTCACTCACAGACAGAGAGGTGTTATACATTGACGTCCATGATTCATTTTTTAGTAAATATCTTAATTTAGAAATATGGCTTGTAGATAGCTTTCTGACAAACTTGAATTTTGGTATATTAAAATCTGTATCCATTGATTTTAATTCTGCTACTTGAGCGTGGTGATCGGATAGAGAAGTTATTAAAACATATGCAGTCATGTCTTCAGGTCGTAAATTTGAAAATATATTGTCTACTCTTGTTTTTGAATTTTTAAATTCTCTAGTAAAAGTAAATATAGATTGATTAAGATTGAAACTTTTCATCATATAGATCAATTTTCTTGTAATAGTTTTATCTTTTGCGCAGTCAATATTAAAGTCTCCTGTCACTATAGTATCATACTTATGTTTGCTAAATTGTTCTAAACAAGTTGACAGTCTATCAAGAAAGATATCATAATTTCCAGAAGGTGGTCTGTATATACCTAATATTAATAATTCACCTTTAAATTGTTTTATTTTAACTCCTGCAATTTCAGAATGTCCTTCTATACAAAATTTAGTAACGTCAATCACTTCAAAGTTTATATTTTTGTTAATAAATATTCCAACGCCACCTTTTCTCATATTTTTCCGACAGTAGTAAGAACCAATAATTAAATTATTAATTTGAATGGTATTCAACTGATTTTCTTTTAAATGGTGCTCTGATAAACATAAAACCATTGGTGCCTCGTTTTGAATTAAGTCTTCAAGTATTTCAAATTAAGTACTTCATTAGGCATTTGAACATTAACAAACTCATTAGGCCTATCATCATTTATAGCAACATTTTCCATTTCATTACCATTAGGCATATCAACATTTTCCAACTGCGAATAATTTTGAACAGCTAGATCAGAATAGTCTGGTGCAACAGACAGCCTCAGAGTAACATTTCCTTAGCATAATTCTGTTTCTCCTATATACCTGACCATAATCATCTTTTACAAAATAACTTCTAGGGGGAAATTTTAATTTTTCAACTACTTTACCGCTTATCCATTCTTTACCTTTTTGGATCAGTACTCTATCACCTTTTTCAAAACTACTAAGGGATTTAGAAGTTTTATCATAATAGAACTTTGACTTTTCATCAAGCTTAACCCTTATTTCATTTAACTATTTTTGGATTCAAAGCACTTGTCTTTACAGGCATTTTGGACTTAAGGACTCTATTCAAAAACAATTGTGCAGGGCTTACATTTACTGAATTAAGAGGATTATTTCTATAGTCTAAAAGTAACAATTCAATGTCTTTACCACTATCTTTTGCCCTTCTCAAAAGATTTTTTCATATTGCGACTGCTTTTTCTGATCTACCGTTACTTCTAGGATAAAACGGACTGCTTATTACACATGTAATATTGTACTCAACTGCAAATGATTTAAACATTTGAGAAGCAAACGGAACATTGTCTGAAATTAAGCGTTCCGGTACACCAAATTGAGAAAAAATATGTTTTAACACTTTAATGGCACTGTTTGATGATTTGTCATACAAACTTCTCAATTCTATCCAGTTAGAATAAGCATCGGCAACAACTAGATAATTTTTTCCACCACACTCTAGTATGTCACAGTAAATAAACTGCCATGGCCTACTAGCATTTTCATGTTTCAACAATGGCTCTTTACCATTTGCAAATCTATACTTTTCACATATCTTACAGCTTAACGTTAGGTTTTCAATATCTCTGTTTACGTTAGGCCAAAATAGAGTATTTGTCTAGCTCTAGCTCTACATTTCACAACACCAAGATGAGACTCATGAACCAGATTCAACATACTATGTCGTAAAACTGACGGAACAATGATTTTAGTACCAAAAAACAATAAACCATATTCATATGTAATTTCATATTTAATTTTATGGTATGCTTTAAGGTCATTACTCAAACAATTATACTTAGGCCATCCTTCTGGACGTATTTGACTACACTTTTCAAAATTTAATCATTTTCAGTAGCAGTTTTAAACGCTAACTTCTTTTCCTCTGACATACCTAACTGATTGTTTAGACTATGAACCATTATGGATTTTTCCAGTTCACTACTTAAACACTTTCATTGGTTCTGTTACCAACTTTAAATCATCGCGACATTAAATCTGCTAAAACATTAGACTTTCCAGGCAAATATTTAACTTAAATGTTATACTTGAGTATGTCTAGTTTAAACTTCTGTAACCTATTAGAAACTTTGTGCATGTTTTTAGACACAATCGAGACAAGAGGTTTGTGATCCGTGTACACAACAACTTTTTGACCATAAATAAATTTATGATACCTCGACAAAGCAAAACACATAGCTGCCATTTTTTTTAGTCAAGGCTTTAGAAGCAAATGCTATAGGATACCCTTCTTGAAGAAGACGTTCTCCATTATGATTATGTATTATGCATTATGTATTAGATGAATCAACAAAGATTTCACAATCTTATTTGGGATCAAAAATTCCAAGCGACGGAGCTTTTCAGCAATCTTAGACTTAAGTAAATTAAAAGTTTCTGAATGATCTTTAGTCCACAAAACTTCAACATTCTTTTTTAAAAGTTGCCTTAAGGGCTCAGCTAACTGACTCATGTTAAAAACAAACTTGGACAAATAGTTAGTTACACTTAACACACTTTGGAGTTCTTTTTTACATGTAGGCTCTTCTAACGCTACAATACTTTTGAAACGTTCGGGATCTGGAGCCAAGCCTTCTTTAGAAAATATCATACCAAGATATTTGACACTACTAACTCTAAACTGCAATTTCTTCGCATTGAACTTAACATTTTTTTATTGCTCTAGTCATTACTTGATTTAACACTTTGATCACTTTATCAGTGGCAATAATGAAATCATAAAAATAAATTCCTACATTAGGAATATCACCGAACATTTGTACATTGTACTTCTGAAAGATTTCTGGACTTACCCTTAACCCAAAAGGAAGTTTATTATACTTGAACTTATCAAAAATGGGTTATGAACGTAGTTAATAAGCTACTTTTATGATCTAGCTCATTATTGTTAAGCTATTGTTATTGATCTTGCATGATTATTGTTAAGGGGAAAGTCTTGTTTTACAGTGCTGGATATGAAGGATGGCTTTCATCAAATAAACAATAATTCTAACTCATCTGCTGAGGGAATTGGAAATGGTTCCAACTTGATACATTCATTTAACTGATCAGGATCCAACCATATACGTAGGGATTTATCATGTTTTTCTACGATTACTATATTATTATTTACCCAATCAGTAGGATAATCAACTGGTTCTATTACATTACTTTCCGTAAGCCTGTCAAGGACTTATTTAAGCTTAGGTTTCACTGCCTCAGGTATTCTTCCTACTGAATTAACTTAGCATTTTCTTTCAGTTAAAGACTCAACTTTTTTGGAAATTTACCTATGCCAGTAAAAACTTCTTTGTGCTCGTTCACAAAAATATTTTTAGAATTCAACTTTTCTGAATCTAACTGTAAACTATTTACTCTTTGAAGTAAATTTAACTTAACACAAGCATTCAATCCTAAAATTGGATCACTCTTAGTTTTTACAACTACATATTTTATTTTGTACTTAACACCATTGACCTCTGAATCAAGGATTACATTTCCTACACAATTTAACTCTTGGTTGTCATAGGTAAGTATTTTATTCTAATTTTGTTCTAACCTTACCTTAGGTAACTTTATCAAGCACATGATCTGGTAGAACATTACACTGGGCACCACTATCGAGCTTAAAGTCGATGCATTGATTATTAATTGTCACTGGCTGCATCTACCACATCACTTGCACTTTTCTGTTCAACTGCTCCACCTGTATCTTCTCTTCAGGAACTGCCATCTCCACTGGGTGATTAGGCCTAGCCGAAGTTTACTGTCTCTCCTTAGGCTGTCCTGACAGGGCTGCCGAACGAAGTTATCTTCAAACAAGGCGCGGATGAATAAATCTTCTACGTCCACTTCCAACTTGGCTTCATGAACAGTTCTTTTCGATGACGACTTACTTTTACCAACTTGACAAAAAATAGCAAAATGATTTTTATTGCCACATTTCTTGCATATTTTTCCATAAGCAGGGAGGGCAATTAGCTCTAGTGTTTTCACTTCCACTTTTAAGGCATTTGTATGGTTGTCCTGTCTTAGCTGATGATGACCTTGCTGATAATCAGGTTTTAGGTTAGGACTAGGCTTCGGCCTATGACTTTGAAGGTTTTGACTTTTATTGTTAGATCTTACAAAATCTTTTTTCTTCACTACATGATTCAAGATTCAAGATTTTATTGACCATTAAACAATTACATGCGATAGGTCACGTCAATGATACAATATCAGACATTTTATGAATAATAAATAACAAAATTCAAATAAGTTACAAGCAACAAGAATGCAGTCTAAAAACAACACAAAAATCAGGCATTAAATTAACTAAGTTGAAGCTGAACATTCCTAAAATGAAGCATAAATAACATTGCAACAAAAGATGAAAAAAAGTCCACGTGAATACAATGTTTCAAAACTGCAATGTATTTATGTCAGAGCTATGTAACTCACTCAGCTTATAAAAAGGCCTAGCAACTAGCCATGAAAACAACACTTTCTTAAACCTACCTATAGTAACAGACTGGACACAACTTATTGAATAAACTAATACTGACAACCTCATTGGAAGTCAAAACTTTGGTCAGTCTTGTGTAAGGCCTATTTATCAGGTTACATCTCCTAGTATCATGCGCATGCACATGCTTACTAAGTGTAAAACTATCAAAATTCTTCTTAACATGCATCAAACAAATCAAAACGTACAAGTTAACAACTGTAAGTATTCCTTCTTGGACAAAAATAGGCCTACAGTGTGCCCTTGGTTCTGCACCAACAATAATTCTTAATGCTTTTTTCTGCGCAATAAGAACACTTTCTATCTTAAAGGCGTTGCCCCACAGAAGCAAACCATATGACATTATACTATTAAATAAAGCAAAGTCAACAACTTTCAAGTGACTTTTAAATATAACTAACCTAAGTTTTCTCAGAACAAAAATAACTTTACTTAGTTTCTTTAACACAAACTCTACATGCACACCCCATGCTAATTTAGGGTCCAACCAGATACCGAGCGCTTAACACATTCGTTAGAACTGAAGTCTTTACTGAGGGAAAAGAGAATATGCTGGGTTTTTCCCGGTTTAGAAAAAGCATGTTAGCCTGATACCAGACACTGGCTTCACTTACAATATTGCCAACTATATTATCAATGACAACTGGGGGCAACTGAGCTGACAAGACATGTAAGCCTAAAGCATCACTAGCACTTGGACCTACTTTGCCTTGAATTACCTGTGATTGCTGCCTACTCAATTCAGCAGCTCGGCATTGATTTACTGCTTTAGTCAACGTTAAGTCACTTTCTCGGAGCAAAACTTCTTGAAGTTGTTTATCAACTATCCCGATCACTATTCTACCTCTAATTAGGCTCTCTTCATCCTCTTTAAAGTGACATGATTTGGAAAGACTTTTTAATGCCGTTACATAATGTTCAATAGGTTCATTTCTTTGATGCACTCGATTGAAAAATTTAAATTTGTTGTATACCACATTATGTTTAGGTGTAACATATGCATCGTATAAGCCAATTACCTTTTGCAATGTGTCTGCGTCCTCGGGCTTGAAGGTATTGTAGATCTCAATAGCTTCATCACCAACACAATTTAATAACATGGCGATTTTGATTTTGTCTTCTTTGTTATCATTCCCACTCGCCAAAAGCAAATTCTGAAACTTTTGCTTAAACAAAGTTCAATTTTTGGAAACATTTTCGTCAATTACCCTCGAGGCGGCTTGAAATCCATATTGAGGTTGGCCGTATCTTTCACTCACTTCGGGGTCATTAATACAAATTAAAAGGTTCATCACTACCCCACCAGTAGACACCATGTTCTATATTACCACAGTAGCGTTTATATTATTAGATTAAGTTGGATTTAATTAAAACTACACATGGCTTAGGCACATTGTATTTATTGACAATAAGAACAACCATCATCTTGCTTAACTACCGGATGTCCCAGCATACCCTTCAAGTACCTCATCTACAATGCTACCAACATACGTATTAACATTATATTAGTGTGCAGACTAATATGTAACATATGGTGCATGTTAACAATGTTTTCAGATGAAGCTAACAATCCTCTAAACAGAGTGTTTCTGTTCTCAGTAGCATTCAAATTAATTTACTACTATTTGTTCACTATCAAATTCTTTGTTCACTATTGATTAGCTGCTCAATGTAGTACAAAATGATCACTCCGCAATTGTAATTGTCACTCTGTAAAGGGTATTAATGTATTATGTAAAGAGCATTTTCCAAACGACCAATCAATACTACGTTTGCTAGATTTATTTGAGAGTATAGGGAAAAACTTCGCAAAATTGTTGAAAATCCGATGTTTATGATTACTGACAAAGTCTACTAATAGGTCAAGAATATAAAAAGTGCAGTCATTAGAAGAACAATTTTTGAAACACTATCTACACATTGCAATTTACTTTGAATAATCCAGTCTGTGGGATCTACATGTTTTCCAAAAATTTAGAGCTTCAGGAAGCAGGGTTGTCAAGTAGTATCAGACAGGAACCTTGGTCGTCTGGTTTAAGAAACATGTAACTAACTGCTTGAATCATAGTTGTATTAATCCAATTAGTGCCTTTTAAAGGTTGCATGTCACTAATATCTAACGTGGTTGAAGAACCATCTTGGTTTTCAATCTTACAAACTCTATAGTCTGTTTTGCTTGGTAACAGTTGATAATAATTTGGGTTAGCTATTGAACCAATACCCATCACCAAATTACAGATATTTAGCATCATCAACACTCCTTTAGCATTTGAAAGGTTCCTTGAAATGTCGCTGAATGTACTGAGACTGAAAAAATTGTGACCTCGTTCGGTCGTTGTATTCCAAGATTCCTCAATTCCATCAACATCATCATCTAGTAATAAAATTACTCCATGAATATTCCTGGTTAGTTCTACTTTTTATCTTCAGTATTTTGTCTCTTTCTTTTCATTGATAGAATCAGCTTTCTTTTATTATTTATTTATCGTTTCCTTTTACGAGCACAACAACCCCTCTAATTTTTCTAACAAGCTTATTAGCTCTTACGTTTGTTTTTTCATCAAGTACAAAATTATCCACTTGTAAAAACTAAATTTCTACTTGAGCGTTACTCATACGCTTCACAGTTATTTCATTTTCTTTTGAAGGGAGTAGCACTGCAGACCATAAAGGAAGGTATGGAAATACCTTTAAACAATAACTGAAGCGACTTTGAACTACCGGTAATTAGTGTTTTTAGTGTTTTAATGTTTTTAATATTTTTTAGTGTTTCACACCGTGTCTGAATTATTCTTCGTTTGACACTGTTTTGTTTATACTTGATTGTTTGTTACTTCACTGAGTGTTCATTGATCACTTTATGTTGTTTAGGTCTCTAAACTATAGGATATTACTACTATAGGATATTAGTTGATGAAACTATACTTAATTTTGAGGTCGCTATGGTTGGGGGGTAAAAATCTCTTCAGGGAGGAAATGTAATATGGCCCAAGCGTTTGTGTTTCATCTAGAGTAATTACATTGTAGACTCTGAGCTAATCTGAAAATGTATTGCTGTACGTACGAACTAGGTAACGGGGAGTCGGATGACCAAATGGGTAAAATTAAAGAAATTTTGGTTTTCATGCGATTTGGATTCTGTAGTCCTTTCTCGTTAATTTGATACCTAATTTATTAAAATTAGATGACGATAAATATAATTAATAATTATTAATGAAATATATAAATATAAGAATAATTATTTGTTTTACTTATGTAATTTGACTGGGTATGTTTTTTGCCTGTATTATGTGACTCTGCCTATTGTACAAACTATGTATTTAATGGCAATAAACATTTCTGATTTCTATATTTAATCAAATAAAACGTAATTCCCCGCAAGGACGCTCAAGCGTCAGGCCCGCGCGCTACCCTGCTTCACGTCCGTTTCATATAGTTTTTCTCTAATGATTTCATTTATCCAGTTTGTAGTGGTACACCTGATTAGCAGTAGGTTCTCACTTTATTGTTGTTTGTGATTATTTGATTACGAGTTGAGGTTAGTCTTCGTGCTGTTGTTATTACCTGTGCTGTTTTTGTGAGAAAGTTATTCAGTTTTTACCTAAAATGACTCGTAGGAGTACTTTCTTCAAGAAACGTGCTAAAGTGTTTAGTGGTAAGAGAAATTCAGGTGGGAAAACTGTTGTAGAGCCCACAACTCAGGCCAATGTTGATCAGGGAAACCACCTACGACCCTCTGAACCTAGGGTTTTACTTCCAGAAGTACATCCAAGTGAAAGGGTTATTAGATAAGTTAAAACGCAGTGGTTGAATGTAAGACAGTCCTTTTCTTAAATAAACCTTTTATTAAATATTACTAACTTAAACGCACATGATACAGAACATATTTCAATATAGGACACACTACAATAGCAGGCTCAGCCATTCAGATTTAGTTACATAAAGAAGAAAAACATTATAGATTAAGGGGCGGTATATACTATAACAATGATTAAATTTACTTCTTAACACCAAGTAGTAGGGAAAGTACATCTAGCAAAAAAAAAAGTGGCAACTTAGACAGCTATGATCAGTACACAGGAAGTAGTGCTTTTGATGGGGGGCACAATGACATTGTTAATTTAGGTAGCTTAGAAATGCTTCTTTCTAAGATAGCTGTTTGTAAAAAAATTTAAAGGATCGCTTTCCTTTTCAACGTCAAATAGACAAGGACTAAGTGTAAATGTAAGTATTAGATGTAACAATTGTAAATATACAGTCTCAGATTATAACGGTAGCAAGATTGAATCAGGAAAAAGTGAAATAAACGTTAGGCTAGCCTATACATTTAGGCTTATAGGCAAGGCGAAAATTGTTTGTGCCATTATGAAGTTGCCAAAACCGCCGGCATTCAAGTACTACACAAAGATTCTTTCTGAGGCAGCAAGGGAAGTATGCTTGGAGTCCATGAAAAATGCAGCACAAGAAACCATTCTGCTAAATGATGGTGAAACTGATATAACTGCCATATTTGATGGTTCTTGGCAGAAACGAGGCCATTCCTCGCTAAACTGGATTGTTAGTGTGATAAGTGCCGAGAACGGAAAAGTAATAGATATAAGAATTCTCAGTAAGTACTGCAGATGCAAAAGAAGGCTGGAGAAAGTACATGAAGCCAACTGCATTGCTAACTATGAAGGAGGAAGTGGGGCGATGGAAGTGCAGGGTGTTATGGAAATGTTTCGTAATTCCGTGGACCTTCACGGTATTCGCTATAAATATTATTTAGGCGATGGCGACAGCTCAGAATTTTCTACAGTTGAAAAAGCAAAACCCTATGGAGATGATTTCAACATTGAAAAGAAGGAATGTATAGGGCATGTCCAAAAAAGGATGGGATCACGCTTGAGAAAAATTAAGAAGACTTATGGCAAGACAAAGTTAAAAGATGGTAAGCCAATCAGAGGAAAGGGAGTAGTGGGGTTTTGCCGGTTCTGGCGCAGGTCAAGGCCAAGCGGTTAGAACCGGCAGGTGTGGGTTGGAACGTGGCAGCTGTCCGTGGGGGCGAGGGAGGGATGGGGAGGCGAGGGAGGGTTTATATAGGAGGGGATGGAGTTTCGGGAGCGCATTCGTTTGCGGGTCGTCGACGGGGAAGGTTGTAGCGGTTAGGGTTTAAGAACAAAATTGATCAGTGGCGAGGGTGGGATTCGAACCCGGCCCGCCGGCGTGTGAAGCCGGCGCCTTACCCCTGAGCCACCGAGGTAGTTGTCGGTAAGCGGTGGAAATGTGTCAGATAGTCTGTGGCGACGGCCGGCGAGAGGGTTCGCGGTTTGGCCACCAGAGTGTACTAGGGCCGCGTCTAGTTCTCACTTTATCCAACAGAGTGCAGCGCTGGGAGGCTGCACCTAGTTTACCTTATATCCGACAGAGTGTAGCTCAGTCAGAAATGTCCCGTGCACGATGAAGTAGGATTACAATTGGCAATTGTACAGGTAAATCTTGTATTGTAGCAATAAGTATAATAGTGGACGGTTGTAAAGTGTATCACTTGCAGGTGTGCAGGAAATGTCCCGTGCACGACTAAGTGGAATTACAATTGGCGATTGTAAATGTGTCAGATAGTCTGTGGCGACGGCCGGCGAGAGGGTTCGCGGTTTGGCCACCAGAGTGTACTAGGGCCGCGTCTAGTTCTCACTTTATCCAACAGGGTGTAGCACGTGTGGCTGCACCTAGTTTACTTTAAACCCGACAGAGTGTAGCTCAGTTATTTTGCCGGAGAGAAAAAGATAGATAGCTTAAGAAAAGTATCTTTAGCCGCAGAATTTAATTAATTATTCAGGTGCAGGATTACAAGTAATGTTCCGTGGATAATCAAGTGGGGTTAGAACTGTAATAGTAGACGGTTGTAAAGTGTATCACCTGCAGGTGTGCAAGAAATGTCCCGTGCACGATGAAGTAGGATTACAATTGCCAATTGTACAGGTAAATACTGTATTGCAGCAGTAAGTACAATACTAGACGGTTGTAAAGTGTATCACTTGCAGGTGTGCAGGAAATGTCCCGTGCACGACTAAGTGGAATTACAATTGGCGATTGTAAATGTGTCAGATAGTCTGTGGCGACGGCCGGCGTAAGGGTTCGTGGTTTGTCCACCAGAGTGTACTAGGGGCGCGTTTAGTTCTCACTTTATCCAACAGATCGTAGCACGTGTGGCTGCACCTAGTTTAACGTAAATCCGACAGAGTGTAGCACTGGGTGGAAAAGTACGGGAAAAGGATGCAGGGGTACCAATCCCCAGGTAAACCCCAAAATATCCCCATGAATTCCCCAAATTTCCCCGCATTGTTACCAACTTATGCTATCCGCTACAAACACAAGAAATGAAATGCTGGGGGGTTATACTATAAAAAGTGTGTAAAACCCAAAAATGTTGCCCATACAGTATATAAAATCAATGGCTAGAAGCTGTTGAAACCGTGGAGTTAGATTGTTTCTGTAAAATGTGTTTTGTGCGTAAAAGTTTCAGCTGTAAAGTGTGCGGAGCCATGATAATACTTGTGAGGAGACGCGTACTCTTTAAAAGTTAGCCGACATATGACCGCGACGGGGAAGGTTCCATAAGAGAGAGAGAGAAATAGATAGATAGTTTAAGAAAAGTATCTGTAGCCGCAGAAGTTAGTTTTAATTATTCTGTACGGGTTGGTCATCAGCCACAGGAGTACGAGAAATGTCCCGCGGATGAGTACTCTTACTTACATTTGGCGATTGCACAGGTGGATCTTACGCTGTGTATCTAGAGTTTTGTATTAATAACGAGCTTTTAGTTGTCCTATAGTTCAAGATTATAGAGCAGAATAAAACACATATTGAAGGAGGAGCGGTCATATAAACTAGCTAATAACGTGAATAAGAATAGTCGGGCAGGATCGCCAACAGGTGTAACAAGATCGAAACGTCGATACTTTTTAGCATGTCAGTTAAGACAGTCTGTAAAATAATATCAGTAGAACAAAATGTTGCAAAGGTCAGGTCTTGCACAATACAACTGGTGAAAACTGAAGTGTTTCTTAAGCTTAGCCAATGTAGTACGCGGCCTGGAAACAGTGGAGTCAAATTGTTTCTCTAATATGTGTTTTGAGCGTAAAAGTTTTAGCTGTAACGTGTGCGGAGCCAAGATAATACTCAAGGGGAGACGTGTACTGTCCAACTAGTCAGAGCGTATATGGTCGGTGGACGCAAGTGTGTCCGAATATATAGAGACTGATAGCGTGCTAAACGAAACTAGCAGAAATGAACGTAAGTTCAAACAAGTACAGTTGTACTATTGTGTACAGAGGTAATACTCATTAAAACGGTGTTTACCGCATGAGATTTGGCGAACAAATGGAGAACGACGGTTAGATGGCTGATTTTATAGGGACAGCTATTGGTATAGGTTGTAGACGGCGTGCGAGGGTGTATAAAGCTCTGTCGGCAGATGTGCCGGTAATTTATGCGCTAAATCTGCATATAATAGTTCCGGAAATCTCCCAAAGTAGACGCGGCAGATGTACGTTTGTCATTCACGTTACACAAGTCTGTTTCATTTAATAATTTACCTTTCAAAGAATTCAATGAGAAATATATTGAAGTTGTTTTGGAATATTATTTATCCAACCCAATAAGCTGAGCCGTGCATTTTAATTTTGTCAAGTTTAGGTACATTATTTAATTAGACAGCCTTTGACCAGCAGTTATTAAACTATAACACGGTCGGTTTAGTGTTTTAAGAGTATAGCGAACAAAAATCTTATTTCTGTTGTTATAAAAACATAATAAATTTTCGTTTTAATAAAAAAAAATAATGATTTTATTGGGAAAAAAACTAAGTATGGGACCTTAAATCCAAGGTTTGGATTCAGTTTGTAATATTCGTGTTGTGTTTGTAAAAGTTTTAGGTTTAAAAACTGCGTATTTATCATAGGAAACAAGTATTAAAAGTTTAAGAAACTCCGCTTTAAAGTTAGCTTAAACATCTAAACAAACCTGAATATATTTTCTAGAACAAAACTTTCGTATAACTTGTCTATTAAATATTTTTATAATCTGACTAGCTATGTATACCGGTTCTTAATACGGTGTGTGTGTAAAGTTTATTGAAACAAATCATATCAATGGCTTCACAAATTCAATAGATCAAATTCAGTTGGTTTATTCCAACATATCTAGATATCAAGTTTTTATGCTTAATAGTTCCCAGGTACATTTGTCAAACTCTTATTACATACGTTTCTCATTTGGGTAAGAAGCTATTTCCATTAATGTTTTCGTTGCAGTTTGATTTAACATTTAAATTCGTATAGTGATTTACTTTATATTTATATGAGAATAAACTATATCAAGAAAACTCAGATTTGTTAAAAAATATTATAGATTCTTATGAAATCGAATATTGAATCCTTGATTGGATGTGACGACAGCCATATACCAAATCCAATGAACCCCACTCCAGCATAACTTGTTCTACCCATGAAAGATATCTACAGACGCATGTACAACATTAAATCTAAACTCAAAAACTAATCAACGCTTAAGTTTTAAGCGACAATACTAATTGTGTAACAATATGCATAAAGTATTTTAGTAACCATATTTATAACCCAGAAGTAGTTGACTCAACTCACTGTATTTAGGCTAGTCAAAAGTTTAAAGGGTTTAATATGAATGAGTCCGTATTTAACATTTTAAGTGTTGTCATCTGTGGTGAAAATGACAAACCGTATAATTCAACTCAAAGGTAGGTTTGAATACTCCCATAAGTTTAACATTGAATATTTCTTTTACTATGAGACCTTTTTGACGAACGATGCTTTGGAACGGTTAAAATCGTTTGAATTGCACCATTTAACAGTAATGAAAATTTCAATACCATTTTACTAAAGCCCTTGTCGTGTGGAAAGAGATTAAAGATTGGTATTGTAGCACAACTTGGCTACTTTGACGTCCTATGGGGCGAACCCCTATGGTCGCTAAGGCAATTAAAGTAGCAATGAACATTCACACCACTCTAGTCTATGACATGAAAAAGAAAAATTTAGACCATTAGGTAAAATCGTTATCCCATGAAAAGAGAACAAAATGTGACTCATGAGCGTTACAGACACAGTGATATAAAGAAAGAGAGAGATGGAGACAGACAGAGGGAAAGAAATTTAGATGACACCGATTTTGAATTCTGCTATGCACATAAAGTAAAAAATAACCGAACATTTCAAAATTCTAACCAATGTACAGACAAAACAGAAATTTTATTAATAAAAATAGATTGTTGCGGGAAACTAAAGTAAAATATAACGCAAGAGAGAATGTAAGTTACCTAAAACTTAAATAATACGTTGAGTTGATTTTCATTCTGAAAATTCTAATACACAAAATACACGCGTGTTTTTAAAGTGTTTGTTCCGTTTTGTGAGAGAATCGGTGTTAAACAATAGTAAGGGAACGTTTCTATGTTATCTGTTTGAATATTTGCAATTAAATAAGGCTTTGGGGGCAGATGCGTTACCAATTTATGCACTTACTTTGCATAACAGAAGCAGGTGCGGAAATGCAGTACTCGTGCAACATAGACGCGACGGTTGGCCTATGGTTTTGATTTTATTTAGCCTTGGAGCTTTTCCGGCACAGCGCATTGCATTACAGTGCTCTGGATAGTGTTAGCGGTTAAGGTTTTAACTATAAACCTTGAATTTCCGAAAAAAACTATTTATGTTTTTTTTTTGTGTAATTGTAAAGAAATTGAAAATGTTTTTTTTATTTTGGTGGAAAATGTTCATTTTCGAACAATTTACGAAAAAATATGGCTTAATAAATCTCAGTTAACTCCCAAACATTTATTGAATACCCAATGGGAAGGATTGCCGAAGATTCGGTTATTATTTGAGGGACGTCTGGAAGTATGGGAAATCCTTTATAGACGAAATCAATTTTCAATCATAGCCTATACCTTAAATGTTCTCTTTTAACTGATTGTCATTTTAATACAAAAAGTTTAATTTTACATAATTTTGACTATGTAGGGTAAAGCCAGCTAAAGAATTATGTAAAGACAGCTTAAATTTTACTGCATACTGTTATTAATTTGCCTTAAATGAATAGCATAAATGGATATTACGTAAAACAAACAAAATAAAAATCTATAAATTAAAGATATCGAAGAATTGATATGCTCCTATAAATTTTCCATAAACATTCTTGTAAGTTTCAAACTAATCAGACATTATTTTTATATTTAATGATCAACAAAAGATAGCAAAGTCTAATATGCTTCAATAAACTTGATCGTTTTCTGCTATCCATTGTTAAGGAAATGGTTTAATTTATGTTTAAGATTTATTTACAAAATGTCAGTTTTCCAGGGAACTCAATGAACAATAAAACTTTTAAGAGATTTTTTTTTATGTATACCAATCCGGCCCACTGGTCAAAATTCGAGCAAATTTTTAGTTGATCTGAACCAAGTTAGTTAAAAATATTGAATAACCAAAACATTTGTTCTTCCTGTTTTGCTACCATTTGTTTTTACAACAGCTGTCTAATAATTCAATGAATTACCCTTATACTTCTACTGTTGAAAATATTATTATACTAGTCTAATTGTTCAATGTAAAAAATTTACATTGTATTTGACTTTGACGATTTCAATGTATAATAAATATAAAAATAGTACTTTATTTGATTGATATTGTAATACACCTATCAAATAAACATAAAATAAATAACAAATTGTTCCAACGTGGTTTGCTATTTTTTACTTATTTACTTAAAATAAATATTTTAAGCGATGTGGGTCCTTCCTACACATTTTGTTTATATGCAAACAAAAACAAGTTTCTCAATATTTTTATTATGTCCAAATCAAATTTTTTTTGTTAACTGGAATACGCAAAGCAAAACTAACACCAATAACAAAGATTGGCTGCTCAGTGTAATAATAACCGTATGCTACAAAGGAGAGCCACCAGACTGAGCATCCAGATGGTGGCTGCGCGACTGGCTGCCTTCGTGTAATAGCTTCCATAAAAAACAATTCCTAGTGACTTTCTGCGCAACTTGGCTGCCTTGTTTAATAAGGGCTTAGAGGAAGGTTTGAGATTTTGTTTATCAATTGAGGCCGGATTAAGGAAGGTTGGAGGCTGGTTAGAGACGAGAAATGTTTAAGGGAGGTTTGTGAATTCCGCTTACAAACAATGCAAATAATACAAATTCAAACTACTTCTGATTAGTCGAAAAGGAGGATATATTTTATTATGCCAACTTTTCTCTCCCGTTATACATTTATTTTTAATGAGAAGAATGTAGGATGTAGCACGTAGATTTACTGCCATGGGGATTTTTATCAAATAATATTTAATCTCTACCTAAAAAAAAAACTTCGTTTTTAACGTCTTTGGAACAATATTTTTATATGATTCCCCATTGCTGTGATTCAATCAGGCTGTTTTTGAAACCTAACCTGAATTACGCTGCTCTACCATCAATATAATAAAGACGATTTTTTTTCCTCTTCATATGATTACCATTGGAAAAGAATATGGAGGTTTGCTGCCATGATAACTACAAAAACAGAGATTTTAAACATAAATGGTTGAATCTCAACCACATGAAGCTAAATACCAAGTTTCATTTAAAGATATTCGTTAATAAGTGAAATATTAACACATTCTTATCCCTTATATGATTAAAATTGGAACCACAAAATACTAAATTGTGTACATGTTTTTATGTTAAATTTAGTGTTGATTGAACTGTTTTTACGAGAGTTATCGTGTCTAACATACTTACATACTGTTTGAAAAAAAGAGTGCATTTAAGGGTATATAGAGGGTATATTCTACAAAATGTCAGTGTTTTCAGGGGACTCGATGAACAATAAAACTTACAAGAGATGGGGCTCACTGGTCTAAATGCTACCAAAAGTTTCAGATGATCTGAACCAAATTAGTTAAAAAAAGTCAATAACGAAAACCTTTGTTCTTCCTGTTTTGCTAGTTTTTGTTTTTACAACAGCTGTCTAATAATTGAATTACTCTTCTTCCATAAAATTAACATTAAAACTTTGAAAACCTAAAATGCACAGTCCTTTGAAGCTATATGAATTATAATGACATTCTGCTCATCTAACTTTCTAACAGTGCGGATTTCTTTCAAAATGCTTACAAAATGAGAAAAAATGAGAAAAAGAGTAATGCTCGTATATTTTAGCTAATTAATACCTCGCATTAAACAAAATAATACATACTAAATCTAAAAGATTACTCGTCATTTTTGACAAGCTATCAGCTAGTATATATACACATTTCAATTTATATATACTAATGGTAAAGTACTAAAAAATAACATGCTCCCGGGCTTAGGTCTTACAATGAGACCTACGGTAATAGCTTGTTTATGGGAAATATTCTTTAAATAACTAATAATAACAAAAGAAGTTTCGGTATACAGGTGTAAGCCAGCTTGTATTGAAATTATGCTAGTGTACGGTGTAGTCATCAGTAAAAATTAGCATTTGAATTACTGTCGGTCGGGCTGTACGTAGGGTCTCTATCTACGGCCCGGTAGATCGCATCCGCAACATGACACCATAGTCGGATGGATTTTACCAAGTAAACAATACCGCTTTTCAATTAAATGGAAACACTATTAAAATATTTAGTGCTTCCTGACTTAACTGACATAGAGTACGATGAACTTTTAATTTAAAATTTTTATATCCACCATCTAATAGTAGCATGCCTGACGTATCTATTTGTAGCTAATTTTAAGATGTTAATATACCATACAATTTTGTACATAACACGAAATACATATGCTAAAGATTAGTAAAGTTATTGTATACACTGACCCAAAAAATTTGCTTTTTTCTTTATTAGAAGTACTGCAGCTGTGTACAAAATTTGAACAAAATTGTAAGTTCCGCTCGACACTTATCATGTTATGGGTAGACATATTGATCACTTAATCAGTAATTACTAAATATATATAAATTTTAACAAACGTAGATTTTGACCTCAAGAAAGAAAAATATATATAGTGACTTTGAACTTAGTTTTTGCAGTGACTAGTGTATTAACCTATAGGGAAGGTCAAAAATAAATATTGCCATTTAACTTATGCAACTTACTGTAAGACCACTAGGTCTTACTTAAAATTAGGTAGAGTATATGATTTTGTTGGTGAAATATGATTTGATAATATAGTTTTATAGTTATTTTGTAATATGTATTATGTGATAAAATTATTAGATTCCATTGGAAAGAAGTTATTACTGTAGGTCTCATGAAAAGACCAGGACTGTGTTACTTTTTCGTTTTGAGGTGGTCAGAGAGCAAAAATAATAGACATTAAAATTTATATATATGTATATACTAGGGGACCCGTGCAGCGCGATGAACTGCATTTATCAAAGTAGGTGGTGATAAAACTTAGGTCAATGGTAATATACTTAGTTATTTAGAATGGAAATTAAATTGTAAAGAAATCAGGCTACATCACATCGGTATTTCATTCATCGATCTTCATCAATAATTCGCCTACGTCCCAATGTGACATTAAAGTGTGTGATTGTGTTGATATTTCAGTGCTATTAGTTTAATTGTTTCCATTTAGCTAGCTTTCAACGTGTGTTTATCTGTTTTATTTGATTTTTTTTTATTTAATATAAATTGTTCTTCATATTAATCTTATGAATAAAAACGAACTTTAAGCACTTTCCGTATATTTCAAAGTAGATACATCAAAAATTTTAAATCTTATTGCAAAACTACAAAATCACACAAATCTTATGACATCTTAAACATGGAATTTTGTTAAGGTAAGAAAGGAGGCATCTTATGACATCTTAAATATGGAATTTTGTTAAGGCAACAAATAAAATGGCTTCACATTTCATTTATATATAGATGTATATATATATATGTGTGTGTGTGTGTGTGTGTGTGTGTGTGTGTGTGTGTTCCTAAACACGATAACTTGCATAAAACGATCCAATAGAGACAAAATTTGGTATGTGTAATCCTACCTTTATTCGGATGAATTTTTAAACCAGATATATCAGGTTACCAGATATATCAGGTTACTAAAAGGTGTAGTTTTGGAGGGTTCTATATATCATAAAAGGAGTTTTTGTGTTTTTATGTGTAATTTTAAACATTTTTTTTTAAATTGCGATCTTTACCAATAAAATTAGAAAATAATAAGCTGGAATAATCGTTATATGGTGCCGCAACGTAGATCTTATTAGGGTAACTTTATTAAGGAGTTTTTAGAAAGAAATAATGTAAAGTTTTCGCAATAAAATAAATATATCTTGATTATAATTAGCACCCATTTCAGCTTTAGCACTCGTTCGAAAGTGTATCAAACACTTGGGTTATAGACCATGATACTTTTAATGTTGTGGTACCCAAATGTTATTGGTCTTCAATATGGCGACCAACTATAAGATATTTCATAAAACATCAACGTTTTATAGTGTTTTTTAAAATTTCCACATAATATTAAAAATGTTATTACATTTTTTTTTTAGGGAATACGTTATTATGCTAGTAGTCATGGTAAGACCTAAGCCCGAAACAATGTTCCTTTCTTTTCTGTAAGGAACTTTTTTTATCCTACTTCCCTAAAGGCAAATTACATTGTTTGAGGAAACTTATATATCTATGTGCATGTTATTGCGATACCTTTTGCAAAAAACTTCAAATTTTGATAAAATTTAGTACAGAAGTGAAGAGCAACGTAATTCAGGTTAAGTTTGAAAAACAGCCTGATTGGATAAAGGAAACGGGGTTTTTGGGGTTCTAAAAAAGTTAAAAATGGGGATTTTTTAAGTGAATGAAACGAATGAGCTCAAAGTGAATGCAAGCGAGCTAATAAAAAATTGCGTAACAACAACTATTTAGTAAACAGTAGCGTTCCTGACTTTCACTAAACAAATCGCATGCGGAAAATACAGAGGAAGTAATGGTACCTAATTAGTTAACGCTGCAGTTGTGTCCGACTGATTTCCTTGTGTTATGCAAACTAACATGACCTAGATCAAGTTAAATCCAATTGCATATAGCATGGGATGTTTTTCCTTTGATACTGTTCAGTATACGTTCACACCTCTACCTAGTAACACATTACACCAGTTACACAGTTAGTATGCCTTTCAAGTGCAAACTTTGTACAAAAGTGTTTTTTAGGATTGATAAATTGAAACGCCACATGATGACTCATGAACAGCGTATAGTTTACGCGTGTTCTTTCTGCGGCCGAAATCTCAGTAGAAAAGATCACTTAAATCGACACCTCCTCACTTGTTCTCGAAGAGGAGAAGTACCACCACCACAGCAGGTGCAAATCATTATTTTGACAGAATAGTCTCCAAGTTTTTATTACAAACACACAGTCTTCAATGTTTTTATCACGTCTTCAAATCTTCGCAACGTATTTCTACACTCCTCACCAGTCACCAAATCTCAGTGCACCACATTCTGATGTCACCAACATAGCTATCACTTCCACGCCGACACCGGTCGACCAACAACCAACCTGGACTGCTGGTATCCAAAACACAGCCCGCCTCGTGCCTGCTTGCAGCCTCTACAATCAACTAGAACACAATCAACACCGCCTTGCAAACCACTGCTTAATCTTCATCATTTGGCTTTTTCATTCAATTTAAAAATTACCGTAAGTAAGTGTAACTTTTTTTTAATTTTAATATTAATTTTCTTATTTGTATTATACCACTGCTTTAATATCTTTTATATATTATTCTTATTCTTTTTTGTATTATAAAAAAAATGTATACATTATACAAGATAATTAATTTCACTGTTGCATAACAAAGAATTTTAAGGTTTTTTTTATAAAGTTTTTTTTAACTGTTTTCGTATGAAAATTAAAATGTTGCATGTAATGAGAAACATCATTGTATTTTATATGATATTCACGCTCAAATTTAATCCCATTACATATTCTAATATAAATAATGTATGTTTGAAGATAAGTATTAAAATGTAGTACAATAATTTTTCTTTAAACTTTACAATATAATAAATATGCTAATAATATAATAACGTAGTTTTGGGATAAAATATATAAATGTAGGACCCTATGTAAAAAAAAAACTTAATTTAATTTTGGGATTAAAGGTTAAAATGTTTTACATTTGCTTTTTTAGATTTAAAAATATTAATAAAAATAATGAAATAAAAAAAAGGAGGGTTAGCTAGCTATAAAAGTACTGACCAAGGAATCTAAAATTTTATTTTAGATTCCTTGGTACTGACCATGTTTTTTTTTATCTTGTATTTTTTGGTTGAAAAGTTTATTATTCATACAATCCCACTTCATTCATCTATACTTATTTTATACGCTAAGGTTCATTTTGTGTAGAGAACTCATCCTATAATTCTCAACCGATTTTCAAATTTTTAGTGTTGTTGGATAGGGCTTAGACTGTAGTTGTTTCCGCTAAAGCTTAATGAGAATCGAAGGTAAAATAAGGAGGACTATTCACAAATTAAATTTGGAATTTTCCATTAGAATAACATTGAGACTGGTTTGTGCATTTATACGTACAGCTGTAGTCTTTAATGATCATTGATATTCACGATATTGGATTGGTTGGATGTAATTAATTAAGAACTAAATATAACTTTAATATTGTATAAAAATAAATTGAGGAGGTTGTTTGAAAAAACGAGCTCAGTAGAAAAAACGTGTTTTGAGATAATTGACTTTGAATATTAAACATCTGATTTATGAGGTTTTAATAAATGCATTACGCTTTGGTTTGTTATACTATATGCAAAATATACTCTTTTGGATTAAAAATATAATCTTTGTTTGTTCAAATGTCCTTTCCATCAACATACTTTTTAATATTAATAAATTAGAATTTATGCATTTAAACTAATCATATTTTATGGAAAATAAGGTAAAATAGAATGTTTATTAAAACTAAATTGATTTAAAATAAAATCAAATAGGTCTAGCAACAACTTTATTTTAGAAATTAAAAATAAAAATTGTAGAAATATAATGATTCATCAACGACTTTAATGGAAGCTTTTACACATTCAAATAACAGATAACTCGTTTAAACATCAATTTTCACACAAAGAAAACCAGTACAACGTTTATAATAACCCATAATGTTTGCCTGCATAAGACTGTTTTCTCCAGCTGAAGTCAGGCTGCTTCGTATCAGCAGACAACATTCAGAAGAAAAATCATAATCCATTAAAAACACAAGATATAGACATGAAACAAACATTGCCGCAAAGAGAATTAAATGACGGATAATTTTAAGCGTTTTCCCGAAGAACGATCTCAATCGCTTGATGTTGAGCAACACGTGCACTTGTGTTGATAACACGGAATATCTTGGCCTGTGGTGACCGTTTACAGTTCAAACAATTGGAGTAGAGCGACAAAATTGCAGATTGTCGCAGACTGTTTTTAGTGCCATGTGTTTACCAATTTGAATCCAGAAGTGGAGTATGTCAGAAGCCAAGATATTCTGCGATATCTTAAAAAAAATCATACCTATAAAAGTATAACATATCTTTGTTACAGCAAACCTGTATCCTCGGCGAATTTCTAACGTCTGATATTGCTTGTCAACTTTATAGTGGTATAAATTAGTAATACATTGTTATATTTTAAGTACTGAAGATTATTAGATATAGTTTTTAATATCCAAAGTAGAAAATATAAAATATTTTATTTAAATAATATTAGATTAACTATAAACATTTAAATTAATTTGATTAAAAAACAAATGTGCTAAATAGAACATCATGTGAACAGAATAATCTGTTTCTAAATCTCAAAATATGAGAAATGTAGGATATCAGCTGATTATAGCTAGGTTATTTATTCTTATATCTTTCATATGATACATTTATTTTAAAACATTTATCCTATACTATAATATGAGGAATCTCTGAAGGGATGTGTGTTCCACGATCTCGAAATCTAGCTGTTAGATTTTGCTTAAACTTTGCAGTAAAGAGTGTTTCGGCCCAAAAATAAGTTTAGAAACAGTCTCAATCCCAGCAAAAATCAAATTTTATCTAAATTTAAGTTTAAAAATTGTAATTTTTAACATTGGTCTTATGGGTTGCTATTTTGGTAACGAAATAACAACTAAATGTAAACAAAAATAAAGGAACATTAATGTTAAGCAGACCTTTTGAAACAGCTGTTAACTGTGAAGAGGTATAGTTCTAATTGCCTTGGTTGGTTGTTGGTGAAAATATTAAAATTGAATCAAAACCAACGAGCAAGGCTCGGTTAACCTGGTACTTTTTGATTAAACCACTTCAGAATTTTGTGCATTGGTTTGCTGCAAAGAATTGTTTTAACTAAATAATAGTTCTTTACTATTTAATGCAAGTATATACAAAAATTTATTTAAAATTAAAATTTCACATAGTTAAATTTATTTCAAAATGATAAATTTGCCAGTCTGTGTCATACGTCGGGTAACCACACAGTGCCAATGGGAAGCATCCTAGGACCTTTGCTGTTTCTAATATACATAAACAACAAATCAAAATTAAATATTAATGATGAATTGTTTCTTTTTGCTGATGATCCTGCTCTAGTGTCGTTTGGGATAATGTGGAATGATATATTTGAGCAGGCAGCCTCTGACCTGGCTAAAATAAAGAACTGGTTTGACCCAGTCCCCCTTTTGTGTTTCGCGAAAAATGAAAGGTTTCAACGTAAAAGCGATATTAAATTTCCCATTGTTGGCACGCTAATTATTGAATTTTTTCCAAGAAAGACATAGTACAATATGAGTACGTTATATTAAAGTTGTATTTATAGGTTTTAAGAAAAACACATATTTCATGGTTGAGGCAAGAATGAATATGAATATGCTAAATTAATCGCCGCGCTGGACGCATTGCCGTTCTTGAGGAAATTCAATAAAAATTTATTCAATTTAAATTGGTTTTCTTTTAGTTTCTCTTCTAATTTCTATGAACTTATTAATATACAGATATTTATTTAATGTAATAATATAATGTATCATATAATAATGGGATTAATAATAAAGAACTATATATAATATTATATACTATGAAAATATTCATACCTCTATTTTCCCATTTTTGGTGAAAGAGATTCAAAATATCACAGCTCACATGGTTTGTTAAGTTTGATTTATTACTCTTAAGATCTTGTAGCAATACTTTTTTAACACAAGCCAAGTAGGCCTAAAATTGTTTTAAACGTATTTTTCTTTTAATGTAACGGGATACTGGTATAAGAATAGTCCTATGTCTGCCTTTGCACCTCGCAACATGAACGTGAGTCATCTTCACTGCTCACCACGCCGCCTGCCGCCGCCCTCTGATGCACCGCCCGCCACCTGCCGCGGCCGCCCCCCCCCCCCCCCCCCTAGGCACGTGCCTAGTGTGCCTTATGGTAAGTCCGCCACTGGTTTGACCACAATATACTTTGTATAAATATTTAAAAAAAGAAGGTGATCCGCGGTCTGCTGATTTCAGCTGCGGTATTGTGGAGCAAGTAAATAAATATAAATATTTAGGAATAATTTTACACCAAAAGATGTCATGGAAGCCCCTCATTCAATTCTTAAAACGTAAACTAAGAACAATGACTTTTGCTTTCAGACAGCTAAGACAGGTGATGACCGCGAATCACTGCAGGAGTGTGTATTACGCTTATGTGCAGTCCATATTGCAATATGGGATACTGGGGTGGGGTGATGCATCTGCCTCGGTGATGGAACCACAGGCTATCACGCAGAGAAATATAATAAGATAATTCTCAAAAAAAAGATCAGGGATATCCTACACAATTATTATTATATTCATATTTTCCAGTTTTTAACATTAGACAACTCTATCTAAAATCCTTATTCATTTGTATTAAAGAAAACAAAACATGATTTTTTATCACTATTTCCCATTAGTATAGCACCAGAACTAAATTGAACTAAAGTATTGCTCTCCCAAACTTAAAATTAAGGGTAGATTTGCATAATTATTTTTATCTGGCCCACCACCTTTACAGACACCTTCCAAACAATATCACAAATATTGAGGCTATCAATGTTGCCGTCTACAAGAGAAGGTTGGAGAAATGGTTGTTAAGCATCAGTCCTAGTGTCCCTGGAACTTTAATTCAATCTCCATATAACTAATACTTTCCTCAAACACTAAATAAAGCCGCTTTTTGCCTGCTAATTCAAATCAAATAAATGTTAAGCTTCATAACACTTGTTCTCTTTTATTGTTATTTTTATAATGTATTAAATAGACTTTATTTTTAATATCATACCATTTTAAAGAATTAATACACATTAAGTTTATTTCCCGTTGTATACAAGAATTTGCAAACAGAATTTATATTTTTTATTTAATGTATTAATTTATTATTATTTTTTAGGACTTAGTAAAGCACATTAATTTAAGCTTATTATTTAATTCGGTTGATGTTAGATATATTTATTATTATATTAACCTTAAAAATGTCGTCAGTGATACGAGTGAGTTTTAACCTCTTCCTCACAGTCAGGTCTTTTAGCCTTGTGAAAAAATATATTTCCATACATGTTGTGATTAAAAATAAAGAAACTTAAAAATAAGGTATCTTTTATCTTGTATCTTGTATCAATCGAGTGACCAACCGTTCACCGTAGTCTAACGCTCAAGTTCACTATACTTAGTACATGGATCTCCAACTAATGCATCACATAATTTCCTGATTTAGCAGAGATACAAACCCATTGAGCTCGATGCAAATGTGGCTACCAACATCCTGGAGGGGGAACGGGGCTTTCGCTGGGGCAGTCAATCGTGTGACAGTGCCATGGAAGGACTGGAAAATAGTGAACCGGGGCATTTAGTAGTAAGTGACCCTGTGCTGGGGGCGGGCATCAATGGGGAAGTGAGCTGGACAGAAGCGTGGACTAATTTTCATACAGGAAGGGGGGTGGTCTTAGCCTACGGGCCTAATCCCACTTATGGGAGACCGTTAACTTTGGCGGAGCACGTAGCGCTAAATGATTTAAGGAAAAGGCGGTCAGCTTCGCCCTTGGCGCCCTTGGGCCTAGCCCAAGGCAGGGGCAGGGGTAGGTTTTTTCACGCCTTAGATCAGCAAAGGGTTTCTGACGCAAGAATAACCCTGGAGCGCCAGCTAGTGCCTTTGGACACCAGGAGATGGCCTCCGCCCCCGCAAGAAGACGGGCTAGCTGCAGTTGCTGACCCCGCCAACTAAACACCAGTCTGTGGGTGGTCATGATGTACATAGTTGTGTTTTATAGTACTCAATTAGTGTCGTTTTTGTTTTTGTTTTTGTTTTTTTAGTGCAAATAATTGTGTGTTTAATGGTACTGTACAAACTGACTGTTTTGGTGGATTGCTCACGCCCACCTCACGGAACCAGCCTCCAGTTCGTAAGGTAACTAAATTTATTTATTTTCTTAATGTTGATACGTACTAGATAGGTTACTCTGTTTTCCTCAAGGCTTCATTTAGCAGAGGCGTTCGCGTATGGACTGTACTTCTAGCAGTACAATTATGCGTCAATAGCGTGTTATGTTTGAAGTATAATGCGTAAAATGTTTGGATATTCTTATGTTTGATGCGTACATAGGCTGCTTGTTATACACACACATAATATATAATGCTTATTTAATTATGAAAAGAGGAATCAGATAAAATTTAAAAAAGTATGTATATCTATGTGTATGGTGTATTGATAGTTAGGCCTATAAGAATGGGAACTATTATGGGGAAGCGCTAGGTGTAGAGATTAGATGCTATGTGCAAAACCGTCATGAAGGGAAGTGTTATTTTAATATGGGGGAAAATGCATATTGTATTTTAAAACAAGGACTCGCTGGGTGGGAAAAATAGTGAAGGTGTTGTATTATTGTGAAATAAAGCAAGGACTCACTGGGTGAGATTAAGTACTCATTAATTTGAATTTCTCGTAAATTTAATATATTTTTTAAGGTTTAATTCGGGTAAGTGGTGTTATGCTAAAGTAGTTATTTTATATTAGAATTATAAGAATGTATAGCTATCTTAGATCTATCTTATAATATATTATGGTTGACGTGCGTGGTTTGTAATGCTAATAAAAAGTAGGTTGATTAGTTAAGCTTCATTATTGTAAATTATTATATTGATTAAATAAAAGAGACCAGGGGGATCGATAGTGTGCAGCATGAATTAAAATGAAACGAGTCGTTGCCAGTCGATACTCGATAAATTCAGCTCCAGTCAGAGCGCTAAGCAGATAGTGTGAAACTTGATGAAATGAAAATAAAAATACAATCACAATTAAATAAACTAATTAATTGTCGCTCTCCCTACTACTCTGATTGAAAACTGCATGTTCTTAAACACTATCCCTTTTTGTCAAACATCGTTGTATTTGAAAGTAAACTGATAATAAACGGAAAAACGAAATAAATTAAAATTACAGAAGGGAGACAGTTTTTTTTTATAAAGGCAGCTGTTTGTTTACATAAAATGAATCATATGTTAGGTAAACTTACTAAATTTTGTATTATATTTAAAATACATGGAAACTTTAAAGTCCAATGGGGCCAAGCATATTGAACTAAGGACGACGAATATTATTCCATTACGTCTACAGAGAATTCCCTTGAATTTGACACCTCAATCATCAAAATCGGTTCATAAATAAAAGAGTTTTTTGATGCTCACAAGAAATTCCTTACGGAATTAGTAAGATAGATTCGTTATTGTAGCACCGACACACATACATTACATACTTTCAAGGCAGTTAATAAGTATGTAACATGGTTTCGACGAAAAACTGATATGATGTCACTAATGATGAGGGCACTATTTTAAGATTTTAACTTGATTTAAAGTAGGTTTCATCATTACATATATCATAATAGCATGTTTCACTGGTATTAAGTATTTTTCATGCTTTTATACACGATAATTTAAACATGCTTTCACAATTTTTTTTTAAACGTAAAATTATTACTTACATTGTTTTATAGTAATTTGAATATGATTCATATATTATAATAATAAAACTCTTATACCATAACATACATATATCACGTCATTTAGTACTAAAAGTTTCATTTCGCATGATTTAAATTATATATGTTAAAGTCCAACTGTAGTATAATTTTTACTCGTGAATTCAATATTATTATTGCTTTTTAGTGTGAGTAGTGGGGTTTGGTTACTTTCAAAACGGAAGTCGTGCCATTTGCCAGCAGCTGCCACGCCAGCTGCCATCGGCCAGATGGCAAATCAGATGCTGTCGCCATATGCCATGCCATATAGCTTCCGGTGGGGAGAGGCTATATCAAATGACGGGGTGGAGAAGGGGTGAGCAGATGGTGTTAATGTTTGAAGTAGGAGTTAGTCTATAAAGGAGAGGGGATAATTGTTTCAAGGTTATATGGAGGGGGTTTTAAAAAAGACTGAACTATTAAGAGTTCAGTTTATCGGTGATCGTCATACAGGTCAGTCAAAACCGACAAGGGACCGAAGAATAGCTTCTACATCATTTATTGCTGTAGAAGATACATCTGGAACTTGTACAGGGTTCTGAGGAGTTGTTGAAGTTGAATTTCTAGGAGGATTTTCCCTTGGATGAGTTGTTGATGATATTTCTTGAACTTGAACATTTTCTTGGTTGGTCTCCATTATTATTGTAGTGTAAATTAGAGTGGAGATGTTGTTAGCTGAAGAGCATAGAAGATAATGAAGTAGGAATTATTGTCGGGGCTCTTATATAGGGAATAGTGGGGGTAAAATAAAAAAACTTGTTGAACACAGTCGATAGGTGTAACAAGTTCAAAGTTATTGAAGTGTAACATAGAACGTAAAATGTCGTAAATAACACTATCATCAACATTAACCTGCGAAGTTGTTGAAGTGTATAATGGGTTAAAACTGTACTTCTTCCTAACTCTATTTAAATTAGTTTTACACTTTGAAATTGAAGGTTTAGAAGTACTTCGTAATATGTGTTGTGTTCGCAAAAGCTTTAATTTTAAACATTGTGCATTCATCATAACCGATGTGTTACATTCAGAAGTTAAAAGAAGACTGAGATATAAAATGAAGTGTAAAAGAAATTGAAACAAAATGCCGGAGTAGTAATTTTGTAGGTTAGAATTAACCTACAATATGAATGCTAAAAGTAACGAAGTCTATTCCATGGATAATTCTAACCTCAAACCTAGTTAACGAAGTAGTCATAACGTAAAACTAATGAGAGATGATGACTGAGCGGATGGAAGGCAATGAATGTTTGTGGCGCGATAAACTACCCACTTTTATAGAGGCTCCAGCCAGATGGCGGCAGATGGCGAGCAAATGACTGGTTGACCGACTTTCACCTGAGTAGTAAGAGAAGTAGGGTTCTGTGTCCATCCCTACTCCTTCAGGTCAATGACCAACCGGAAAGGTCAATGACCCCCCCCCCCCCGAAAAAATGGAGCCCCCCCCCCTTCCCCCACTCCTTCCCCCACTCCTCCGGGTCAATGGCCGGTCACCACCGGTTGCTGACTCTATGTGGTGAAACCAGACTAAACATGGCAGCTGCCATGGATAATTCTAACCTCAAATCTGCTGCGCATGCAACGAGTTCTCCGGATCGGAATCAGTCTATGCTATGCGCATGCGCCTAGTCCTGTATTACTCACTTTAGCGCTACTGCACATGGATAATTCTAACCTCAAACCTTGGTTTTGTGTTGTTGTGCATGCGCCGCTCCCCACTCCTTTACCTTCCTTTTACACTGCTGCGAACTGGACTGGATTGAACACTGTACTGGAGTGAAACAACTTCCCCCACTACTTCAAAACCCGAGGAGCGATAGGAGCTTGATCTTTGCGTCAGTCGCCAACAAATTTTCATAGCGAAAGGTTGTTGGTGATTCAGCAAGAGGTTTCAAATATATAGTAGGCCTATATATATTTGAACTTCTTCTACTACGTTGCGTTTTTTAATGCAATGTGGTATGTGTGTGTGTGTGTGTTTAGTTTTAAGTTGTATTTAATTTAAGAAATAATTTGCGCATTGCGATGTTAGTTATAAGTTGGGTTTAGCATTAAGGTGTATTAATTTTAAGAGGTGTTTAGCATTAAGGTGTATTAATTTTAAGAATAATGATGGTATTTGGTTGTGTTGAATTATTTGGTTTTTTTTTTTAATAATGATGTGTTGTTAGTTTTAAGTGTTGGTACTACTAATTAATGTTGTTTTGACTTACAGCTAGATGTTAGGGGGTAGATTAATTGTAAATTCAGAAGTTCGGTTGAACTTCACTTAGAAGGGGTGGGACATCCGCAAATTGTAGGTAAGCGGACTAGGTTTTTGCATTTTGTTTAGGAATATAATGGGTGGGTTTAGTTTGGGTGGGGTTAGAGTTGCGTTTCTGCATTAGCTGTTCCAGTTTCCCTATTTAGCGTTACGCTTTGATGCGGACAGGGACGTTACGCTTTGATGCGGACGGACCAGGGCCTCCCTTGCAGAACGTAACTAGTGGGTTGGGAGTGGGAACTGCTAGGCAAACAGGGTGGTGGGAACAGTTACTACTGTTCCCATCACCTTGGTTTTTTATAAGTCTTGAGTGACCTTGACCTACTTTTGGAAAGGTCAATGACCCCCCCCCCCCCCGGAAAAATGGAGACCCCCCCCCTTCCCCCACCTCCCGGGCCAATGACCGGTCATGACCGGCTGCTAACCCCTCTCATTTGCATACCGTTATAAAAGACGCACCGACTGCGGCTAGTGTTTCATTCTGATTCCAGACATCACGCTGCGAACTCGGAGTTCTAACCATGTCATCTCTGCCAACTACTACTTCTACTTCGACTTCAACTTCAATTTCTACTACGACTGTGACTGCATCTAAGAAAACTCTTCGCCTCAAAAATCTTCCTGATTGCTACAAGAACCGACTTGCATCTCAACCTTCAACTTCTGGAGCTATTCTTCCACCAACCAACACTTCTAGACTTCGTAGTATTTTTTCACCGCCTTCGCCTTCGCCTTCAACTTCGCTTTCAAACGACTCTGCACCGCCATCAACTCTCATGCCGCCACCGAAGAAGCCAGTTCCCTATCCTAAAACCCCTTCGTTTGAAACCATTCTTCATCGCATTAGTACACCCATCATCCCACTATCACCATTGCCTCCTACCCCACCACTTACTACACCTCAAGACCATACCTATCACAAAACTGAATCCTTAACACCAGCTCCTAAACCAGCTCCTAAACTCGCCCCTAAACCTGCTCCTTCAGAGTAATTTCAATTATTACAAGAAGAGCGTCGTAAGGCATTTAGCCGTCCCACTACTTGCCCTGAAGTGCTCGCTAGGGGAATTAAGAAAGGATCAGCTTGTGGGAGGAAATGTGTTAAAAACGAAAGTTTTTGCCGTGTACATGTCGTGAAATACCTTTCTGAACCACAACTGACAGAAACCCCCACTGTTGAATACCAATCCAAAATTATTGGTGTAAAAGGAAATAGGCTTAAGAGAGGTTGTGTTTATTTTTTTGAAAGTGTTATTGACAACGAACACATTTTGGCAAGTTGTAACGGCAAAAAATATAATATTAAAGTAATTGAGTCCTTGCGCAAAGAGAAATCTGTTCATGAGTTAGACTCTAAAGACTATCTCCTCAGACACAAAGTGGATGGTATTACAAGGTGGGGGCGTAAAAAGTAAATTCACATAGTTTTTTCAAAATTTTGCTATAAAAAATAATGGGGGAGAAACACAATGCGTTATAGCGTTGTGTTTCTCCCCCATTATTTTTTAACACTCTAAGTCTCGTGACCTACTTTCATGTGAGTAGTGAGTAAAGGAGGGTTCTGTGTCTGTCCCCATTCCTTCGGGTCAATGACCGGACCGGAAAGGTCAATGACCCCCCCCCTGAAAAAATGGAACCCCCCCCCTGAAAAACTGGAACCCCCCCCTTCCCCCACCACTCCTTCCCCCACCACTCCTTCCCCTACCACTCCTCCGGGTGAATGGCCGGTCATGACCGGTTGTCTACCTACATCTAACCGTTACACTCGCTACTCCAGAGTCTTCATTCCAATCCGAGAGGCCACGGCCGCAATATGCCTACTCTATTAGAATTATGTTTGCGACAGATAGTTTCAAATATAGTGTTGATGGAACTTGCATTAAACGATGCAAACCTTCCACTAACACTACGTCAAGCAGTGTATTCTTTCTATAAAGAAAATTTTGGAATTCTTTATTGCTTGCGGTATGTATTTATTGATGGAACAGTTATGTCAAAGTCAAAGTCAAAGTCAAAACAGATTTATTTCCAAAAATAAAAATATCCTTAATACAACAAATTACATAAAGACAACAAAAAAAAAATTATAAATTAAAGAAACAGAGATACATGTACAATAAGGAAATAGGCCCACATGGACCGTGAATGTGTTCATATTGCGGTGTGGCTGCACTCGTAAATGTGGAGGGACAAGTGGACTTTAGACTTCAAGGTGGAATATATGAAGATAACTATTACTTGTTATACAAGTTCATGGTTCCACAGGAAAAATGCGATATTTGCGCATTAAACTTGTATGAGTTTACACACGTTGATGCTACGCAAATTGATTTGGAAAACAACCCTGGAATCCCTCATTTCTATGTGACACAAGCTCCATAGAGGTCCACCAAACCCACCAAACGGCCCTTTTCAGGGCCACCTAAGACTTGAATTTAGGGATGTAAGCTATTTAGCTTACATGCAACTTAGCAGAAATAAGTTCTGCTACATGGCTAGTTTGATCCGTGTAGTAGTAAGCAAAGGAGGGTTCTGTGCCCGTCCCCACTCCTTAGGGTCAATGACCGGACCCGAAAGGTCAATGACCCCCCCCCCCGAAAAAATGGAACCCCCCCCCCCCCCGAAAAAATGGAGCCCCCCCCCTTCCCCCACTATTCCTTCCCCCACCACTCCTTCCCCCGCCATTCCTTCCCCCACCACTCAGGCCAATGACCAGTCTCCTCATTTGCATACTGCTATAAAAGAGGAGCAAGCGTTGTTCTCTCCTTCATTCTGCTTTCATGCGCCACACTTGTTGTTTCGTCTCTGCCAGCATTATTTTGCTTTAAAATGCTTCCTCAGCTTAATGAAGAGTTCAATCCTTCAGAATATGCTGATGTTTACCACCAACATGTAGAAGATCCAATAGATTTCTACGATAGTAGCAGTGAGAATGAAGATGATAGTAGCAGTGATGAAGATGATAGTAGCAGTGAGAATGAAGAGAATGAAAATGATAGTAGCAGTGAGACTGAAGATGACAATGAAAATAACATTGAACTTGATGAAGAAATGAGACCATTTTACTTTGATGAACTAGATCCTCTTGATATGGTAGAAAGATTCATTGTGGAAGCACACAAACGGCTAAATTTAGGATATCATATTATAATTGGTTCAGCTATTCTGTATCATGATAGTAAGTTCTTTTGTGTAACACCAAATACTAGAGAACGTATGCTGACTTGGCGGGATGATATACTGAGGTGTCACGAGCAAGGAATTAGCATTGGTGGCTACTTTGTAGCACAAGTGGGCTTTTGGGTCTAATGTGGCTAGTGTAGCCACACAAACCTTCCCTCACCCCCCACCCTATCCCCTCCCAATCCTTATTCCTTCCCCCTCCCCATTTTTAAAACTTATAAAAGGCGGACTATGAACCTACAGGTTTTTAGTCTGTACTTGCACCGTCAAGATGAGTACTAGACTTGATGGTTTCATAGCCAATGAAATTAATATATGGAGTTTGATAACAAACTTACGCATTAAAATTGAAGAAAAAAATTATGGCAAACAATGGGATAGGAGTTATTGTTATTGTTTCATTACTAAGACATATTGATTTTTTGTATGATATAAAAGTAACAATCAAGAATATTGATGAACTATTTCCTTGGACAATATTTATTCGTGATAAAGTTGAAAAGCAGAAAATTATAGTAGATGTGGTAGCAATGAAATATAACCTAGATAGAGAAGAATAGATACAAACCCCCCTCCCATTCCTTTGTTTTGCAAAATAGTGGGGGTAGGAGTATATAAGACTAAGTAAGCGATACATAGTTTGTTATTTGAAGTAAAAGAAGTAGTAAACAAACATGTTGTCTAGAGATATTCCATTTATTAATAATTTTCAAGTTAAAGACGTTTTTGAAAATACAAATGAAATACAGGAAGAAAACATAGAGGAAAATCATGACGAAACTGATAATGATTCTACAATGGAAGAGGAAGAAATGGTACAGATTGAACAAGAACTATTTGAAGAAATGATAAACGATAGTGATGAAGACATAGTTAAGGAAGCTATTGAAATATTTATATTGGATTCATCATTGGAATCACCCATATCACCTTTATTGTCTTCTGAATCTGAATCTGAATTGGACTAAGGTACCCCCACTATTTTGAAGAAGTAGTGGGGGAAAAATATCCCCACCACAAGTTAAAAGTTGGTGGGGGAATGTTTATAAATGTGTTAGTTATTTGTGCAGGAGATCAGTCTTAGGGAGACTAGTGACTGAGGATGTTTCGTAAAATACCTTTTGATCCTTCATACTACAATCTGTTTGATATACATCGTTTTCCAGACATTGAGGAGAAATTGTACAGAAAATTTTGTTCTCTACTTGATAAACCACAAAAACTACCACCAAATACTTTTACCTACAAGCTACCCATCATGGACAAGGACGATGTAAGCAAAATACCATTAGTTCAAGTGAAATTTTTGGAAGAAAAAATTCTTGTTTGTGTAAGAGAAGTGTTTCATAATGATTATTCAAAAAGATTGGCTTTCGACTTTATTCAAGAACATGCAGGATCTGAAAGAGAACAGTATCCAGAACCATATTACAAATATCTTTTTCAGAATGGAGCAAGTGTAACGGTAGAAGTAACCATTACATTAACATAACTCTCCCCACCACTGCCGTCTCCCCACTACTGGCTTAAAGTTGGTGGGGGAATGTGGATAAATATGTTGATTATCTGTGTAGAAGCTCATTCTTCAAGAAATTGTTGATCAAAATGTTTCATCATGTACCTTGTGTTGCGACTTCTTCCTACAGGGAAAAACGAAGATTGAAAAAACAAGAAAAGGACAAACGAGACCGAGAAGATATGAAGATGGAATTCAATCGACTACAATTTCAAATACCTGGAATTGAACTTGGAGCACCAAGATTGAAAACCATCCACTGGGCTGGAAGTTATATCAAATTTTTGAAAGTACAAGTTGAAGCAAGAGATCTAAAATTGAAAAGATTAGAAATGGAAAATCGAGAATTGAAGAAATTAATATCACACATGTCTGGTAATACAACAGTTCAAGAAGGTGAAGAAGAAGGAAAAGAAATTTTAGGAATCTAAATTATCAGCACCCCTTTAGAGAATAGGGAATAGATCACTTTGTGGTAATGTAATAACATGCCGCTTAGTGATCTATTCCCAGTTCTCGCTTAATATGCGATGACCTTGACCTATATAAAAGTAGTGGGGGTAAGAGCATATAAGGAGATAGTTATGGATATAACTTTCAGTACGAGTCTAACACTATGGACAGCTTGTTAGTTTTATGTTTACAACAAATTATTAATAATGGGTTTCTTTACCATTATATAATAAGATCAAATAAATCTGAAATACCTCAACCGATTCGTGAAATGCTCATGAAATTTAAGAAGGACAATTGTGGATTTGGTATTTATCTTGCTTTTATTTTTGAAGATGGAACAAAAATGTGTCATGAATGTGGAAAAGCATCTGTTTCAGATTTTGAACAATTTGAAGACGATGGAGGTAAATTAGTTCACCTTGTAAAAGGCCAAGTGATGAAATTTGAAACAGTTAAGAAAAAATGTAACATTTGTGCACAAAATTTGTTTGAATTTATTAAGTATAGTGCATTGAAATCATAATACCCCTTCCACATATGAAGAAGGTGGGGAGAAAAGAGTGGGGATTATAAAGTGGTGGGAGAACTTGTATAAATGTAGGTTGTTTGAAGAGACTTTTAATATTGTTGCAGCGTTTGTTCAAACAACATGCAGTTTGAAGTTTGCCATTTTAAAATGAAATATGAAGAATGGAGCTCTGTTGCAGGATTTGTCAAGTCTAAAGAAGAAACTCAAAAATTAATAAATGTACATTGCTACATTCATAATCAAGAAAGTCATGACAAGGTGATGGAATATTTGAACACACCTAATGTAACATCAGAAAGCTCTGCATTTATAAAATATTTAAAAGAAGAAGATTTGGATGTTACCTTAGAAGTTTGGTATCTAATTTAAATTATAAAAAGAAGAAAATTATTGTGGTGGGGGAAATGTAGAAATTAATGGTGGGGGAAATGTGATAAAACCGGCAAAATTGTAGAACAGAATTCACTCTGTACAACGACAGACAACGATGGAGCATCCTTCCACAACACCTGTATTGGCATCTTTGGATTGGCATCAAAATCAGCAGCCTAGTACTTCAAGTTCAATTTGGTATGAAAATCAGCAACCTGCCACTTCAAGTTTAAACTGGTATCAAAACCAGCAGCCTAGTACTTCAAGTTCAATTTGGTATGAAAATCAGCAAACGGCCACTTCAAGTATAAATTGTTATGGAAATCAGCAAACTACTACTTCAACACAAAATTTCTATGAAAATCAACAGCCGACAACATCAACTAATTTTTGTACATCAGTATTTAAAGTATCAAAGCCCCATTCGGATTGTAAAAAGTCAATATCAGCTCAATCAGCAAGAATCAGGAAAAACACACACATGAGAGAAAGATGCAAGAAAGAAAGGATAGAATTTACAAAGTTACAGTTAACAGTTCCCTCTATTAAAGTGGGATGTAGCAGAATAAAAACTTTGGAAGCAACCAACGCATATTTATTCGAATTGTTAGACAAAATTGAAAAGTTGAAGAAGAATGAACATCATAAAAAGTAAACACTCATTCCCCCCAAGAAAAACAAAAAAAAAATAATAAAATAGCAAAATCCAAAAAAAGTAGATGTAGAATAGAGAGCGAGGAATAGATCACTTTGTGGTAATGGACTAACATGCCACTTAGTGCTCTATTCCTCGTTCTCGCGTTATATTGGATGACCTTGACCTACATTAGTAGGGTGGGGGAAATTGAAAATGGTAGGGGAAATTCAAAGTGGTGGGGGAAAGTGTATAAAGGACGAGCCTACTATAGACGAATCACTCTGAAAGCAAACTTGTCACGAGTATGGACTTGACCACAAGCAAAGAAGATAGAAAACAAAAATATCGGGAAATGGCTAAAGTAAGAGAATCAAGAATAAGGTTGAGATTTTACAAACTACAGAGATTGATTCCTGGTGTTAGGTTAGGAGAAATACGATCAAGAACAGTGGACTTGGCAGCTGATTATATCAGTTACTCACATTCGGAATTAATGGTAAAGGAAGCAAGAATAGAAGAGCTGGAGCACAAGATAAAACAACATATTGAAACATCAAACAGTGAACCTATAAATTTTGTAATAAAAGAAGAAGATGTAAAAGACTTAAATTAAACAAAAGAAAATGAGCTTGGACTTTGGTTATTGATTGGACACTTCTTAGAGAATAGGGAATAGATCACTTTGTAGTAATGAATTATCATGCTGCTTAGTGATCTATTCCCAGTTCTCGCTTAATAAAAAATGACCTTGACATACTTACCAAAATATCATATAAGCCGGATTAAAAGCAGTTATTCCTCATTTACTTGAAATGGCTCCTGTGGACAACACTGATTATCCGAGGAAACCTCTTATTGAAATATTGTATAAAATTCAACTAGAGGATTTAAATATGGAAGAAGATGAAAATAACAGCGAAACATCAGAAGTAGAAACTATAAATGATATGGATGTGGATGTAACAACATCAGAAGAAGAAAATGCCAATGATGTGGAGAATGAAAATTTGGATATGGATGTAGTAATATCAGAGTCTTCGTCATCATTTGAATATGAAGAAATACATATTGAAACTCCAATTCATATAGAGAATACTAATGAAGAATCTGTTTGTAGAAGATTAATATTTTGTCCAAGACGTTTGTTTTCTTCTGAAAGTGAAGAAGAAGAAGATGAAATAGTAGTGGGGAAACTATTATAAAAGAAGGAAAGGGAGAGCTCATTTCATTTCTTGGCGAAATTTTGAAGAGTGAACACCACCAAACATGTATCATTGTGATAAATGTTTGGAATCGTATAACGATGATATTCTGTTAGAAATACATAAAGAACTAATTCACAACAACACAGAAGAACAAGAAGAACAAGAAGAACAAAATGAAATAACAGCAAGACCTACAACAACTTTACCAAATTTACAAGTATCAGCTTTACCCGGAAAGGTAGTAATGCATCATAAGATTCAAAATGAAGATTTTAACTTAGAAGAATTTATTAGAGAAGCAAAACCAATCATCAGTAGAACTTTAAAAGAAGAATTAAGAAGATTAAATTTTCTCAAATTTGGTTTACTACTAGAAGCTATGTTTATAAATGTACAAGAAGAATTATCACCAAGAGGATTTATAACTAAAAACCAAACTATCATAGGAAGTTCAGACATTGATTCAATAGTTGAAAAATGTATAGAAGAAATATTAACTAAAATTCAGGAACATGAAGGACGAGGATCAGGGTGGAGTCTTATAAGTATTGAAGGATTAAATATAAGAGTTCATAAACATGGATATGGACTAATGGGATCTAGTTATATTCGTTTGCCAAAAATAATTGAGGATACAAGATCATGTGTTAATGTGAAAAATCAAGATAACGAATGTTTTAGATATGCGATGACATGTAAATTTGTACCAAATCATTGGAATGAACCAAACCAGCACTATGAAAATCAAAGATATAGATATAACTTTCAAGGAATTAGTTATCCTGTATCACTAAAAGATATATCAAAATTTGAGAACAAAAATCCCGGCACATCTATTAATGTTTTTGGATTAGATAGTTCAAATAAAGTTTATCCTTTACGTATTGCTAAAGAAGAGCTAGCAGATCATACAGATTTACTACTACTAAAGCAAGGAGATGTATCTCATTATGTGTATATAAAGAAATTTGACTCTCTTGTTAACAAACAACTTTCAAAAAATCGAAACAAAAAGCTGATTTGCAAAAGATGTTTTAATTTCCAACGAGAAGGAAGACAAGGAATGGAATGGTTACAAGAGCACAAAAGATTATGTAACAATAATTATGAAGCAAAAATTATTTTACCTTCAGAAAGCAGAGCATTTGTTACATTTCAAAAAGTTCATCATCAATACCGTATCCCTATAGTTGTATATGCGGATTTTGAATCAACACTAATTCCTATAGAAGATGAAAATTGTGAAGCTAGAAAAAGTGTCAAATATCAAATGCATAAACCAAATAGTTTTTGTTTAATGGTTAAATCAACATTATCAGAAGAACATTTAAACCAATATGGATTAACTTCAGAACCTCTAGTATATCGTGGTGAAAATGTGGAAACAATATTTCTTGACCATTTATATTTAATAGCTGAAAATGTACAAAGATTATATACGAATATCATACCAATGAAACCGATGGAGGAAGAAGAGGAAATTCAACATGAAAATGCAACTCATTGTTTCTTATGTAAAAATGAATTTACCATTGACAATTATAAAGTTAAAGATCATGACCACCTTACAGGTTATTACAGGGGTGCTGCTTGTAATAAATGCAATTTGAGCTATCGTTTACCACTATTTATTCCTGTGGTTCTGCATAACCTCAGTGGGTATGATGCTCATTTTATAATACCTGAATTAGGAAAAGACAATGGTTCGATAGATGTGTTGGCTGAAACTTCAGAAAAATTTATAAGTTTCTCTAAAACAGTTGGAAATGTCAAATTAAGATTCTTAGACTCCTACCGATTTATGCCGTCAAGTTTGTCTAAACTTTCTGAAAATTTAAGGAAACAAGATTTTATTGAAACAAAGAAGATTGTAAGTAACGACAAACTGGATCTTGTACTTCGGAAAGGTGTTTTCCCATATGATTATATAGACAGTTTAGAAAAATTTAATGAAACATCACTTCCGCCAAAAGAAGAATTCAAAAGTAAATTATACGACATGGACATATCTCAAGAGGATTATGATCATGCATGTAAAGTATGGAATGAATTAGGATTTACAACATTGGGAGAATATTCAGATTTTTATGTTAAATTAGATGTAACTTTATTATGTGATATAATGGAAGAATTTAGAAATACGTGTTTTGCAGCATATGGATTGGACCCTCTTCATTCATACACTTCACCTGGACTAGCATGGCAAGCCATGTTGAAAGAAACAAATTGTAAATTACAACTTCTTACTGATATAGATATGGTTTTGATGTTAGAATCAGGAGTTCGAGGGGGATTGACACAAAGTGTAACCAGACATGTTAAGGCGAATAACAAGTATCTGCCCGATTATGATGCATCAAAACCAACAACATTCCTAGGTTATTTCGATGCAAATAACTTATACGGATGGGCAATGTCAAATACCCTTCCATATGATAATTTTAAATGGATAGATCCAGAATCGATTGGAAACATTATGGATTTACCAAAGCATGGTGAAACTGGTTACATTTTTGATGTTGATTTTGAATATCCTGAACATCTTCACGATCATCATTATGATTTACCACTTCTTCCAAAGACTGAAATTTCCCCTACTGGAAGATGGCCGAAATTATTAATGACTTTAAACAATAAGTCTAGGTATGTTGGACATTATTGGATGATACAACAGGCTTTAGACTTGGGATTAAAAATTACAAAAATTAATCGAATACTACAATTCTCTCAATCTTGTTGGTTGAAACCGTACATCGACAACAACACAAGAAGAAGAGCTGCCGCTACGTCAAGTTTTCAAAAGGATTTCTTCAAACTGATGAACAATGCAATATTTGGCAAGACTTTAGAAAACAAAAGAAAACATAAGAATATCAAATTAGTAACTGATCCAGTAAAATTACAGAAACTAGTGCAACAACCAAACTTTGGTTCATCCGTAATTATAAATGAAAATCTTGTCGTCATTTCTATGAACAAAAAATCAGTTGTATTGGATCGTCCTTTATATCTTGGAATGTCAATATTGGATATTTCTAAAACACACATGTACGAGTTTCATTATAAGAAGATGGTTAATTATTATGGAAGAGATAATATTGGTATTGCATATATGGATACGGATGCACTTATTTACTGGATTAAAACAAATGACATGTATGAGGATTTACGGACCTTTGTATATAAAGATGATTTTGATTTTTCCGATTATCCTAAGGACCATCCAAATTACGACTATGACAAAAACAAAAAAGTATTGGGAAAATTTAAAGATGAAACAAATGGTGTACCGATGATGGAAATTGTAGCATTAATGTCTAAACTGTATTCATTTCAACTGTACATAAATGAAAGGAACGAATATCAAGTCACAAAAAAAGCCAAAGGAATAAAGACATCTTTCCTAAAGAAGAATGTACAGTTTCAACATTATAAAAGATGTTTGTTTGAAAATGTTGAAACAACTGCAACATTCAACACTATTAGAAGTTATAACCACCAACTTTTTAGTGTCAAACAAACAAAGTGGGCATTAAGCTACAAAGATGACAAGCGATATATTTTAGAAGATAAAATTAATACTCTACCATTTGGCCACTATTCCTTGAACCCTATCGACCAGTAAACCTATTCTTCGTCCTTTACCTTCTTCCTTTTTCCTTTCCGTAAAAAAGAGGGGACATGGCAAGCCCAATGCCATGTTCCCTCTTTTTTACACTAATATTAAATGACCTTGACCCATATTTCAACTATATATAAGAGAATAAACCATTGTATGGATCAGTATTTCTACAAACGGTGTGCAAGCAACACTTGAAGATGGAAAGTGTAAAGGATAAGATTGTAAATGAACTACATAAACCAGCAAGAAGAAGATTTCCAAGAAGAAGTACAATCATTAAAGGAATGAATGATCTTTACCAAGCTGATCTTATTGAAATGATACCACACAGTAAATTAAACAAAGGATTTAAATATATTTTAACAATTATAGATTGTTTTACTAAAATAGCTGATGCTTTACCATTGAAGGACAAGACTGGTAAAAGTGTTACCAAAGCTATGGAAACAACAATACAAAGAAATAAATTTAAAATTAAACATTTACAAACGGATGATGGAAAAGAATATTTTAATAAAGATTTTGGAGCTTTGATGAAAAAATATAAAATAAATCATTATTCTACAAATTCTGAAGTTAAAGCTTCAATAATTGAAAGATTTAATAGAACATTAAAAGGAGCTATGTATAAACAATTTTCAAAACGAGGATCATATGTGTGGTATGACATATTACCACAACTTATAAAAGAGTATAACAACAAATATCATCGTACCATTGGAATGAAACCTATCCAAGTAAACAGTGCTAATGCTAAAATTGTATTACAACGCATCAAAAATAATACAACACCAAAAATAGAAAAGTTACAACCAAAAAAGTTTAAGGTTAATGATAAAGTTCGTATAAGCAAATACAAAGGTGTATTTAGTAAAAGATATCTGCCAAATTGGACTAATGAAGTATTTACAATTTATAAAGAGCAACCAACTATACCTGAAACTTACATTTTAAAGGATAATAAGGGTGAATTACTTCAAGGTGGATTCTATGGACATGAGTTGTTAAAATCAACAGTTGGTGATGTATATCTTGTTGAAAAGGTTTTACAAAGGAAAAAGGATATGGTTAAAGTTAGGTGGTTAGGATTTGATAAAAGTGAAGACTCTTGGATTCCTTCAAAAGACTTGGTATAGTTATTTAATAGCTCATTATGTGTTTAACCTTTAAACAAGAAGGAGATTGTACAACAAAAAGATCGATTTAATATTAATAATATTGATGAATTGACAGTTGACAATAATAAGTTAAATCATGGTAAACATGGTGAATTACTACCAAATACTATAAGATGTTTAATAACTGGTCCTTCAAATTGTGGAAAAACTAATGTTGTCTTTAACCTTATAACTAATCCTAAAGGTTTACGCTTTAACAATATATATATTTTTTCAAAATCATTGCAACAACCAAAATATCAATTATTAGATAAAATACTTGCAAGTGTACCTGAAGTGAATTTCTACAAGTTTAATGCCAGTGAAACAATAATGCAACCAAGTGAAGCAAAGCCATTTTCCATTTTTATATTTGACGATGTTTCTTGTGAAAATCACGATACTATAAGAAATTATTTTGCTATGGGAAGACATAATAATATTGATAGCATTTATATTGGTCAAACATACAGTAAAATTCCAAAACAACTTATAAGAGACAATGCAAATATGTTGATCATCTTTAAGCAAGATGAGACAAATTTAAAGCATATATATAATGATCATGTTAATGCGGATATGCCATTTGACAAATTTAAAGAAATGTGTGGTAAAGCATGGAATGAAAAATATGGATTTCTTGTTATTATGAAAGAAGAAGATATTAAAAATGGTAGATATCGTATAGGATTGGATAAATTTGTATTAATACGTTGAACTACCTATGCTACATCTAGTAACACGTTGAACTTCACAGTGTAAACATGGTGAATTAAGAAAAACTATTAAAAGAAATAAAATCACTCAGTGATTCTATTAGGATAAAGAATCGTGCATTAAGGATGGGTTTAAGTGAAAGAGAAGAATTTCTAGAGAGTACATTTAAACCTATCACGGAACCTTTAAAACAGATATCAGAAACCATTGGTAAACCTCGTTATGAAGGAGATGTTTTACTACCAGTTTCTAAACAAGAAGTACAAGCATTAAAAAAAGAAGATGATGATGATTCATATACAAGTGCTAGTGAGCAAGAAGAAACAAAAGAAGAAGAAGAATCAATTGTTGAAAAGGAAGAACAGCCAATACCTGAAGCAGAACAATCTATTCCAAATTTAACTCAATTGAGTAGCGATATATTACAACATGGACCTCTTGGACGAAAATATATAATGAAAATGCTACATGACATGAAATCAAATCCAAATTTAAGTAAATCACATGTTTATGGAGCAAGAATTGATGGGAATGAATTAAAAATTGGTAACTCTAAGCTTGAAGTAACTCAAGACGATTATATCATTATTGGTGAGCATAGATATAAAGGAACAAAAGGATTATATGAATTAATTTTTAAAAATATACCAATAAAATATTCGGCAAAAGATTTAAATACTTTTAAAGAAATTTTACAAAATACTAATGCTCATAAAAGAAACTACTCAAAGGATGCAATGATTAATCGTTCACGTGCAACAAAATATAATATTGTTATAAAAAAATTGTTTCCCCCACGAAAATTACCAACATTACGTACCACACCGGCTGTGAGACAACCTTTAAAAAGAAAATCTTTATCACTTATGGATTTATCACTTCTTGAACAACATGGTAAAAAGAGTAAAGGAGATACTTCAACATCTGGTAAAGGATTAATGAAAAATCTATACAATACAAATGTTATCTATTACAACGACATCAATAAATTAGTTGACAGAATGAGACTATTGCATGAAGCTATGGAAGCCGGTCATACTGGTTTAAATTATGAATGGGTGGTTCTAGTTGATGAACTTAAAAATCGTGGCATAGTTGTATAATTGTCCGCAAATATAAAGAAGTTGCAAGTGTAAGATGTATCAGTTCTAACATGAGCGTCGACAAGTTCGGACGCTACTCCGCATTAGGAGTGCAAGTTGGAGAAGACAGAAAAAGAAGCGGATTACCGCAAACACCTGAAGGTGACTATAACATAAGTAATAAACGTTTAAAATTAGTTAAAGATCCAGAAGAAGATACTGATGGAGCAAATTTAAAGACAGTAAAAGAAGCTACTTCAACATCATTGAAATTACATAAGAATACTTATGATGTTAAATCACATAGATTAATTAATGTTGGTAAACCAACTGAAGGTTCTGATGCAATTACTAAAGAGTACTTATCATCTGAACTTTCAAATACTTTAAAATTGCAATGGGGTAACAACTTAAAAGATGGACAAACGTATGATGCTGGAAATTATAGAATAACCAATGTGGGAAATCCCAAAAATGATAAAGATTCAGTTAATAAAGAATATTTACATTCTATAATACCGGAAAAAACTAAACATGGATATTCTTTTTATAAATTTAATATAAATGACATTGGATACCCAAAGGAAGACGGTGATGCTGTAAACCTAAAATACATCAAGGACAACTGTATTTTACAAGATGTTAATGAAATCGATTGTCATGGTAAAACATTGACAAATGTAAAGTTTGGTTCTCAACCAAAAGACGCTGTTACTATGGAACAATTATCTAAAGAATTAAAAAAGGAAACATCCAATTTTGTAAAACATGAAGATGCCGTGTTAAAGCGGGGAGATAAATTTATACATGGAAATGAAAAGTTTGATTTAATGCAAGGGAATAATGATGAATGGGATGCAGGACATAAAACAATAACAAATGGAAAATTTGGTATAAAAGATTCAGATGTACCTCTAATGGTACAAACATTAATTGCGAGTGGTGGTACATTAGGTACATACAATGGTCGTAATAGAAGAATAAAAAATATTTATCCTGGTTACGAAGAAAATGATTGTGTTACAATGAAACAAACAATAACTTGGGATAAACACTTTGGGACCAAATATGATGCAAAGATGAAGAAAATAATTAATATTTTACCAGGTGAAGATTCAAATGATGCTGCTACTATTGGACAAGTCATAAAAACATCAAAAAGTGATTCAACAGCTTACACATGTAATGATAAACGTATTATGCAATTACATGATCCTCAACATCCAAAAGATGCTGTAAATTTAGATTGTTTAATAAGAATAGTGGGCAATTTACTTATTGATACCCATAATCATATAGCTAGTACAACGAGTCATGTGATAATTCAACCCGATGAACGGGAAGCTTGGATTAAAAATAGAATTATAAATCAGTATATCATTAATTTGAATAACTAAGTGTTTAAATATAAAAAATTATACATAACTTATTCATTTATGTAAAGTATCTTGTGGAGTAAACACACCAGTTTATATAAGACTACATAATGAAGGCTGTATCACTCAGTCATCATCAAGACAGCAACAAGAGAGGACGTGGTATAACTTCAGCTGCGTTATCCCTGCTTAAACGGATACCTGTTGGTGCTGTTGTAAATCGAGCGATAGACGCTCTACCATACGAATTACATATTCCTGGAGGTTATCAATATTGTGGACCTGGAACTAAGTTGGCAAAACGTTTAGCAAGAGGAGATCCTGGAATTAATAAATTAGATCAAGCTTGCAAACAACACGATATAGCATATTCAAAGTTTAAAGATTCAACAAATAGATCAATAGCAGATAAAATTCTAGCAGAAAAAGCTTGGCAAAGAGTAAAATCAAGTGACGCAAGTATTGCAGAAAAAGCAGCGGCTTGGGCAGTAACAACAGCCATGAAGACAAAAGCTAAGTTTGGTGGTGGAAGACGACGTCGCAGAGGAAGACCTGCAAAAAGAAGAGCTCCCAAAAAAGGTGGAAATATTAGAAAGAGACGTCGTAGAACTCGTAAAGCAAAAGTAAAAAAGGCTTCTGTTTGGTCAATGGTAAAAAACGGAGCAGGTTTATACCTAAGACCGTACCGTGTGTACTAAATAAAAAGAATCAATTGATAATTCCAAATAAAGCCTTAACTAATCATCAGTTAAATGATTATGTAAAATGTTTGAAAATACCATTCTTTCGAGGAGTTTTTATGAAAGATGCATTACCAACTAAAATATGGAAAAATGAAACTGGAATAGTAAATTTGGATTCCACCTATGGTCCAGGCACTCATTGGGTATGCTATAAAAAGCTCGGACAAACCGTTTACTACTTTGACAGTTTTGGCAATCTACCACCGCCGAAAGAACTTCAACATTATTTTCAAAACTCCAAAAACATTTTTTACAATTACAAAAGAGAACAACCTAACAATACTGAAATATGTGGACATTTATGTTTGGAGTTTCTAGCGAAAAGTGTCAGTCACCTTTAAGATGTCATCGTATACAGTGTCACTGAGTGGAAATTCATCCACATTAAAAAGTACGCTATTCCCAGCATTGCGTTTATCCAAGGAAAGATTATGGGAAGCGGCATTACTTGATTTGACTACCTACAATTCAATTCCTAATGTTACAGAAGGAAAAAACAATTTACTACATTATTATGAAACTAAGGATGCTGCAGGAAAATACTCAGAATTGAAAATAATTACATTTCCTACTGGAGCTTATGAAATTGATGATATAAACCAATTATTACAGAAAAAAACTCGGAGAAGATAATATCACAATCAAAGGAAACAATAATACTTTAAAAGCAGAAATAACTTCAAAATATTATATAGATGTCGGAATTAAAAACTCTATTGGCAGTTTACTTGGATTTACAGATACAAAAAAGAAAATCTTAACTCCTGGAACTACTCATTCAGGTGATACAACTGTTACAATATTGAAAGTAAATAGTATTGATGTAACATGTAATATTATACATGGATCATATAGAGAAGGAGTGAATCAGCATATTTTACATACATTTTATCCAACAGTTGCTCCAGGTTTTAAAATTGTTGAGAAGCCACAAAACTTGATATACCTACCATTAAACACCAGTTTCATTTCAGACATCGTACTGAACTTATTAGATCAAGACGGTCATAGTGTTGACTTTAGAGGAGAAACAATTACTATACGATTACACATCAGAGCGGCAACATAAAAGTCAACATGGGATTATCATTTAAACCACAACGGAAGAGTCGGGAGCTCAGTAGCTCCTCGACATTGGAAGAGTTAACATCAGACAACATTCGTTTTCTACAAAAGATTGGATTAAAACTTAACAACGATGGATATCCTGGATATATCTCAAGGACCGACATTCGACGAAACACTATGGGAGAAGGAATATCACACACACAACCCTTACACTTCATCAAAATTAAGGGGATTCGCTACTGAAAATGGGTAAAAATCATGAAAAATTCAAAAAATTTTTTTTTTCATTTTTTTGTAGTTTGGACCTTATTACATCCAAAAAATATAATATAAGTCATGTCTGAATGTTATTTACATGAAAAAAAATTAATTTATGCGTTACTGCACGCTGGCGAAATTTCACGATTTCATATAATCGCAATTATTACGTTACATTTCAGCTTAGGTTTTATATATAAATATATTATTGTATTTACAAATAGTCAGAACAACAAAAGCCTCAAATAAATCACTCTTTGACAATTTTACTTACTTTTATACTCTTTGAAAATTACACCCAAAAAACAAGTGTCATAAACTGGAGTCAGATGATCAGCTGCTCAATGTCAACAAACTGAAATGAGTTGGTCTGCTGTTTGGTTTTTGTGTTGTCATACAGTAGTGATTGTTTTGTAAGCTAAAAAACTAAATATGGGGAGAGTGAAGAAAAGTAAAATAAATACTGCAGTGCGAAACAAGAAAAACATTTTGAAAAGGTATGAAGTAAAGCCCATAGAATTAGTAAGTGCTGAAATTGACAGTGGTGATGAAAGTGAGGTTATACTTCCTGAAACCGATATTTCTAGGCCTAGTACTTCTGCATCTAGTAATAATAAGCCTACTGGTGCTTCTGAAAAACCAACGGGTTTCGCTCTTTACGATACCTACAATACCAAAGTGGATGTAAATGAAAATGCCCCTAAATATGTATTGGTGGATGAAAACAATCTGACATCATTTTTACAAAGCTTCAAATGTCCTCATTGTGTGGGTGACCTACAGGTTAGTCAGTTGCCAGCTAAAGGCTATGCTAATTTTTTCAAAGTAAAGTGCAGTGACTGCGAATACGAAGATACTCTCAACACGTCAACAACAACCGACAAATGTGAAGAAAATTCAACTCGACAGTCGTTTGACGTAAACCGTAGGATGGTACAAGGATTTCTAAGTATTGGGAAAGGACACAGGGGTATGGAAGCTTTGAGTATGGCAATGAACATGAAAACAATGAGCAGTTTGTCATACAACAAACACATCAAGAAGATACATGTCAAATACAATAACGTAGCAAGAGAATCGTTGGAGAAAGCTAGACAAGAGGTAAGGAAAGCCTATTCAGTAGTAGATAATATATCTTTGGATGAACCAGGGCCAATAAACATTGCAGTCAGTTTTGATGGAAGTTGGCAAAAGCGGGGGTTTACCTCAAAAAATGGAGTGGGTTGCTGCATAGATGTTCTAACAGGACTTGTAATCGACTACGAAGTCCTATCCAAATATTGTAGGCTTTGTGAAAGGAAGAAAAAAGAGCTTGGTAATAACTCTATCAATTTTAGGGACTGGTATGCCCGCCATAAGCCCTATTGTCAACAAAATTACAATGGATCTTCGCCAGCAATGGAGACAGAGGCAGCCGCGCGAATCTGGATGCGCTCGGAGAACCACGGCTTTCGCTACACCACTTTGGTTTCTGATGGTGACTCTAAAACATTCAGCCACTTGACTAGTATGAATATATACAAAGATCATGTAATTAAAAAAGTGGAATGTTTGAATCATGTGGCAAAGCGCCTTGGCACTGGTCTCAGAAACATTGTAAAAGACAACTCCGGCACGGGCGAGCCTCTGGGTGGCAAATCGTATGGAAGCTTGAAGGGAACTACTATAGACAAATTGACTTCCTACTATAGAAATGCCATTCAAGGCCATCTAGGTGATATTAAAAAAATGAAAGCAGCAATTTTTGCTACCCTATCCCATTGCTCGTCAACCGATGAAAAACCAATGCACGGTAAATGCCCAAAAGGATCAGATTCCTGGTGTTTTTATAACAGGGCCATTGCTAAAGGTGAAACGCCAGAGGCACACCAAATAAAAATAAAAACACCTTTGACAGAAAGAGTTGTTTCCAAGATCCTCCCCTTATACCAAAGGCTCTCGAGCGATGCATTGCTCCAAAGGTGCATTTCAGGGAAAACGCAAAACGCGAATGAGGCGCTCCACGGAGTAATCTGGACAAAATGCCCTAAGACCTCTTTCTCTTCTAGAATAAGACTGGAAATTGGTGTCAGTGAAGCCATATGCCAATACAACACTGGATACAACCAAAGCATGCTCGATCTGCAGCGTTCAGTCGGTATAAGTCCTGGAAGATCAACATCAAGAATCGCGAAGAATTTCGATCAAAAGAGGCTGAAACTAGCTCAAACAAGAAAGAAGATGAAATTTACTGAATACAGAAGAAAGCTAAGACAGGCACAACTAGAAGAAGAACAGAGGAAGATAGAAGAAGAGGGTAAAACATATGGTGCAGGAGAATTTTAAAAAACAGTGAGTGATTCAAACTTTCCGATGGACTAAGTTCGGCATAAGCCTACGACTTATATAATTTTAAATATTTTCTGAAGTAGGCCTGATGGTAATTTGCTTATTTTGTGTGTTAATAAGATAATGTAACAATAAAAAAAGTTTTTAGCTAAAAAAACTGTTCATTTATATCATTTATTTCAGTAGGCCTACAGCTTTTTATTCAAACGCTGTTTTCCGCAACTTTGAAATTTCACGTTTTTCAAGACAAAATTTGATATATCTTGAGAACCATTAGAGGTACATTGATGAAATTTTTACTACTTATTCTAGACAACATTAGGCAAATATTTAGGTAGAATTAGGTACCTAAGTTTATCAGGTACTGAAAAATAATTTTTTTAAATAATTTTTTTTTTTTACTTATAAAAATTTATGTTAATATGTAAGCACAAAAAAAAGTATCGAAGATATTATTATGAATCTACCTAAATATGAAGTATAGACAATTGTCTTTAAAAAAACACCAAAGTTATGAAAATCCATAAAGAACTCTCTTCAGAATATCGATTTTTAAAAACCCTTACAAATTAACCGAAAAACCTCTATATTATTTTTTTTTCACATATAATTTATATTTAAAAGTAAACCAATATTTTTATATTTTTTTTTACCTTATACTATGCAAGAAAAAAAATAGTTTGTCCACTTTCCTTATCAAATAAAAAATAACACCCTTTTCAGTAGCGAATCCCCTTAAACAATAATGATGAAATAAGGATTCCCATTCAACAACAAGATATTTACACTTTACCATGTGAAAGTTATTTGTACATAGAAGGAAGGGTATTAAAATTGGATGGAAAAACTGCTTCAACAGTTCCTTTTATAAATAACCCAATGGCATATCTTTTTGATGAAATAAGATATGAGATATCAGGGGTGACGGTTGATTCAACAAAAAAGGTTGGTATAACAACTACATTAAAAGGATTAACATCATTAACACCACATGAGAAAAATTCAATAGTCACCGCCGGATGGGTTGCTCCCGATAAAGACACTATAACACCTGCTTCCAACGGTCATTTTGATTTTCATGTACCTTTACGATTGCTTTTGGGATTTGCTGAAGATTACAAAAGAGTTATAATAAATGTCAAACAAGAATTAGTATTACTTAGATCTTCAACTAATAAGGACTTAATACTTGCAGACCCTGCAACTACGGAAGATAAACTGGAATGGCAACTACAATTGGATAAAGTTGTTTGGAGAGTACCTCATGTAAGATTGGCTGATGAACATAGAATCGTATTGTTAAGAAAGTTAAAATCTGACCGTGACATTGTGATGCCATTCCGAAGTTGGGAATTTCATGAATACCCTACATTACCTCAAACAGAACGACAAACATGGACCGTCAAGACATCAACTTACTTGGAACGTGCAAGGTACATAATACTCGGTTTTCAAACTAAGCGAAAAGATGTTATTACTGCAAATGCTGGTCAATTTGATCACTGTAAAATAAAGAATTGTAAAGTTTTCCTAAACTCTCAATTCTTTCCGTATGACAATTTGAATGTTATGTTCAGCAAAAAACTTTTTCCATTTTATACGATATGTATGCAAGATTTCAATCGTCATATTATGGAAAGCTAAATTAATTTTAAAATTTCCTGAAGTACATCCACTATCAACAGAAGAACTTATTGCTATGGCTAAGGCAGAGAGAGAAAAAAAGTCTGAATAAAACAAACAGAAACAAACTTCCTAAATTTCAATAATCCTTACACTTGTAAGGTATAATTTTTTAAAACTCCATTTGGATGACCTTGAAATTACCCCTACCACTTTTCATAGTACATAAAACTCGCTATTCATCACTATACAATCTTATTCTTTCACTAGACTCCGCAGCATCAACATGGAAGAGCAAAAATACAAGTACAAACCTCGTTACTGTTGTGAACAACAGTGTACAGATTTAGGACCAATGATGGTGGATGGGTTAGCTTGTACTAAATGTGAATTCTTCGGATCTTGTTATTGCAAATGTAAAACAAAACAACTACCGCCACCGGAATTGCGAACTTTCAAATTTTACAAATCAAGATATTTTCATACATGTTGTCCTCAAAGATGTTTCAAATTTCACCCTCTAGATCTTGCTCATTGTCAACGCACCAAGTCTCATCAAGATGATTTTTGTACACATATGATAAAAAGATGTAAATACAGATCAGATTGGTATTCCGATCCTGTAGAACCATCAAATGTGTAATTTCAGTTTTACACTCTTTTTTAAAACTTCAATTGGATGACCTTGAGATTTCCCCCACCACTAGTTCTAATTTTTATATAATATTAAATCATTCCACTTCCAACACTCTAACTAACAACATGGAAGGAAAATTTATCAAGTTTGAACATATAATAACTGACAGGGAGGAGATGGAAGAATTGTTTCAAAACTTACTTTCCGTCATTGACGAATATCCTATAAGATGGTTCAGAATTGTAGTTCAATATTTAAATCCTGGTGAATTGTTTTCTTCATCGAGTGAAGAGGATGAAACAACTACTTCAGTTCAAATAATTGAATTGAAAGACGAAGAAGAAGAACTAAACGTTTTATTCAATCATAAGCTCAAGGTTCCCTATATAAAAACCCCCTCCCTAGACAGCCCCCCTCCCTAGACGCCTGCTCAAGGTCACCATTATATAAGCCCCCTCCCTAGGCGCTGATCCTCATTCGATTGCCAACTCTCTAACGATGAACACCTCTCCATTGGCACGAATGAATTCTACTTTTGAAATAAACTCAAAAGAAGATTTACAAGAAATATTTAATACTTTAAATGAAATTATAAATAAATTTAACACTATTACAATGAATTTGGAAATAACTTACGCTTGTCCTATTTGTGATAAGGTTGAAAGTTCTGATGAAGACAGTTTACTAAATCTTACTCCTCTTACCCCTCTACAGTCGGACACAAATTCTGAGGCAAATGATGAGCAACATCTTTCCCCCACCACTTCTATGTAACAACGCTCTTTCCCCCCACCACTTCTTTATTTAACCGACATTTCCCTCTTTCAATTCTCATTCCATCGTCGCCTCTTCAACTATCAACATCGCTTGTTTTAAAATTTCAAAAAACACAAACATGATGGATATGATGGATGAAGTTCCATTTGTAACAAGGATGGAAGAGGATAAATTGAAATTGGAAATCAAACGATTGGAAATGGAACGGGAAAACCAACTCGAGATGTTACGTTTGTTCAAACTTTTTAAATACATCATCTGGGGACTCTGCGTTTACCTTCTCATCGTCGTCGGTGTTTGTGTTTACAACTCTGTAGTTCATAACAAAACTTCAACTTGTTTAAACACTGCTGTCACACATTGATTGTATGTTTTTCACAAATAAAATTCACAAACCTAATTCTATACCTATCCCGCTATCACCAGAGTTAGTTCGACTCTCCGAACTATTACTCCGGTGGTAGCGGGATAGGGTTTTTTAAAACTTACTCTGGATGACCTTGACATACTTTCCATAACCCAATTGTCAAGTTGAATTTCAAATTTCAAATCACATCTGCTCCCCCACCGGAAGCTATATGGCATGGCATATGGCGACAGCATCTGATTTGCCATCTGGCCGATGGCAGCTGGCGTGGCAGCTGCTGGCAAATGGCACGACTTCCGTTTTGAAAGTAACCAAACCCCACTACTAGTGTGTTTGAAAAGTAATTAATAGCAAGCTGTCAGTTACATTGTATAGGAATTTTGAGTTGCTCGTAATTTTTTTTTTAAGTTTCTAGTTAATTGAGTTTTTGAGAACCAAGCCGACAGTCGAATGACTGAGGCTTCAAGTGCTCAAAAATTGTATTATATAAAAATATTAAGATGGTATAAGTATATGTACCTAGCAAATATTTAAATATTGTATGCAAATCTAATTTGTACAGTAAAACACTTTGGATGGGTATAAAGTTTTTATTTTATTTTTTTTATTACTTCATTGCGATTGTTCGCGTTTCTTGTTGTTTATCAGAGGCCGTCCCAAGACCTGGAACTGTTTTTTCATGACTTTGAGCGGTATTATGAATCTCAGTTGAGGGGCCAAATGCATTAATAGAAGACATCAAACAAAGAGCTGGCGGCGACTCGTTAAAAAATAAATCCGATATTTTTTTATAGATAAGTAAAAGATAGTTATATTTTATTTTTCAAAATTCGGATACAATTACTAATTGCACTAATTCTAACGAAGCAGCTGATTAATTTGTTAACATTTTTAATAAAGAAATCCACGCAGCAACCAAACCAATCAACTATTCATGTAAAATCACTAAATATAAACCTTGAATCGCAAAAGGGCTTTTAATGTCTATTAGGTGTGGGGATCTTATCAGTAAAAGAGTTAAATCCCCACCATTCATTATGAATCTAATTAACTATTTACAATAAATACTTACTACAAATTACTATAAACAATATCAGAATATGTTGACCATTCAATCAAAGGATGTCAACAAAGAGTAACTTGTGTTGCATCTGCATATTCTAAACAACTCTGTCGTCACGTTAGTAAATTGGCTGGGCAAAAGAAAAATCCGCATTATTTTCTGTTTATCACTTAATGTATAATTATTTTATTGTATAATTATTGTAAGTAACTTAAATTCTCTCTTGCGTTATATTTTACTTTAGTTTCCCGCAACAATCTATTTTTATTAATAAAATTTCTGTTTTTTCTGTACATTGGTTAGAATTTTGAAATGTTCGGTTATTTTTTACTTTATGTGCATAGCAGAATTCAAAATCGGTGTCATCTAAATTTCTTTCCCTCTGTCTGTCTCCATCTCTCTCTTTCTTTATATCACTGTGTCTGTAACGCTCATGAGTCACATTTTGTTCTCTTTTCATGGGATAACGATTTTACCTAATGGTCTAAATTTTTCTTTTTCATGTCATAGACTAGAGTGGTGTGAATGTTCATTGCTACTTTAATTGCCTTAGCGACCATAGGGGTTCGCCCCATAGGACGTCAAAGTAGCCAAGTTGTGCTACAATACCAATCTTTAATCTCTTTTCACACGACAAGGGCTTTAGTAAAATGGTATTGAAATTTTCATTACTGTTAAATGGTGCAATTCAAACGATTTTAACCGTTCCAAAGCATCGTTCGTCAAAAAGGTCTCATAGTAAAAGAAATATTCAATGTTAAACTTATGGGAGTATTCAAATCTACCTTTGAGTTGAATTATACGGTTTGTCATTTTCACCACAGACGACAACACTTAAAATGTTAAATACGGACTCATTCATATTAAACCCTTTAAACTTTTGACTAGCCTAAATACAGTGAGTTAAGTCAACTACTTCTGGGTTATAAATATGGTTACTAAAATACTTTATGCATATTGTTACACAATTAGTATTGTCGCTTAAAACTTAAGCGTTGATTAGTTTTTGAGTTTAGATTTAATGATGTACATGCGTCTGTAGATATCTTTCATGGGTAGAACAAGTTATGCTTGAGTGGGGTTCATTGGATTTGGTATATGGCTGTCGTCACATCCAATCAAGGATTCAATATTCGATTTCATAAGAATCTATAATATTTTTTAACAAATCTGAGTTTTCTTGATATAGTTTATTCTCATATAACTATAAAGTAAATCACTATACGAATTTAAATGTTAAATCAAACTGCAACGAAAACATTAATGGAAATAGCTTCTTACCCAAATGAGAACCGTATGTAATAAGAGTTTGACAAATGTACCTGGGAACTATTAAGCATAAAAACTTGATATCTAGATATGTTGGAATAAACCAACTGAATTTGATCTATTGAATTTGTGAAGCCATTGATATGATTTGTTTCAATAAACTTTACACACACACCGTATTAAGAACCGGTATACATAGCTAGTCAGATTATAAAAATATTTAATAGACAAGTTATACGAAAGTTTTGTACTAGAAAATATATTCAGGTTTGTTTAGATGTTTAAGCTAACTTTAAAGCGGAGTTTCTTAAACTTTTAATACTTGTTTCCTATGATAAATACGCAGTTTTTAAACCTAAAACTTTTACAAACACAACACGAATATTACAAACTGAATCCAAACCTTGGATTTAAGGTCCCATACTTAGTTTTTTTCCCCTAAAATCATTATATTTTTTTTTATTAAAACGAAAATTTATTATGTTTTTATAACAACAGAAATAAGATTTTTGTTCGCTATACTCTTAAAACACTAAACCGACCGTGTCATAGTTTAATAACTGCTGGTCAAAGGCTGTCTAATTAAATAATGTACCTAAACTTGACAAAATTAAAATGCACGGCTCAGCTTATTGGGTTGGATAAATAATATTCCAAAACAACTTCAATATATTTCTCATTGAATTCTTTGAAAGGTAAATTATTAAATGAAACAGACTTGTGTAACGTGAATGACAAACGTACATCTGCGCGTCTACTTTGGGAGATTTCCGGAACTATTAGATGCAGATTTAGCGCATAAATTACCGGCACATCTGCCGACAGAGCTTTATACACCCTCGCACGCCGTCTACAACCTATACCAATAGCTGTCCCTATAAAATCAGCCATCTAACCGTCGTTCTCCATTTGTTCGCCAAATCTCATGCGGTAAACACCGTTTTAATGAGTATTACCTTTGTACACAATAGTACAACTGTACTTGTTTGAACTTACGTTCATTTCTGCTAGTTTCGTTTAGCACGCTATCAGTCTCTATATATTCGGACACACTTGCGTCCACCGACCATATACGCTCTGACTAGTTGGACAGTACACGTCTCCCCTTGAGTATTATCTTGGCTCCGCACACGTTACAGCTAAAACTTTTACGCTCAAAACACATAGAGAGATCAATTTGACTCCACTGTTTCCAGGCCGCGTACTACATTGGCTAAGCTTAAGAAACACTTCAGTTTTCACCAGTTGTATTGTGCAAGACCTGACCTTTGCAACATTTTGTTCTACTGATATTATTTTACAGACTGTCTTAACTGACATGCTAAAAAGTATCGACGTTTCGATCTTGTTACACCTGTTGGCGATCCTGCCCGACTATTCTTATTCACGTTATTAGCTAGTTTATATGACCGCTCCTCCTTCAATATGTGTTTTATTCTGCTCTATAATCTTGAACTATAGGACAACTAAAAGCTCGTTATTAATACAAAACTCTAGATACACAGCGTAAGACCCACCTGTGCAATCGCCAAATGTAAGTAAGAATACTCATCCGCGGGACATTTCTCGTACTCCAGTGGCTGATGACCAACCCGTACAGAATAATTAAAAGTAACTTCTGCGGCTACCGATACTTTTCTTAAACTATCTATCTATTTCTCTCTCTCTCTTATGGAACCTTCCCCGTCGCGGTCATATGTCGGCTAACTTTTAAAGAGTACGCGTCTCCTCACATGTATTTTCATGGCTCCGCACACTTTACAGCTGAAACTTTTACGCACAAAACACATTTTACAGAAACAATCTAACTCCACGGTTTCAACAGCTTCTAGCCATTGATTTTATATACTGTATGGGCAACATTTTTGGGTTTTACACACTTTTTATAGTATAACCCCCCAGCATTTCATTTCTTATGTTTGTAGCGGATAGCATAAGTTGGTAACAATGCGGGGAAATTTGGGGAATTCATGGGGATATTTTGGGGTTTACCTGGGGATTGGTACCCCTGCATCCTTTTCCCGTACTTTTCCACCCAGTGCTACACTCTGTCGGATTTAAGGTAAACTAGGTGCAGCCACACGTGCTACGATCTGTTGGATAAAGTGAGAACTAAACGCGGCCCTAGTACACTCTGGTGGCCAAACCGCGAACCCTCTCGCCGGCCGTCGCCACAGACTATCTGACACATTTACAATCGCCAATTGTAATTCCACTTAGTCGTGCACGGGACATTTCCTGCGCACCTGCAAGTGATACACTTTACAACCGTCTAGTATTGTACTTACTGCTGCAATACAGTATTTACCTGTACAATTGGCAATTGTAATCCTACTTCATCGTGCACGGGACATTTCTTGCACACCTGCAGGTGATACACTTTACAACCGTCTACTATTACAGTTCTAACCCCACTTGATTATCCACGGAAAATTACTTGCAATCCTGCGACTGAATAATTAATTAAATTCTGCGGCTACCGATACTTTTCTTAAGCTATCTATCTTTTTCTCTCCGGCAAAATAACTGAGCTACACTCTGTCGGGTTTAAGATAAACTAGGTGCAGCCACACGTGCTACGATCTGTTGGATAAAGTGAGAACTAAACGCGCCCCTAGTACACTCTGGTGGACAAACCGCGAACCCTCACGCCGGCCGTCGCCACAGACTATCTGACACATTTACAATCGCCAATTGTAATTCCACTTAGTCGTGCACGGGACATTTCCTGCACACCTGCAAGTGATACACTTTACAACCGTCCACTATTATACTTATTGCTACAATACAAGATTTACCTGTACAATTGCCAATTGTAATCCTACTTCATCGTGCACGGGACATTTCTGACTGAGCTACACTCTGTCGGATATAAGGTAAACTAGGTGCAGCCTCCCAGCGCTGCACTCTGTTGGATAAAGTGAGAACTAGACGCGGCCCTAGTACACTCTGATGGCCAAACCGCGAACCCTCTCGCCGGCCGTCGCCACAGACTATCTGACACATTTCCACCGCTTACCGACAACTACCTCGGTGGCTCAGGGGTAAGGCGCCGGCTTCACACGCCGGCGGGCCGGGTTCGAATCCCACCCTCGCCACTGATCAATTTTGTTCTTAAACCCTAACCGCTACAACCTTCCCCGTCGACGACCCGCAAACGAATGCGCTCCCGAAACTCCATCCCCTCCTGTAAACCCTCCCTCGCCTCCCCATCCCTCCCTCGCCCCCACGGACAGCTGCCACGTTCCAACCCACACCTGCCGGTTCGAACCGCTTGGCCTTGACCTGCGCCAGAACCGGCAAAACCCCACTACTAAAGGGGCTGCTCACTAATGCAGCCATAAATGACATGCAGCTATTTTATGGCTTAGCTATAAGGAGAAATTGCTCCATAAGTGTCCAGGCAATGAAAACAGCCATTTGGGCCGAATTTTTTCACTTGAAATCGACCAACGAAGAGCCAGCTCACACTCTCTGCCCGCAAACACCCGATACTTGGTGTAAGTTCCAGAAGGCTGTTCTAAATGGTGAGGATTATATCATGAAGCCCACAATCATGTTGGTGCTGTTGTAAGTCAAAAAAACATTTACAGATTTGACTGATCCTACTTTACTTGCGAAGAGTTTACATGGGGGGGGACCCAAAATCCCAGTGAATCCCTGAACAGTGTGATTTGGTCCCGGATCCCTAAGACCACATTTGTTATGCGGAACACTTTAGAGCTTGGTGCTTATGATGCAGTGGCTACCTACAATGAAGGTAACATAGTTAAGTGCCAAATACTGCAAAAACTAATGATCAAACCAGGTACAAATCTTGTGCGCGTTATGAAAAAGTTTGATGAAGTGCGAATACGGACGGCGGACCGAGCGATCGAAGAAATCGAAAAAAATGTCGTCAGAAGCAAACAGCAGCGAAAAGGCGTCTAGAGGATCTTTATGAAGCAAATGAAGATCCAGACAATCCCACATATGGACCTGGAATGCACAAAGGTGAATTTTATAGTATGCAGTGGATTGGGGATGGTAAAGGTATTTTCAAACACGATTTTCCGAAAACTTGATTTTTTTTATTTAAATCCCTGTATCTCAAGTACCATAAGAGATAATTTCACGATTTTTTTTATTTTGTTCGGTAACCCTAGAGAGGTCGCCCTTTTTGCTTGACACATTTGGTCGCATGGCGTCAAAATGACCGCAAATTGTAAATTATGGGTATATTGCAGTAAATAGTAATCAAATCTTTTGGTAATTAATTTTTATTTACTTATACAATGTAACATTTACATAGTTAATATTTTATTACTTAGAAAAATAAAATTTAGTTATTTCTTAATAAAGAAAATTTGCACGACATATTTGATCGCATGGTGTCAAAACGACCGCGCTCCACAAACAAACGTACGCACAGATCGAATGCTCGCAGCGGACCGATCGATATTTTGCTGGTGGGGGTAGGGGAAGGTGGAGGGAGAATACACTGACCAACATCGCGCTGCCTCACCTTACTGCGTAGTAAATTTAAAAAAACGGAATGCCGCGGAACTTTTGACGCCGCGCGACCTCTCTAGGGGTAAGAACTGAATAACAATTAGAGCACAGGAAATTAAATTAAAGTTACTGCTTACAAATTTATAAATTTTTAAGTACTATAAATTTAGTAAAATGTTTTCAAATTTTCAAAAAAAAAAATATATATATATTTCTAGTAGTGAGAAAATAAATTCCTGTGCTCTGATTACATTTGAAGGTTTGCACATTAAGTTTCAAAAAACCTTATATCAATATCTTTAGTGGTTGCTTAGAAACATGGATTCAAACATGCATTATTTAACATAGGCGATATAGGGACATCCGACTCCCCTTAACTCGTTACGTTGTTGTTCATTAAATAGTGGATTATCTTCTAGGGATTTGTAAACTGTTACAGGGGAGAGACTTGTTGTAGTTTTACTCGTACATGGCATACGATTATTATTATTTTCATATACATCATCATTAATATTAGTGATTTGCCTTTGGCTTTCTTTTAATACGAAATTAAATGTTATACAATCAATATCAAGCTCTCATAACTTCAACGTTATATTATTATCATTTATATTTATCTTAATTATTTTATCTTTAAAATTCATCTCAAACTGTCATAATTCTAACCAGTCAATGCCAATTATTAGACTGGTGACTAGATTTGGCACGAGTAAAACTTGAAGTTGTGTATGAATATTTTCAATATTTATTGGTATCATTATTATTCAAATTATACTTCTCTCTTGTTGCAGTTTTTATGTGGATTTTAGTAATGGGTAATTCTTCAAAACGACGTAACTTAGTTTTGTTCTCTTGAAACCATTGTTCTAAAAACATGTTCTATTTGAGCTAGTGTCGATTAATACTTTAATTGGTATTTAATTTATTTTTACATTGATTTCTGGAAGATTTACATGTTTAATGTCATTATGAAAATTTCAGGGTTTCGTTCTTCAGATAATAAAATTCTCGATCGCAATTAACTATGTCAGTTTCAAAGGGATAATGTACAGTGTAAAACCGCGTTTACACCGGAGTTGGCAACCAGTGGTTGCAGACTTTTACCGGCAATTTCGATTTGCACGCATTAAAACAACTACAAATCGCGTTGCCGACCGGTGTTGCAGACCGATTTTTCGAGTCGGCAACCGAAATCTGGTTTTCCGACCGGAGTCGGTAAAGATCAAAGGCGGTTGCCAACCCCGGTCGGCAACCCGAGTTGCAGCGCCTATTTGATCTGGGACTTGAGTCTGCAACTAACCCCGCCACCCCTCCCGCCCATCGGCTACACGTGGTCGCGTTGTGTCAGTTCCCTAGTTGATCACTAGCCTTCCTGACGGGTGGTTGTTTTTGAGCTAGTGAAGTGAAATGGATGAAAACGTTTTGAATGAAATGGAGTGGAAAAATGACCAGGTCATTACTTGAACTGTTCAAGGAGAGACTTGTCTGGTGAAATCAGGCCATTTCAGATTTGAAAAAAAATTGAAAAATCATGCCTGGACAGAAATATCGCAGGAAATAAAGATCAACAAATCTGAAGTCTAGTATAAAATGAGGAACTTTATTACAATATTCCAAAGAATTTGTAGGAAGGGGGGAAGTGGTTCTGGAGCCAGGTCAAATTCAAAATGGTTTCCTTTTGACCAACTAATGTTTTTGAAGGACAAATCAACTCCTTCATCATTTCTGTTCAAATCATTAAATGATTTGTTGATCTATAAAATGATCTGTTAAATTTTGACAGATCGCTACAGCTATACCTAGCTCTTGCCAGCAATGAAGGTCTAACCCAGTATCTTCTCAGTTTTCTACATTTAGCAAGAATAACACAAGCTGCCGCAGCAAGTACAACCTCTTCGGCACTCGACATTATACACTGACTGATCGTTTTGTTGCAGGTTGCAGAAGCCAACTGTGTACAGTTGCAAGAATAGGTTGCAAACTTCTATCTGACACTAGCTTCTGCAATTGAGATTGCCGATAAAAGTCTGCAACTCAGGTGTAAACGCCGAGTATCATTGTCATATCATATCATTGATTGGTCTACTGTTTCCGACTTCTTAATGTAGCACTGAAGAGACAATTAGGGATTTTTTTAAATGTGTATTTTGCAGGCCGGTATTGTTCCCAGTGCTTTCTGGTTTAAAGGTTTAGATCGGGATTTTGACGTAGAGGTCTGGTCGTTTTGGTGCGTCTTTTCCACTATCGTGGTACACACCTGTTTTTATTCTTGTGTGTGATATCGGTGTTCATGTGGTGGTCTGTCGTTATTGAAGCCTCCTGCCTCTTTGTCCCTAATTGGAAATCTTAATTACAATTTCAAACGGTTTAAGCAAAGTTTTAAAATATTCATGGAAGCTGCAGGGCATGTGACTCAAAGGACTCAGAAATTAAATGTGCTATTCATCTGAACATTATTGGAGCAGAAGTCTTGGATTTGATTAACACCTTTGACTTGACTGAAGTACAAATGAAAGGCTATGATGCTGTGCTCAAGGCGTTTGAAGACTATGCCAGTCCTAAGATTTATGTAGTGATGGAAAGGTTTAAATTTAACATCGGAAATCAGCAGCCTGGAGAAATCAGGCTGACATGAGAAATGAGTCTTCAACACCAACAGACCATCACATAAACACCGATATCCCACACAAGAAAAAAAAGAAAAAAAACAAGTGTGTACCACTATAGTGGAAAAGGCGCACCAAAACGACCAGACCTCTACGTCACCACCCCGATCTAAACCTTTTAAACAGAAAGCACTGGGAACAATACAGGTCTGCAAAATTCATACGAGAAATCAGTAAAAGAATTCATCAATTTTTTAACTGATTTAAAAAAGTTGATCAAGTCATGTGAGTTTAAAGACCAGCAAGATAGTCTCCCTAGAGACCGAATAATACTGGGAATAGAAAATAAATCTCTTCAAGAACGGATGCTGAGGAAAGTCAACCTAAGTCTGGACAAGATCGTCAAGCTTTGCTGAGCAACATAGATGGGACGTGAACAGGCCAAGGAGCTCCAAGGACAACACTCTGGCGTCGACGCAGTAAGCACTCGTCCTGGATATACGGCTCAACACAACCGGATGAATTCAAGTAGGCCTATTAGTTCTTTTAATCATAAGTCATCAGAGGGAGCTACCTATAGACATAATGTTACTAATAATAATAGGCCTAAGCCAACCTCAAATAATGATTGTAAAACGGATGTCTAATCTTGTAATGTCTGTGGTAAGGTTCACAGCAAAAGAAACTGTCCAGCGTATGGAAGAATGTGTAATAATGTAACAAAGAAAACAATTTTGCTCTAGGTTGTAAGTCAAAACCTAACCAACCCCTAAATTCTAAGAATTAAGCATCTTTAGGCCCTACTTAGTTTTGATAGACTACTACCCTAATTGGTAGAACCGAAAGAACTAAGAAATAAATAAGCGAGTGAAGTGATTTTAGCATTGAAATCAATATTTTATGAACATGGTGTTCCAAAACAAATTAATGTGTAGTGACAATATGCCATTGAATTCATATGAGTTTCTAAAGTTTTCAAAAGAATGGGACTTTGAGTGTTGTTTCAGTAGTTCTAGGTATACAAAATCTAATGGGATGGAGGAGAGAGCCGTTCAAATTGAAAATAATATTCTTAAAAAATCAAGTGATGAAAGTGAATGTTAGCACTCCATGAATATAGATCTACTCCAGTTAAAGGTACAGGTCTTGCACCTTGCCAGGTCCTCATCAGGAGGCTTTTAAGATCTAAAATTTCAGTAACTAAAGAAATGTTAAAGCCTGAAGTCCAAATTGGTGTAAAGGAGAAAATTGTAAAGTCAGAAATACAATCAAAAGTGTATTATGATAAAAACTCAAAGGTAAAACCAGATTTTAAAGATAAAAATTCAGTGTATCGAAAGGATGGTGTATGGAAACCGCCTCAAATTGTAGGTAAGGCGATAGGTCCTAGGTCTTACCTTATTAGGAATGAAAATGGAAGAGTGTTATCTACAAATACTGTACATTTAAGACCATCACTCAATACACCTGTGTTTGGGAATGCAGATTGAATTGGATTTGATTTAATTGCGTAATTAAGGTTGTATTAACGTGGTCTTTAATGTGATAATTTTGTGCGTTAATTACATCATTTACAGCATTTAATTACATCATTAACATCCGTTTTGTGATTATACAGATTTGCTTTAAAATCTACTTTGAGGTTTTAAGCATTTTCTGTGATCTGTGCGGTCAGTTTAGTTTCGATTTGTTCATTTCAGAGGATTGGGTGTGTTGTATTGCATGGATTTCGTTGATTTCGGATGTTGGTCTGCTTTGCGCCGTGGTAAAAGTCTCTATTTTTCAATGTGTTCTCTAAGAGCTGGCATATTCAACAGAACCCTCCTTAATGATAAATTATGGAATTTAATTTTACTTATTTTTTCCTGTATGGGTTTGTTTCAGACAGCAAATGAAATCACATTGCAGTTGGAAAAGAAGAAAGATCAGAATTTCGAAAAGGTTTTCGCACAACAAACCATCATTGTCGTTCAAAAAACATTAGACAGAGTTGAATGTGCCTGTCAGTGTAAATAGTAAGGTTATATTTACACTTTTGATTCCTTCAAAAAAGCAATTCACTGCTGTTTCAAGCTCTTTTTTGTATTGCAGGCTAAATATCCTGCTGAGTCTGAATAGGTTTGGCTGTTGATTCAGCAAGCTGTATACAACATAAAAACAAACATGATAAGAATATTACAAATGTAATGAACATACTGCGTCAGTTCAACCAGATAAAACCAGCTAAAACCAGCAATGTTTTAACGTGCTTATTGCGAAAACCAGTTTGGACAGTTAGAGGTTTTCTTATATCACACAAGAATTTACAATAAATTAAACAGTAACAATATTTTTTAGATGTGTTCAGGACAACTATAGTAGATTTTTTCAGACTTTTCATACATTTAAAAACCATTTGAAGTCAAAACATAGAAGTCATAAAATTAATCTCCCCATAACCATTAATTAAAATTAAGTGCCCATTACAACGTTCCCACAATCCTGAGTGATAACATTATTCCTTCACCTAGAGAAAATGTTGAGAGCACGTCACAAAAGTTTATAAAATGTGTTAAATCAGCGAATCCCTATTGTAGAATTTGTACATGTAGTAAATCTGAAATGTCTTCCCAGACTATTAGATGTGTTGAAAAATTACGTACGAAGGAAAGCTATGAAATCGATGTTTTGGCTTCAACCGGAATAAATTCTTACTGTGTATGGAATAAAAGTCCAAGTTTCAATGTTGAAGACAATTTAGTGGTTGATATAATGCATGATATATTTGAAGGAATATGCAGATATGAAATGGCTCATGTTATCACTCATTACGTTGACAGTAAATTATTTACAATCAGTGTTCTAAATCAGAGGATAAAGAATTTTAGTTTTAGAAGGTAAACCTCTAATAACCCACCTGAAATAAATCCGGAACATATAAAGAAGAAATATTTGATCATGTAAGCCAATGAAATGTTAACTTTTGTCAAATATTTTCCATTAAATATTGGTGACTTGGTACCGGAAGATCAAGAGGGTTGGTCATTTTTCTTACTGCTCCGGAGTATTGTTGATATTGTTTTAAGTATGTCATTTTCACCTTTGTATTTACTTACAAGCTTTGGTTAAGGACCATCATGAAATGTACTTAAAGTTATTTGGGGACAATCATAAACCTAAACACCATTTTTGGTACATTACCATCGAGTAGTAGCATTGTTTGGACCGATAAACAACTTTGGTGCTTTCGCTTTGAAGCTAAACATAAAAAGTTAAAGGCGCGTGCCATCAATCCCGACGGCAACCAAACGGACGGCAATGTTATTTTTATAAAATCCTCCATGTTTTTATATAAATACATTGAGGAATAACCAATCATAGTTAAGTAGGGGTTATTTCAACGATAATACATTTACATACAGTTTTTATCTAGTGATTGGTCAGTCCACACCGTCGGCACTTGTCACGGTGCCCAGAGTGCCGGCGGGGAGGTAGTGGGGGCATGGTGAGGACACCTTTACCGGCAGTGAGGGAACGTCACATGACTCTTGGTCCACCAGTGCTGCCATGCTTTCCCGCCAGAAGGCGCCTTTGTCGGTACTGGTGATACAATCTCGCCCATGATCAGCCTAGTGAACTGCCGCACAGAGTTTTCAGGAGTAACATTTCTATTGACTAAAAAAACGACATTTAAAAGTGCTTGTCTTATGATTATAATTAAATTTGGGGATTATGTACTTAATATTACGTAGATTTTCGGACTACCGGGGATATATATATAATTCATAAAGATAAGTGTTCAAATTTGTGTACATGTGAATTAATGAGTGTGTGTAAATCTTTACTCAATATATACCTGTAGTCCTAGCATTTGCACGATAATCGTATTCATATTTTTATAGTAATAATTTCAGCCACAAAAATCTATCCTCTAGAATGTTGAGTCAAAATTTGGTAGTTTCTTTTCAAGAAAAGCTAGTTCGCTTTGCTTTCATGATGTTTTTATATATGCCAAAAGCTTAAGGGTGCTGCACTCTGATATTAAATTGTTAAACCATATGTTGAAACTGTAACACTTGGTATTTAGATACTGTGGGTTTTACTTCTTCATTTATCCAATTGTTTTCTGTAGATAAACGTGCAGAAAGAAATATTCAAATCGAATGGATGTATAAGAGTTGTGTTTTACATTGAATTGGCTTGTTTTTACACTTAAGTCTGGATGTCGAAATGTTAACAAAAGCTGGTCACGGTATGATATGTAGGCTAGTATTCCTAGTTGAATAGGTATATACAAAAAGGTTATAAGTCAAAATTTTCGCGATTCAGTTAAAGATTAAATCTTGTTATTTGAAGGTAGACACAAACATTTATGCAAAAACATTCTATGTCAGACCTCTCCAATGCATTGTTAGTGGCATCCAAGGAAGTTGAATGCAAACTAAAAGGTTCCAAGTCAACGACCTAGAAAATTTTTGTTTACATTGTTGGCTGCCCTGCTCTTTTTTTCTGTCAGCTTTCTGTTGGGATGTTATTGTCAGTTAGTTATTGTCAGTTTTAGCTCTTCAGCTGTTTTATGTTTCTTGGTTGATGTGAAGTGAGGTTAAAGTTAATTTTACTAGTTTACCTGTTAAATTAATTATGGATGAAGATAATAATGAAGATGATAAAAGACAAAAAAGGATCGGAAAAAAGACAAAATGGAAAATAAATGTTGTTAAAAGAGCAAGAGTGAAAGGTGACAAGTACATAGATTACAAAGGAAGAGAAGTGCCAGCTGTACCAACAGGTTATGCCTGTGGGTAAGTAATGTAGGCCTATTATTAAAAAATATTTATGTATTAGTCTTAAGGCTTTATTCTAATAATTCTTAAAGTTGAAAATCCAATGAAAACTAATTAAAATGCTGTAGGCTATAGCCATTATTGCATTAGTTGTCACATAAACCCTCTTCTTTGTTCAGGTACGACCAGAGCTCTGCTTAGAGAACATGGTGACAGCTTAGCTGTCAAAGAAAGGAAATATGCTGGGAAAACCATGAAATACCTTGATGCTAGCTAGACTTAACAAGAAAATAATTTTTAATATGTTAAAAGAAAAGCACCCTACTGTAAAATGTAGTTATGAATTTTTTATAACTTTTTCAATGAAAATTTGGCCGACCACAGATTGACTCATTTTGTACCTGTGAAGAACTTGGGGTTAAGTTGCGCAACCCACATCTCAGTGATGCAGCGAAAATGAACTGTGCAGCTGAACTTATGATTCATAAGCGAAAGGCTAAGAAATTTTACAATAAATTAAAATGAGAACGTGAAAATTAAATACCCAATGTGTTAGCTATAGCGTTCGATTACATTTAAAATATCCCATTACCGATAGTACCTGTACAGGAAATTTTTTACTTAAGGCAACTGTCAGTCAGCTTATTCTGAATCCATAACATTGGGAAAAATGAATCAAGTATCTACCTTTACCATGAAGGTACTGCAAGGAAAAGCCCTGATGAAGTGTGCTCGTTGGTTTACTACTATCTGAAAGATGCCACCCTGAAATTACTGAGGTTCATGTTTATTCTGACAATTGTAGGGGCCAAAACAAGAACCGTGCATTGAGTAGGGTATTTTTGGTTGTCACAGATTCAGGCAGGTTCGAAAAATTTAACAAATATTTCCAGTAAGAGGCCATTCTTACTAACCGTATGATAGAGATTTTTCTATCATAAAAAGAAGCCTTAGAAAACATGACAGGCCTTGCACCTTGCACCAACTGACAGAACTAATCATCAACTCTAGTAAATCAACTAAGTTTACAGTTGCTGAGGTTAATACTGCTGAAATTAAACATTTCCATAATTGGTGGCCGAAGCATTACGATAAAAGTTGTGTTTCGGAGGAAAAAAAAGGGAGAGCCTTTCAAGCAAAAGAAAAAACGCACTTTGGAATAAGCTCCCTTATAGAAATGCGACCTATGGAAATGCTAAAGGCATTGTTGTGGCCAGACATGCTATTGATAGTCTTATTTGTCATTCCTATAAACTTTCCCACAACACGTTTAAATAATTTTTTAGATACTTTATTTGAAACACCGACGCACTCTGTGGTGCGTATTTTAAGGTGAGTATGACTGAAGGGGTGGGTATGACTGACACGGATCAAGAAATCCAGTTTCCTGAAAAAGGCTTCTATGAACTTGGAAAAATTCCTATTAAAAAAAAAAATAAATAAATAAATAAAAAATAAAAAAAAAATAAAAAAAAACAACAACAACAAAAACTTGAGGACATCAGGAAGCTTTAACCATACATTTCTTTGGAAAACTAGGAGTTTTTTAATGAAATTTTGAACTGTCCTGTAGGTGACGTTGAAAGTGGTGAAAATGAACAAGACATTGATTAGAATTTTAGACTCTGTTTGTTTTAAAATGTTAAAACTATCTATAACTCATTCAGTATTGTTTAGTATTAAGTTATTCATTAAATTTCTTGTATAAAACAGAAAAAACTTGGTTTTTTTTCAACAAACCAGATTCTTACACCCGATTTATACAAAAAAAGTTCTAAGTCTGATATATATATATATATATATATATATATATATATATATATATATGGGTCGTTCTGAAATTAAGTGGAAATTTATGTCCTTCAGAATTTTTCTATTAAATACATTACTATAGATTTCAAAAAAACTCTTATTTATATTTAAATTATAATGTATTATCATTGTGAGAATTAAGATAAATGCAAGTTGATTATAAATGGTGGAAAAGTATCAATAATGGGTGAAAATGTCACCTCCATGGATGTCCCCAGCCCCCTTAGCCAGAATATTTATGGCTGTATTTCAAACAATTTTACATTTAAATCATTCTTGTTTTGTTTATTTTAGGTAAACAACTATAACAAATGCTATTTTACTACATAAAATGTTAATAAGTTAATAAATAAAATTAAAAAAAATGACCATTGTTTATGGGTCCCTAGTCTAAAAGTCACCTCCATGGAATTTTCATTTTAGTTCTATAAAACACCAACAGAGTGCAGTCAACAGCTTGAGCTTTGTAATGAAGAAGGAGAAGGCAGCCATCTTTAAAGTGGAATATGTTTGAATGGTAAACAAGAGTTGGTTTAGTTTGTTTGACTCATTTTTCATCTGAAATTCGAGAGTATTTTTTGAGACTGTCACCTCCATGGCATCTACAATTCGGTAAGTATTTGTTTATATATGAATATTTAACAGGAAAAGTGTTTAGATGGATTTAAACTAAAAGTCTGCAGTCCTGTTTGTTATTGTGTTTATAGGTTAGGATGTAATAGAGAGTAAAGCAAAGAAATGTCACCTCCATGGATAATCCATTCCATGGAGGTGACCAATACCCATGGAGGTGACACAAAATGTAATACCTCATTTATGGCTTAAGTATGTTTAACTATCAGTCATGTGCAAATATTAAAATGCTATTAATTTAATGTTTTGGGTAGGTTTTTTATTTAATTCTTTAATTGTTGTGAATTTTTCACGAAATACAAATTTACATATACCTGGAGTCCAGTTAAATTACACTGTGTTAAATTCAATATCACATATTTTCTGCGTTATGATTCATAATCTACTTATATAAGTATGGCACAGGCTGAGCTATATTATTATTTTTTGTATAATAAACCAAAATAATTATCTCTAAATTCAAGTGTAACTTTTTCAGCTGATATGGCTTCTAAAAAAACAAAAAAAGATGTTGATAAATTAAGAAAACTGAAGAAGGAATGTGAGCAAAGGAGACGGGATAGAATTAAAAATAATCCACAGCTCTATGAAGAGGCAAAAAGAAGAGAAAGAGAAAGGTATCATAAAAGGAAAGAAGAGGGAAAAATTAAAAAAATTAAAGATCTTACTAATCGTGAACAGAGATCACAACGAAAAAAATGGGTTGAGAAAACAGCTAGGTCTCGCGCAAAGAAAAAACAGGAAGAGCAAGATAATCAGATGTTACAGAACTGCTGAGATGCTCCACCAGAAAGTGAAGAAGAACTTGGGGACGCTCTACCTATAAATCAACCACAATTAGGAAGGGCAGGAACAAGTAGAGAAGAAAGTGGAAAAGGAGTCGCAAGAAGGAAGAAAGCAAAGGCTTATCGTGAAATTGCTCGCCTCAAAAAAGAGCTTGAGAAAGAAAAGAAAGGAAAGATTGAAGTACTGAAAAGTAAAGAGAAGTACAAAAAACGACTTTTCCAATTAAAATAAAAAAATAAAAATCTGAAGAGCCCCCGTCAAAAGGTTAATTCTGAAATATTACAGGGCGAGAGAGTTTCCCCAAGAGTAAGGAGGTTTCTAGAATTTGGCACAGCGCTAACAACTCAAATAGAGGAAAATTATAACAAAAATAAGAACTCAAGAAAATAAAAAATGGCATTTGGCTTAGTTTTGTCAGGTAAGATTATTAAAAAATACAGAAGCTTACACAATATTCCAGTACAAGGATATTGGAAGAAACTGAACAAACTAGACGGCAAAGGGTGTATAGTAGATATGTTAAAAAATAAAGAACTAACTACATATAAAACAAAAAACCAATTAAAAACTAAAATCGATGTTTTGAGGTTTTTTGAACAGGATGATGTCAGTCTCCTTGAACCAGGAATTAAAGACACTTAAACCAAGAATAAAGTGAAAAAACAGATTAGAACTCTAGCAGGAAACCTAAAAACCCTACACAAGAAGTTTGAAGCAGAGAATGGATACAATATTCCTTATTCCACGTTCTGCTCATTCCGTCCATTTTGGGTGCTGTTACCGGATGTGAAAAAGAGGGACACTTGCGCATGTGAAAAGCATGAAAATATCTCGTTAGTTTTTGAAAAGCTGGAGATCTTGAAAGTGCTGAAATACAGTGATTTAGACGAGATGATTAAATCTTTATGTTGTAAGGATTCAGCAAAAACACGGGAAGAATGTTTAGAGAGGAAATGTAAAAAATGTTTTCACTTGAGTGTAGAGATTGAAAGTTTTGAAAATAGTGTAACGTGCATTGAACAGTGGAAAAGAAAAGATGTAAAATACTTCATAAAAGGTAATAAAAAATAAAAAAACTACCAAGAAAGTTGTGAAAGAGAAATTTCAAATCGAGATAAAAAGCCTAGTGGAAATGTTTTTTGATTTGGTACCTCCATTTATGCAACACATTTGCAATATTATGCATCAGTATAAATCTGTAAAAGATCTTAAAAAAAAAAAACATGAAAGCAGATGAAATTCTTATTAATGTTGATTTTAGCCAGAACTATGAACGTAAATACGCTAAAGAAATACAGAGCGTACACTTTGGTGGATCTCGTCAGCAAGTTACTTTACATACAGGTGTAATGTATTATAAAGATGATGATGATGGTGAAATTCAACATCTTTCATTCTCTTCACTGTCTGAAAGTTTAAGACATGATTATAGTGCTATTGCAGCACATTTAAAGTGCATTCTAAATCATGCCAAATCGATTAAAGGAAATTTGAAATCAATTCATTTCTTAAGCGACAGTCCCACCACACAATACCGAAACAAATCAATGTTTTATTTGATTTTAAAACATTTGACAACGTTTTGTTCTGAGTCAATTACTTGGAACTTTTCGGAATGTGGGCACGGTAAAGGGGCCCCCGATGGGATTGGAGGCTACCTCAAAAGGACTGCCAACAGGACAGTGGCTGAAGGACATATTCCCACGTTCGATATTTTTTATCAAGTTCTATCAAACAAATGTGAAACTGTGGTACTATTCTTAGTGAAAAAGGAAGATATCGAAGAGATTGATGATCTGTTATCAAAGAATATTCCGACTTTTAAAGGAACCATGAAAGTACGACAAGTTGTTTGGGAGAGCCCGAAGAAGGAGCTTGAAATGCGTCGGTTAACGTGTTTCACTTGTGGAACAAAAAAGTGCTCCCACTACTCCGTTGGGACCTATGATCCAAATCCATCTGAGCAACAGGAAACTAGTAGTATCCTTTCCATCTTAGATATTAATATATATTTCACATATTTTACGCACTTACAAAACACCTTAGTTATCTCCAGTAGTCGGTATGAAAATGTAAATTAAGGCAATCAATGGTTATTTAAATTGTTTAAATTAATTTTTATGACTGAACATTAAACAATTAAAGCTTTAGGGGGCCCTACCAGGTTTAAAGCTTTAATATATCGATTTGTTGTCATTTTTTTAAACAACATCTTTTGATAAAACACTACATCACAGGTTAAGTTTAAGAAAGGGCCATGTGGCCCTAACTTTGCCTGTTTAAATAAAGAATTTTTCATTTCATTTCATTAGATCATCTTGTGTATTAGATTCTTGTCTTATGTCTGTAAATTGTTCCAAAATATGTTAACCTTAACTATTTCAACAGAAGTTCTCAGCTGTTCCAGAATAAGTTTCTACAATGAAGTATTCAGTGATGACGAAGACAATAGGCCTACTAATAAAACAAACCTGGAAGTTGAAATAAATGACTATATAGTCATAAAGCTTCATGGGAAGAAAACTGTTCATCATTATATTGGCCTAGTTGCTGACAAGGATGGGGATGAACTATTTATTAAATTTTTGAAGAAGTCAGCTGGGTCTTTGTTTGTATTCCCAGAAAAGGATGATTCATGCTATGTTAATATGGTCAATGTGATTGCCAAGCTAAATCAACCAACCTTAAATAATAGGCAACAATACAAATTTGTGATGCCCACAAACATTGAAAAGTTATTTTAGTTTCAAGTTGGACTATGTTCCCCTTTTGATTTTTAAGAATAGGCTTTTTATTTTTTACTTTAACTTATGTTTTTATTACATGTTATTAATAATGTTTTTTTCTATGTTAATTTTGTTCACTCTAATCCTAAATATCAAAAAACATGTTTTAATTTCAAATACGGTAGGTCACGTACATCACTGTATCCAAGGATTTCAATGTAATAAATATATTTTTAATTAATTTAATTAAAACTTTATTTTTACCATTTTATTACTCTATTAATAATTAATTACTTGGGTGGAAAATTTTTAACTAAACTCAATGTTGTAACATGCAGACATTGTTAAATAACAAAGGATTTTGAGACAATGTCACCTCCGTGGAAGTGGTGTCACCTCCATGTTTCATGAAAAGTAAAACAAATGCTTAAAAAAGCTTAAAACTTCTCCTTGAGCTGAATTTGATGTTATTCTTTAACAATATTTGCATACAAATATTTAAAAAAAATATTTTTGGAATTTTTTTTATTTTTATTATTTTTTAGGAATGAAAATTTCCACTTAATTTCAGAACGACCCATATATATATATATATATATATATATAGAGCAGCTGTATGTACAATTTGTATATACAGCAAGTTTTTACAATAGTAATGATTAGATTTAGTTAATATAATATAAAACTACCATAAAACGTTTTGGTGAATTTTTATCTTTAATAATTTTTGTGTACTTCTACAGTTTTTTTTTTTTTTTTTTTTTTTTTTTTTTTTTTTTTTTTTTTTTTTTATCTCAAGAAAGTTATATATTTTTGAGCTAGAACCTTTTTTTACACCTATTTAGTTGACATAAAAATCTCTTTAAGAAATAGATAAGTAATTTATTTAATGTTATGATTATCATTTGTTTTTGTAGTTATAATAAATATTTTTACTTAATTTGAGACACCTACACACATGGTGCACATTTTATTACACTATGACTGAAGGTGAAACATTATAAATAATCTCAAAATAATCCATATATATCACCCAACGCACCCAGTGTGTTAGGACTGCCAAACGATCGGGCGTTTCCCCGACCCGATCGCCGATACACACTACAAATTTAGGCCATGGTTGTTAAATGTAAATTTTTGTAAATGTCGTATGACGCCGTAATTTCAATATGTGTATAGGACTAGGAAAATGTTCTTCCCGAAAAACGCAGGAGACTATATAGAATCACGCAGAAAACATTCACCCAGATTTGGCAGTGGTGTTATTCACCAGGTAAAAAATCTTCCACACAAGATTCCGTCGCGGTCGCAGCCAATTTTCAGAAATACGAACATCGTTGACAAAAAATTATAGCACTCGAACTTCCACTTATAGCAGTGGAACGTCATCTAACCGTCCAAAGTCAACCTACGTACATCCTAGGCCTAGCCTACAAATAAATACATACAAACAATGATTTTAGCTAAGACCTAAAAACAAGCAAGTAGGATGAGTGCACCAGTGAATGACCACCCCCCAGTGAATGGCCGTTTCGTATAAAAAACAGTGTATTATTAAGCTTTACCTTTTGCCTAGTCTATCATACAGGGTCTTAAAAGTAAATTCGGATTCTGATTTGGATCCTCCCTGTCACTGGTTTAAAAAGAAAGTGTCAAACATCTGTTTGTAACACAAACAAAACTAAGTGTTCCACCCAGATTATCTTAGAGCTTCCCCACTATAGCGTTTCGTACAAACAAGGTTAGCTGTATTCTTCATTGTTCTTTGATTATTGATTGAAACTGCAATATAATAAATGTAATTAACAGTAAACATGTTAAGGTGCAATTCTGTACTCATTTTAATACCAAAATCATAACCAACAAGTTAATTATACAGTCGGTCATTCACTAGATTTTGATCAATTTTCTTTAAACGTTTTGGAAACAATGTTTTCTGGCAGATTAAGTGCTAGGAAGCACTAAAAAAACATTAGAAATCATGTGGGTACAATAAACCAAAATTTGACCAGGGCTTAATGTTTACGGAAATTTACTGCAAGAACAGTGGTCATTCACTAGAATCTCTATTATAACGATCTGGAAATGGTTAGTGTTGTTAATATACAGGGTTCCAGCTTCGACTCTGTGAGAATCTTAACAGCTTATTGGGTAAACGGTCATTCACTGGTGCACTCACCCTAACTTAATAATAATTATGCTTATAATATTAAAGGTAAATAGATTGTACCTAGAGCTAAAAAAACAATACAATTTAAAATCCATGATTGCAAATTAATAAAAATCAAGTAATGTAAGTATTGTAGAATTACGCTTACTTAACACTTAATGCGTATTTTGTTACCTGAGACATAGGCTACAATAGCACAACACATTCTAAGTTGTTCAATTTAAATCTTTCTCCCAAATAAATATTAGTTGTATTCCATAAATTAGTTAATTGCATAATTCCGAACGACAGCAATTCATTCCACATCAACATGCCTATCTTTTGGCATAATTTATAACTTCAACAAGTATACATCAGTGTTGATCTATTTAATTTAACAAATAGGTCTGTCGAAATATCAATTAAATTTTATTTAAAAACGTAACATAACGGCGAGCAGATATAAACAAATCTGAAAAGGTTATGTTGTTTTCAGCATACAGCGACAACTCAGCTGCGATGGGGGAAAATAAACTGATCATAGCAACTACATTAGTCAAATCATGTAGCCTAAACAACTAAAATTCTATCAAAACTTCCGGTAAATAAGCTTTTTTAATACTGGGAAATAATTGCTCGATTATAGTTTATTACCTAGTTTAAAATACTTAAAATCTAACCTGAGAATTTCATTGAAATCAAATTAGTAATAAAAAAGCCTTTTGGGGGTCAAAAATTTGCCTAAGTGAAATTTAAACTCGATCGTAAAGAATTTTATACTCTATGTACATATAGTAAAAATTCAATTAAAGTATGGAATTGTGTTGATATTTCAGTACCAGTAATTTAATTAATTGCTTCTATCAGCAAGCTTTTAACATGTGTTAGTTGTTTTACTATCAACAGCTGTTTTATATTTCAATTCAATAAATTTGTTCACCATATTAATCTTATGGACACAAAACGAACTTTATGGGCTTCCGGTGGGCTTCAGAATTAAAATATCAAAAATCTAAAACCCAATTGCGATATTACAAACTAAGACCATTGTTTTGACACTTCAAAGAAAGGAAGTGTGTTTACAAAAAACGCCTTCACGTATTATATATATAGTAGTTTCTAGCTATTTTCTACATCAAATTAAAAAAAATCATCCCTTTTCACTAATACTAATCAAAAGGGCTTGCAAAAAAACAATTAAGTGTATCTTGCTACAGAGGAAATCCAAAAATATTTTCCTATTTCATTCTTATAAGAAAATCAAGAAATCCCTTTTATCTTGTTCATTTATCTACATAATTTAATTAAACTTGGTCTGTACATGATCTAGACATGGTTTAACTTATTCTTGCTTTATGTACCGGTACGGTGGCTAACCTACATACTAATGCCTTATGAAATTGTGGGTAAAATATAAAAAAAGTTCCAGATCTTGTTGAATTTTGTTATCACCTTCACTATTAAGGGATTAACATCATTTTCTAAAAACGCCCTGGCAGCAAATCTCATTTCTTGTTCTGTTTATATGGGAAGGTTTAAAAACCTGAAATTTCTTTAGAAATTCTATGAGTACTCGAAATACTATGAATACTGGAAATACTATGAATACTCGAGTCTGCTTTGACGGGGTTTATTGTATATACGGATGCATATACATTTATACATATATGTTCACCGTGTGAATATTTCACGTGATAAACTATTCAGACGGAATTTGATACTGAAAATTATTTATAGATTTTTTGCTTGTAGGCTATTTTTCAATAAGTTTTGAGCAGTTCATTTATGTTCAGAATTACCGTATTGTTGCCATTTTTAGTGTATGAATAAAAAGGCAAAAAGATTAGGCCTTAGGAATGCGATCCGGCACAATGAGAATGTTTGGCGCATATATAAAATGTGACAGGCGCTACCCCTTCTCCCTGCCGAAAACATACAGGAGGGGTATGACGGCATAGTGGCGAGGGCTGAGGAGACGGGGGTCCTCATGAACGTCGCCACATTTCTCAGCTACATCTATAGAGTATGGATATCAGGTTAGTATTTAAAATTATAAAAAAATAAACGGTTAACCCTCCATCGGGTGCCTACACTTTATACTCATAAGAAGTTTTAATTTACTATTAAAATTTTGTCACATATTATTATGTTGTAAAGAGTAGCTTACATGAGAACTGATTCATTTGATTTCTTTTAACATGTATACTTTTTTAGCAAAGTGTATGGCATTAAAAAAGATCCATTAAACTATTAGAGCCTACAAAATAAGAACTTTACAAATTGTAATGCAACTGTATTGAACAGTTTGTAATGCAATTATATTGAAATAGAATTGTTTTACTTATTAACTATATGTTACTAGATCTAACATTTTTGCTTAGGGATGATTTTATTATTACATGCACATTTAACGCTACTAGAGATCACCCACTAAACCGAACATTCACTTAATCTGCGAACTGGACAAACTTTGTTTAAAAGATGTTATAACTGTAACATCTGATGCTATTCCTGATAAACTTACATTTGTTATTGCAAAGTTGTCTAGTGATTCATACAATTCTTTTTCTACAACATTAAAATTGAAAGCCTGAAGTTCATAGTCATGAAAGTGTAAGTGAGTTCATTTCAAGTGAGTTATATTGGTATCCTGGTCACCTGCAGGGTGCACTTGTCTAACGGTATGGACGGATTCCTCCATGCTAATAACAAAGAGTGAAAGTGAACATACTTGACTATTGGTATGTAGATTATTGTCATAATAAGTAACCTTCATTTAATTACTAGGAATTGGAGCTCAATCCATGTCAGTATTCAGACAGCGTAGGGGAATAAATAATGATATGGAAACGTACCACCGAAATCTCCTACGAAACAATGCACCATGCGCACCCCAATATCTGGAATTTTACAGGTAGCCTACTTGCATTATGTGAAACCGCAATGTTATCTATCACTGTCTGCTTCAACTGGATGTTCAAATGTTGACAGCTATTTCAAGTAATCTTGCTCATGAGTTACACGATAGTGGTACTTAGTGAATTGACAGTATGTGTGATGGTAACTCGTAAATAAGGTAGTACAAAATATAATTAGATCAAGATTTAATCATGTTACTTGTCAAAAAACTAACATCAAGCGTTGTTCTGTATGAAGATTCCATAAGCAGAAAGGTAGAATATTCCATTAAAATGATACTACCTTTCTTCGCCACCCTGCTGTCTACGTTAGTTGTCGTCATTATTAAACCTAACCTAGTTGTCGAAGAATTATTACGACTAATAATTAATATTACATTACAATTTATTGAATAATATACGACTTTATAAAGTAGTGTCGGTCACAGGTGTGGAATGTAATGTAATAATTAAACCTATATTAGTTATAAATTTTATTCTAAAATTGTATAGGAAGACATCGAGGGTTTTAGGATTTTAGTTCCGCTGTACTACGATAAGTCAGTATTAAATGAATTTGTACCAATCGATCCTTTGGACAGTTCAATCCTTTCCATGTTTAAACCTATGTATGTCAGAAAATATCAAACCTACAACATGAAATACTTTGATACAGATTTGTCTATTTGATCGTACATTATCACATACCAATACGCATCATACATAACTACTGTATTTCCACAGATCGCCTGCGCAGCATGGAGTATAAGGCAGTAACGACACTACGATCTCTGCAGCACGGCCACTTGACGGTCAGGCCGCCTCGACCAAACTACTTACTCTCGAACCGAACCATCCTGAGACTGACTGATAGTTTGGTAGAGGGGTGCTACAACCCTAGTGAAATCCTAGAGGCAGCCAGCCATCAACTGGATGGGCTGCATGACCGGCTGTACAATGAAAGAGAGGAAGACACGGACAGAGACAGTCCGGATGAAGCCTCACAGGTGGGTGGGGGATGGCTTCCTCCGGACCCTGCGCTAGAGTAGTCGCAGTGTACTTTTGTCATGGTGGGCTGCAGTGTGGAAAACTTGCCGGAATCATTCGCATAAAAATTAAAATGTTACTTTTCATTGTTTTCCGAAAAATCCAAAGGTGCGAGCCGAATGGGTTCATAAAGGTAAGAGAGCTGAAAATTTTAAAGTAGAAACTGGAAAGTGTGTAGTGAACATTTTTTAGAAAGTGACTACTTAGATGACATCAAAAATAGACTTCTCGGTCTGCCCAAAAGGAAATTACTTAAATAAAGCGCTGTCCCAAGCATTAACTTGGTATTGAAAAACATCAGCTAAAGTACCAATTTCAAATGAAAAATACTGTCCCCATAAAGTGGAAACTGTTAGTTAAAATCAAAGTAAATCAAGTCCTAAGAAAACCAAGCAAATACAATCTCATGCAGAACATTCAAGTCCAAAAAACCTAGAATGAACATTTATTAGACAGTGAAAACTTATGTGATTCTAATTTACAAGAGAAAGAATGTGAAACTAAAAAATTCACAGCCTGTTTAGATAATGCAAGGAAATAGATACATTAAAGTCCGAATTAAATAAGGTTAAAACCCAACTAAAAGAATCTAAGTATAAGCTCAAACTAAAAAACAATCGCCTGATTTAAAAATCAAAACCGCTAAGAATGTCCCGGCATCTAAATGTAAAGACCAAACAAAAATTAAACGCCGCAATTTAGATTTAGATATAAAAGAGTTTTACGAAAATGAAAAAAAAAATATATTTTCTAAAAACCAAATTAAGGCAATGGTAAATAACAATAAAGCGATAAAAGGAGTTAAAGGAATTAAATGGAATTTAATATTACATATCTAAAGCCACAATTCTCAGATCTATAAACAGAATATCTAATGATTTTCTACGAGAAAAATATGGTTTGCCGCTGCTATCAGAATCGACACCACAAAGATGGTGTTCAAAGTTTCAATGTATACCCGGTATTCAAAGAAATTGCAAAAAATCAGTTCAAGTAATGCCAGTAATTTAAGTGACTAAAAAATAAAGCTGATCTCACCTTTAATGAAATTAGTGTAGATAACAGGATTACATACCTAACTGGCTTAGATCAAGCGTTGGGTCCATTTTCTAAGAATCATGTGACTATGGCGAGAGGCCTTGCTTCTCCATGCAGGGTTGCCACAGATTCTTTCAGGCCTTTTTAATGACTTTTCCTGACCAATCTGAAAGATTTTTCCTGAATCTTTGAAACCACGGGGTTTAACAAATAAGACTAGATTTAAAAAAAATTTATTAGGCCTATAGACATTTACATTTAATTTATTTGTTTTAGAAAAAATTTGCATGGCTACAGCATTATTGCAAAGATAATGTATGATCTGCTTATAAATATCAAAATATAAACATCAATTTGAAAAATGCAGTAAAACCAAGTAAATTTGTCAAAATAGTAAATTATTTTTTTTTAAGTTCTTTTGAATGGTCTCTTTAAATTGACGAATTAAAAAAATTAAGGATGAAAAATACCAGAAACTCCATTTTGATCCTTTTGAAAACATATAAAATCCTGTTCCCATACACTATTAAAAATTTTACGTTGACTGGAGTCAAATATTTAGGAGTTCCACTTTTGGAGTAAAATAGTTCCTCCAGATAGAGTAAAATTAACTCCCTAGGAAAATTATTCTTTCTCGGAGCGGGAGTGGACTTTCCTCAGAGCAGAAAAGGGTATGTTTAACTCCATTCGGAGCAGACAATACCATTTTGCGCTCCATCACTCAAATATAAGTGTTTGTTTTTAGCGCATGCGCAAACCCTCGACAAGCAACAAGTCCTCGTCCTCGTTCATAAATCACAACGGTCATCTTTATCTTCTTAACCAGCGTCAGCGACCAAGAGACGGCAAGGAACGACGGGTGTCGAGCTTACATAAATTTAAGACAAAATCTTAAGATACATTTAAATTTAAATATTTTTTTGTCATGGGGTGTAGTTAAAATCTATGACTTATACAATGGATTTGCAAAATCAGTTTGGCCTGTTTAAAATATAATCAGGATCAGGTAAACAAGTTAAATACATCAAGTATCATTCATACAAGGATTTTATTCTTGCAGGTAAGTCTTAACCACCGAGACTGTGTGTTGTCCAAGGCTTAACCTTGGTACTAAGTTTATTAAATGATTGTATAAGTTACTTTACATCATACTTAGACTAAACCTTACTAAGTTAAGGGCTGACTAAACGGTACTAAAAGGGTAAACCAAACTCTATACTTAAAGTTGCCCTTTAATTTCATTAAAGAAATGTACGTATTAGGCCTATAAAAGATTATTTTTACTTTCTCCCCCTATACCATAGTATGTGAAGAAAGTATTGTTTTCGTCAAAATTTTCGAATTTGAGTTGTTTGTGGATTTATCCATTTTGGTGCCCCCTGAGTCCAAAAAAGTGGTTTTCAGAGTGATGTCTGTGTGTGTGTGTGTGTGTGTGTGTGTGTGTGTGTGTGTGTGTGTGTCCGTGTGTCTGGATGTAAACAGAGGTAGAGAATGCCCCCCATGGTCCGATTTTGGTGAAATTTTGTATGTAGGTCCAAACTCACAATAACTCCAGGCGTTAGTGGTTAGATTTGGTTACTCCTGGCTCAGGGCACATGCCCCGGAAGCCACGTGCCGGGGCACACAGCTTCCGGTCGTATATTAAATGAGGGGGAGGTATGCATAAATTAAAAGTTAGTTCAAAACTGAAATTCAACTTGATAAGTGGGTTACGGAAAGTATGTCAAGGTCATCCCGAGTAAGTTTTAAAAAAGCCTATCCCGCTACCACAGGAAATAGTTCTGAGAGTTGAACTACCCGGTGATAGCGGGATAGGCAGATTTAACTTTTGAACTTTATTCGTAAAAACAGATGCAATCAATGTGCAAAAACAGATACAATCAATGTGCAAAAACAGATACAATCAATGTGCAAAAACAAATACAATCAATGTGCAATACAGGTTGAATTCTTGTGATGAAACACGGAGTTGTAGAAGCAAACGCCGACGACGAGGATAAGGTACAGGCAGAGTCCCCAGATGACATACTTGACAAGTTTGAAGAAACGTAATATCTCGAGTTGGTTTTCCCGTTCCAATTCCAATCGTCTAATTTCCAATTTCAATTTCTCCTCTTTCATCTTTTCCTCTTCCATCCTTGTGACGAAGGAAACTTCATCCATCATATCCATCATTAGTGTTGTTTTTTGGTGTTTGAAATTTTGAAACAAGTGATGTTGATAGTTCAAATGTTGGAGACGGAATGAGAAGTGAAAGCGAGGAACGTTAGTTAAACGAAGAAGTGGTGGGGGGAAGTTGAATTACAAAGAAGTAGTGGGGGAAGTTGAATCACAAAGAAGTGGTGGGGGAAGGAGGTTGCTCACCATTTGCTTCCGTACTTGTTGTTGTCGTGTCTGATTGTAGAGGTGTAAATGGAGTAAGATTTAGCAAACTATCTTCATCAGAACTTTCAACCTTATCACAAATAGGACAGGCGTAAGTTATTTCCAGATTCATTTTAACAGTGTTGAATTTACTAACAATTTCGTGTAAAGTATTAAATATTTCTTGCAAATCTTCTTTAGAATTTACTTCGAAACTAGAATTCATTCGTGCCAACGGAGAGTTGTTCATCGTGCGAGAGTCGGTGATTGAATGAAGATCGGCGCTTAGGAAGGAGGCTTATTTGTCGGTGAGCATGAGCTTGTGACCAAGTAAATAGCTAAGTTCCTCTTCTTCGTCTTTCAATTCAAATATCTTAGCTGAAGTAGTAGGTGTTGTTTCGTCCTCACTGGATGATGAAGTAAATTGAAATATCTTAGCTGAAGTAGTATATGTTGTTTCGTCCTCACTGGATGATGAAGAAAATTCACGAGGACGTAAATATTGAATATCAAGTCTGATCCATCTCATAGGATATCTATCCATGATAGAGAGCAAATTTTGAAATATTTCTTCCAATTCTTCCCTGTCAGTTATTATATGTTGAAACTTGATGAAAGGCGATCCCATGTTGTCAGTTAGAGTGTTGGAAGTGAAATAATTCAAAGGTGGATTCAATAAGATACAAAACTTAAACTAATGGTGGGGGGAAATCTAAAAAAACCAATGGTGGGGGGAAATCTAAAAAAACCAATGGTGGGGGAAATCTCAAGGTCATCCAATTGAAGTTTTAAAAAAGAGTGTAAAACTGAAATTACACATTTGATGGTTCTACAAGATCGGAATACCAATCTGACCTGTATTTACATCTTTTTATCATATGTGTACAAAAATCATCTTGATGAGACTTGGTGCGTTGACAATGAGCTAGATCGAGAGGATGAAATTTGAAACATCTTTGAGGACAGCATGTATGAAAATATCTTGATTTGTAAAATTTAAAAGTTCGCAATTCCGGTGGCGGTAGTTGTTTTGTTTTGCACTTGCAGTAACAAGATCCGAAAAATTCACATTTAGTGCAAGCTAACCCGTCCACCATCATTGGTCCTAAATCTGTACACTGTTGTTCACAACAGTAACGAGGTTCGTACTTGTACTTTTGTTCTTCCATGTTGACGCTACTGAGTCCAGTGAAAGAATAAGAGTGTATAGTGTTGAATAGTCAGTTTTATGTACTACAAAAAGTGGTGGGGGTAATTTCAAGGTCATCCAAACGAAGTTTTAAAAAATTATACCTTACTAATGTAAGGAATGTTGATACTTAAGAAGTTTGTTTCTGTTTATTTTCTTCAGACTTTGTCTGTTTCTGTTTGTCTTCTTCAGCCTTTTTCTCTCTCTCCGCTTTAGCCATAGCGATAAGTTCTTCAGTCGATAGTGGATGTACTTCAGGAAACTTTAAAATTAATTTAGCTTGATATCCTTCTTTAGTTAATTTATCTAAATCTTCAGTCATTTGTTCAACAGTGTTGTAATCTTTTCCATAGATTTTTCCATCAAGTTCAATCATCATTCTGTATAACATCTTTAAAATTAGGTGTTCACGCAGCGAGAGTCGGGAAGCGAATGATTAGTTATACAAGTATCATTCCCTTTTTATCAACTTGACATTGATCACGTGATTCTTTAGTTTTACTTGTTAAAAGTTATTTAACATTGGTAATACTTGTGGAACTTGATGTTATGTTGACCAGTCGGCGATGAAGATGTTGTAGGTTGTGTAGAAAGAAATACTTCATCATCGCAGTATTTTGTTTTAGTAAACATCCTTACATTAGTAGCACTAACATCAACAGTTAAGTGATAACCACCGGTAAGTAAAACTCGCATTTCGTTGGTTAAATCTTCAAGTTGTTCAAAACTCGTAATGGTGTTGGTATCGTAAGATGCACACTTGACCTTTAGGGACATGTTGAAGTTTTGTATTTAGTTATAGAGAGCGAGATGTGTACGGTACGAAAGCTAGTCGTAGACTGATGAATTTCACAAGTTGATTTTCACTTTTATTATCACACAAAATTGGGTCAAGGTCATCCCGTGGAATTTTAAAAAAAAGCAACATATTGCTATGTACAAAGACATAACAATATGTTGCTTCTTTTATTTTTTTTGTTTTATATCATCTTTATTGAGAAACCATTACAAACACATATATTTACAACGTTATGTACAAACTAGTTAGTAGTAGGTGTTACATGAATAGTTAGTTCAGTTGAGTTGTTTCCACTCGGTCCGTGTGAAACTAAATAGAGTGCGCCAGGTTGAATAACTCGAAGATCTTCATTTTGTAGAAGTTGTACAAACCGTTTCGGTAGGAAGATTTGAAACTTCGGTTCGTCACCAACTGTATACGGCGCCTTGCTCAATGTGCAATTAATAGCATCACCAAATTGAAGTGTCCATCTTCTTGATTGTATGTATGATGTAATGTTTTTCTTCTTTTAGTTCAGAACATTTCTTCGTCGGTAAGATTGTTGATTTAGAATGAGCGTTGAATTGATCAACCAAATTTTGAAGAAAGTTCTGCGATGCCATCTTGATGTTATTGTTAATCTTCTTGTTAATAATAATGTCCGTCGGAGATGTTGTCTCTTCGGAGGTTCGAGTAATACTCATGCTGCGTCATGGTAGCGCTCTCACTTTTATTACCGACATTACCCCCACCATTCTGTTGAAGGAAATTATTTAAGCGGTAGGCATTCTTCAAAGCGCACTGTGACCTTCGATGTTTAAAACTCTTTGATGAAATACAAAGTTCATTGAAGTAGCATTGGAAATCTCTATCTATTATTGCATTTATCACTTCGTTGCTTGTAAATGATTGTATCCAATTAGCTTTTTCCAATCCTCTTGTGTAGATAGTTTTGAACTCTTTGCAGTAATGATTCATAATGTGCGGCATCATGTTATAATTAATAAAACCTTCATCCCATCTTAAGTTGTGAAAATGTTTGTACAACCATTTGTTTCCGTACAACCCCCGGGGGGGGGGGGTTCCGCTTGAGTGAACACGGGGGGTTCCACTTGGGTGCTCATGCGGAACTGATATTCTCACGAGATAGTCGTTGTGTGATAATGAAGACAAATGTTCATCACGCCGCGACCACTAATTAACTCGCATTTGCGGTGTTCACATCTTTCCTACTCATTACATATACGTTTCCTACTTCATTATTTCAAGACTAATTAACTTGCAAAACAACAGTCTCTGTCTTTGAATGCTGATGAGATTTCATTAGGAACCATTCTTTGCACGCTATATGAAGCTACACCAGCAAACAATGCAAGTCAGACAGGTCATATAACTGTACAACGACCTTAGAAAAGTAGGTCACGAGACTTAGAGTGTTAAAAAAAAAATGGGGGAGAAACACAACACTATAACGCATTGTGTTTCTCCCCCATTATTTTTTTAGCAAAATTTGGAAAAACTATGTGAATTTACTGTTTACGTCCCCACCTTGTAATACGATCCTTTTTATCCCTGAGGAGAAAGTCTTGAGAACTTAAATTGTTAAATCTCTTCTCTTTACACAAATTGTCAGGAACTTTAATTTTATATTTATTGCCGTTACATTTTGCCAATATGTGTTGGTGGTCAACAACACTTAGAAAAAAATATCTCAAACCTTTCTTAAGCCTCTCTCCTCTGACGGATATTATTTCAGGATCGTCTTCAACAGTGGGGATTTCTGTCAGTTGTGGTTCGGAAAGATGTTTCACGATATGTACACGGCAGAAACGTTCGTTCTTAACACATTTCCTACCACAAGCTGATCCTTTCTTAATTCCCCTAGCGAGCACTTCAGGGCAAGTAGTGGGGCGGCTAAATGCCCTACGACGCTCTTCTTTTAATAATTGGAAACGCTCTGAAGGAGCAGACTTAGGAGATTTATTTTTAGGATAGGTGTGATCTTTAGGAATAGTAAGTGGTGGGGTAGGAGGCAATGGTGACAGTGGAATGACAGGTGTACTAAGACGGTGAAGCAAGGTTTCAAATGAAGGGGTATTAGGACGGGGATCTGGCTTCTGCGGTGGCGGCATGTTAGTTGAAGGCGGTGTGGAGTCATTTGAAGACGAAGGCGGTGAAAATATGCTGCGACGTATGGTATTGTTGGCCGGGGGAAGAGGAGCTCCAGAAGTTGAAGGTTTCGAGTCTAGTTGCTTCTTATACCAGTCGGGAGCATTTTTCAAGCGAAGAGTTTTCTTGACTGGAGTTGAAGCCGTAGTAGAAGTAGAAGTTGAACTTGTAATAGAAGAGCAGGCTGTAGTGGAAGTTGTATTCGGCAGGGATGACATCGTGGTAGTTCTGTTCGCAGTTCGCAGCGTAACGTCTGGAATCAGAATGAAACGTTAGCCGTGGTCGATGCGTCTTTTATAACGGTATGCTAATGAGAAGGGTTAACAGCCGTTAAGTGGGGGAAGGTGGGAGGGAAGGAAAGAGAGGGGGTATTTATTTCAAATAATTCGCATAACTTTTGACTAAAATAAAATAACTAAATTCTTCTTTGACTAAAATGTTCGTCTTACATAGACCTTTTCAATGGTGTATCGCTTGTCCTAATCCGTTAATCCATTATCGAGTTATAGGCATTTTAATTTTCGGGGGGGGGGGATTTAATCTCCATTTTTTATGGGGGGGGGGTTCCGCTTGAGTGAACACAGGGGGGGAGGTCGGTCATTGACCCTTCCGAAAGTGGGTCAAGGTCATTCAAGATTTATAAAGAACCAAGGTGATGGGAACAGTCGTAACTGTTCCCACCACCCTGTTTGCCTAACGGTTCCCACTCCCAACCCACTAGTTACGTTCTGCGAGGGACATCGACGCAATTTTGTTTGGCCCGTCCGGGTCTATCCGTAACGGTCCGGTCCGGGTTTATCCGTAACCGTGAATTCGAAGGGAAACTGGAACAGCTAATGCAGAAACGCAACTCTAACACCCACCCAACTAATCCCACCCATCATATTCCTAAACAAAATGCAAAAACCTAGTCCGCTACCTACAATTTGCGGATGTCCCACCCCTTCTAAGTGAAGTTCAACCGAACTTCTGAATTTACATTTAATCTACCCCCTATCATCTAGCTGAAAGGCAAAACAACAACATTAACTATTAATACCAACACTTAAAACTAACAACACATCATTATTAAATATCAAATAATTCAACACAACCAAATACCATCATTATTCTTAAAATTAATACACCTTAACGCTAAACACAACTTATAACTAACATCGCAATGCGCAAATTAATTCTTAAATTAAGTGCAACTTACAACTAATATTTACACACACACACACACACACACATACCACATTGCATTAAAGAACGCAACGTAGTATAAGAAGTTCAAATATATATAGGCCTACTATATATTTGAACCTCTTACCGAGTCGCCAACGACTTTTCGCTATGAAAACTCGTTGACGACTGACGCGAAAATTGGGCTCGTATCGCTCCTCGGGTTTTCGAGTGGTGGGAGTAATTAATGCAGTGGTGGGGTAATTGTTTCACTCCAGTACGGTCTTCAATCCACTCCAGTTCGCAGCAGTGTAAAAGTGAAACGAAGGAGTGGGGGCAGAGCATGCGCAGCGACGTAAAATCCAAGGTTTGAGGTTAGAACTTTCCGTGCACAGTAGAGCTAAATTGAGTAATACAGGACTCGGCGCATGCGCAATAGCGAGGAGTGATTCCGATCCGGAGAACTCGTTGCATTCGCAGCAGCGCTAAAGTGAGTAATACAGGACTAGGCGCATTCGCAGTAGCGCTAAAGTGAGTAATACAGGACTAGGTGTATTACTCACTTAGCGTGAAGTTGGCTCACTCCAGTACAAGTTATAGCAGCATAAAAATGAAACGAAGGAGTGGGAGCGGCGCATGCGCAGTGACGTAAAACCAAGGTTTGAGGTTAGAATTTTCCATGGTGGCTGCCATGTTTAATTCTGTTTCATTCAAACAATAGTAGTTCATGGCTGGCATGGGATGTGAAGTGTGGTAATTAGATGGGGTTAGCAACCGGTCGTGACCGGCCATTGACCGGTCATCGACCCGGCGGGGTTCCACTTGAGTGAACACCGGGGGGGGGGGATTTAATCTCCATTTTTTATGGGGGGGGTTCCGCTTCATTAGTCACGGGGGGGGGATTTAATCTCCATTTTTTATGGGGGGGGGTTCCGCTTGAGTGAACACGGGAGGTTCCACTTGGGCGCTCATGCGGAACTGATCTTCTCATGCGATAACCGTTATAAAAGAAGATTGTTCATCGCGCCGCGACCATTAATTAACTCGCATTTGTGTTGTTCGCATCCTTCCTACTCATTATACATACATTTCGCCAACTTCATTATACAAGTCTAATTGCTACTAACCTGAAATTTCATTTACATTAGCACATGTCGTCCTGTTTGAATCACCTTCGCGTGCTCGACGTTATATCTCATTCATCTGTCTTGTTCTCACTTCTACACGTCTGACATACTTCTTGTGATGGATACACAATGTTTGAAATTGAAACTTTTGCGGACACAACATATATTACGAAATAATTCCAAACCATCCGTTTCAAAGACTAAAACAAATTTAACAAAAGTGAGGAAGAAATTAAGTTTTAACCCGTTATACTCTGCTAGAACTTCGCAGGTTCACGTTGATGATAATGTTATTCACAACATTTTGCGTTCGATGTTACGTTTCCACAACTTCGAACTTGTTACACCTATCGACTGTGTTCAGCAGGTTTTCATATTTTACCCCCACCCTTCTTTATATAAGTGCGCTCACGACAATTCCTGTTTCATTCTTCTGCACGCTCTTCGACTAACAACAACTCCGCTCTGAATTACACACTACACGAAGATGGATACAAACCAAGAACAAGTACAAGTTCACGAAATATCGTCTACTACTCACCCGAGAGAGAATCCTCCGAGAACTTCGCCTTCACCGAATCCACAGGACCCCGTCCAAGTTTCGGATGTATCTTCGACGGCGAGGAATGATCTTGAAGCTATTCTTCGGTCGCTCGTCGGTTTCGACTGACCTGTACGACGATCGATGTTAAACTGAACTCTTAGAAGTTCAGTCTTTTTTAAAACTTCCTCCGGATGACCTTGAAGCAATTATCCCCTCTCCTTTTTCAACTAACTTCTACTTTTGTTCAACTGTTGAATTTCAGTTTTGAACTAACTTTTAATTTATGCGAAGTTTTAGTTGAACCCGGTTAATTTATGCGCAAATTTAGTTCAACCCCAACTTGTTGAATTTCAGTTTTGAACTAACTTTTAATTTATGCGCAAATCTACTTCAAACGCTCACCCTACCTCCACCCCCCTCATTTAATATACGACCGGAAGCTGTGTGCCCCGGCACGTGGCTTCCGGGGCATGTGCCCTGAGCCTGGAGTAACCAAATCTAACTACTGGCGTTTTTTTTTTTCATTTTTTTTTAATTTTTGATTTTTAAGGGTTGTTTACCCCCAAAACCCTCAAATATCGTCAAAAATCAAAATTTCTCAAAAACGGCTCAAACGATTTTGATTAAAATTTTATGTATATTAATTTTAAATTAAAAACTCAAAAAATCCAATAAATATTTTTAATTTTTGGTTAGGCCTTTCATTATCAAAGATAACATCTTCAGACTTCACGTTCAGTTCTGAAGATGTTATCTTTGATAATGAAAGGCCTAACCAAAAATTAAAAATATTTATTGGATTTTTTGAGTTTTTAATTTAAAATTAATATATATAATTCCAATAAGAAGAGCTTTCCGAAATGATAAAATTTTATGGTTTATTAAGCTTAAAATGGCGAATAAAATGACACCACCCGCATCTCCGAGAAAATGCGCGTTAAAAAGTTATGGAGTAAAAAGTGTTTCAAAAATCAATTTTTTGGATTTTCAAAATAGCTGTTGTCTCGAAATAAATTTTACTTATCACCATTAAATCAAGTTCAAAAAACTAAATAATCCAGTATTTTAAATTATTGCTCTTCGTAAAGTGGTGCGGAGAAAATTCAGTTTTTCGTTTAGCGGTAAACGCAGTACGTTGTTAAAAGTCACAGACGCGCGTAGGGTCAAACGAGCGCTGCTCAGCTGGTAGCTATCCGACTGAGTCATCAAGACATTAATATTTGAAGCTTTTAACATCTTTTTTATATTGTTGGGAGAAAGTATGTGTCAGTTAACTGATACCGTTTATTTACCGTGTAACATTGGGCTTTTCGCTTTTAATTACCATTCTTTAAATGGGTTGTTTTTCGAACATGTCCTAGGCTACAAGGCCAAGTTAGCCTAAGCCTATGAGAATAACTTCAGTGGCTACAACTCTTAATTATAAGAAGCATAATCTTAGTCTTTTCAACGTAGTAACGTACGTTTTTGTACGGTAAGTAATAGGCCTTTTTATGCTGAGGTTAAGTTACAACTTTCGAGAGGGCTCTGTTTTAATCCACCGATTTAAATTGAAATTGTAACGAAATGTATACAAGGATATAATTAAAAATATTAACAATTTTTATGGTAGGGCCTATCTGGTATGCAGTAAAACTTACGGTACCTAACTTACTAAAATTTCCAAAACTCCATAGTTACCCGTAGAACCACCATTCTGTATTTTTACGGAATAGTTTTTAATTTAGGAGCAGCTTGACGTAATAAAATGAAAAATTGGTACACAGTTTATTGAAGTGAAGACCTAGTTGGAAAAAATAATGAATTTTTAATTGCTGACATTTTCAAAATGGTGGGTGTTTAAAATCTTTCACCTTAAATTGCAAAAAAATTACGTAATGTAGAAAAGTTTATGTTCTTATGAGTTTTATGGAAAATTTAATATAAAATACAACGATGTAAAAATTATTGATGGTGTCATTTCATCATGAATTGATCGAAACAACTAATTCAACTTAACAAACAAACATAAATTCACACTTAAGGAGGCCTATCTTCTTTGGCTGTAGATAGGCATAACCTGACCTGACCCATAAAACATTCTACACTCTTTGTATTGTAATATGAGCCTTTAACTTGGCCTTTAATTTGTTTTTTATATGTATAATTTTCATTGTAGGCTTGCCTAGTAACAGTAGTAAGCTTCATGGCTTAAGTTAGTGCAGTAAATTTTACTTGACAACCAATAAACCATTTCTTATTATCGATGTAAAAACTTCGATATTGCGATTTTTCGAATTAATACAAAGCATTGCGATGGCCCTAACGGGTGTTGACGCCATGTGATTTCTGCCCAGTGCTCTGAATGTCAAAGTGAAGAATTCAAGCAAGCGCGGGTAAACGGCGGGAGTCACTATGGCTCTTCACTAGAACGGCCAGTCCCTCTCTGCAGCGGCCCTCACCGAAGTGACTACATACCAGACTCTGCTTCCGACGGTCCAACGGCACTTCGACTTCACGACGGGAGAAGTCATCCCCGTGGTCGTCGGTGCCCATGGCGCTCTTCCTCGATCAACCATCTCCGGCCTCAAACGTCTTGGCGTCACAGAGCGGCGCACCCTCATTGACTTCACTCTCATGGCACTCCGATCATCGATTGACATCTGTCGGGGTCACCTAGACTACGGGTAGCCGTAGTTCTCCACCACGCCGCGCCGACCACCTGCGTGCGGAGAGTGTTCCCCGCCGAGAGCCGCCTGAGTCTAAGGTCCCACTTCTTCGGATGGTGTTGCCTACAGGAGGTGGTGGGGAGCATCAGAACCCCACAACAGAGCCGCCGACCATCTGCGGAGTCGCCAAGCTATAACCGGCGCAGAAAATAAGAACTGTTTATGAGTAGGGCAAGCTTTCGCGCTGCCTAAAAGAAAATAAAATAAAAAAGAAACATAGCAAAAGTACAAAATAAAAAGAAGAAATAAAAGAAATGCAGATACAACTCCTAAGGAGGAAGCGCTCATAAAGAGTCGAAAAAAATAAACCTCTGAAGGACTCTCTGATGGGGTGGATAATCATTCGGCCTATTTCTTTGGGGCTCCCCCCCCTGTACTATGATACAATACAATATACTATGGTTTAGAGGCTAATGCTTTTTCAGTCCTTCGTAGCCGGGGCCGGTACACGGCCCCAGGAAGGCTACGGGCAGTAAATGACCAAGTTCATTCAAGTTCTATCATCTGACGATGCCGGGCTGATTGCCCGTATGTGGCTTTATGGCGAAATGTTGCTCTATCATCTGACAATGCCGGGCTAATTGCCCGAAGGTGGGTAGTGGTGTTATAACTATTGAGAGTCTGGTACCCCGTCGTTGTCCCCCGAGGCCCTAAGAAGTCTCAAGGGGTGGATGTCAGGTTGGGGAAAGTTGCCCCGTCGCTTCGAATTCCGCCCCAAGTGCCTAGATCGTTTGTCCAGCCCTTCAGCAAGGCTACCCGGGCGTGTGAAAAGGTGCAACGATTGTACTGGCACCGAGCGAAACGACGGGCTATACCTCCTCACGGGGGAACAGACCGTTGGATGCCACCCATGGTCTGCGGGTCCCTCTCTGGTTGTCCCGGTTTCGGCCGAAGGACTAACCTGGGAGGTTACCCTACCCATTATCCAGGATGGCTGTGTTGCCTCGCATGGCTGCCCTGTGGTATTGGGAGGGACTCTCCTAATTAGGAGAAATGGCATCGATGTACCACCGAGATGCCAGTCCAAGGGAAACACGAAGGTGGTAGCGAGTGAACGCGAATGCGTCTCATGTGATCGTTGGTGCTGCATAACTAAATGAAATTAGTTTTTTTTTATATAAATCCTTTGTTAGGTAATCATGTTAGTGGAACTGGTCCAAGATTCAGGAGTTTATTTGAGAGGATGGCAATCTATTCCATTAAAATAACTGCGAAAACCCACTCCAACATTGCCCACAGCTTATTGAAGGCTGTATTTGACTACAATTTATTACCGGCGTGCACACTGACAAGGAAGACTTCTTCTTGAAAGTGCCTTAACCAACTAGAGCCAACGCCATATTTGGTAAGCGTTTATTTATTTATTTACATTCCAACGGCTTAGCCAATATTTTACAACAAAAGAGTTTCACAAATGAATAATTTCTTAACAATTAATTAAACTATACAGTTAACAATTTTTTAGTGCATCAATAACCTCATAAAAATTTAAAGGTAACAAACACATAAATTTAATATTAATAACAGTTATAACAAACAAAAAACAATAAATAGTAATAATAAATAGGGAAAACAATAATAACAACAATGAGGTTCCATTGTAAGGTTGACAATAATAAGTTGCGATGATAACAATAAATAAACTATATAACAAAAAAACAACAGTAAAAGAAATGCATGAAAGATCAACGATTCACTATGCACTTGAGTAGTCAGGTTGGCACACTCGAATGCAGGGAAATATGTTTTTGCCAGAACACGATGACAAACGTGTTTTACGTTGATGCAAAACATTATTTTTAAGCCCTTAAGCTAATATTGATGGTTTTTCAATTTATTTTTCCGGCCTCTGAGCAATATCGATCCATTTTTAACTGCATTCAGTGGTTACAGCTAACCCTTTTGAGCTTTCTCCAGTCGTAGTCTGCGAATACGTATCATTTTGCATCGTTAATAGGAGATTCAAAGCTTTCTTCTAATATCTAAAAGGCATTGGTTAATTTAAGTATTTAAGACATAATATCAAACAAAATATTGGTTGCCACCTTCTAACCTTTAGTTACCTAAATATCAATTTCAATAAGAGTTTTAAGAAACTAATAATTATAATCATTGTTTTATTAATCTTTTTTTATATCTTATGGCTTTTTCGTGAGGAAGATCAACAATTTACTGACCGTTATTCTCGCCTGAAAGGCCTGCTTTTTTTCCTAGACCACCGACTTAACGTGACGTTCGGACGATGGGAACGGCCGAACGATCGTTTACCACTGAGCTCCGAGGGCAGCTGCGTCTGCTTTAAAAGAAAGGTTTCTCTTTGGTGTGACGCTGTCAGTAACGAACGTGTGCACTTTCCCAGCCTCGTCAGTTTGTGACAGCAAAGATGGCATTGACATGAAACCGTTTGTCAACTTCTTAAATGAACTCAAATTTTCGAAGCTTGATTTAGTGACTTTTCTCTGAAGCCTAATGAAGCGGTAGTGGTTTTCAACTGTAATAAAGCAGTCCTGTAAATGGGCAGGACAAATTTAGTAAAGTCCCGAAAAAACTTTATGAGTTGTTTTGGATCAAGTATCTAAAGAGGCGAAAAAATCCTAAATTAAAAATTTGACCATCAACCTTTGTACAATGTTTGGATCAACGTACACATGCGAATCTGCATTTTCAAGGATGAAATTCATAAAAATAAATACAGATCCCGCCTCAGGGACAGCCACCTCAAGAACCTGTTGAGAATCGGTTTCACTCTGAACTTTAGAGAAGTACTCCAGGATAAGAAATGTTATTTCTCTCACTGAATTTAGTTACTTTATATATCTAATTTCTTGTTATTATTATTTACTATTTATAATAAATACAATATATTTAATATTGATTGATTTTTCCAATACCTCTTTTCCACCTCCACTCCACCGATGGGTTCCGGCCCGCCACAAGCTTATTGAGGTCGAAAATAAACCTCCATTAAATGTATAGTTTATTTCGATTTTAGAACTTGCGGCTCAGCTGTTACACCTTTTACGCCGATATACCTAGAAATTGACATTTGTTGGTTTAAGTATGATAAAAGCAATAAAACTTGCAAGAGGTTAGGTTAAGCCACATGTGCGCCTGTTTTGAATTTCACTTCGGTTTTCTTTCATATATTTGGGATTTATCTCCATTTAAAATACAGTATCGTTACTTGAATTATGATAACTCGTAATTGGATTTTTACAAGTTTTGTGATAATATGTATCGAAATGTGTATAGACATAGGTACGTCGGAAAGGTGATTCCTCGTGAAAAAAAAGAAAAAAGATATTGATGGAGATTTTATCGATGACTGTTCTCATTTTCGAGCATATTGCTTAGCTACAGTGGAAAAACTGCTATTTGATATTCATGTCTAATTACATACATTTTCATTCTCTTTAGGACATAGTATTAAGAATTTGCCTGTCAGTTCCAGCGACCAACTGTTCTGGTTAGAGAAGCTATTCTTGTTTGAAGAGAGTGTAGAACTATTTAAGATCATAACTAAGAGAAGACAAATTTAATGCGTTCTAAATTTTGTGCATTGAAGCTTAAGTGGATTACAGTGTACTAAATGACGATTTTCCCCGAAAGAAGGCCCGACGTAAAGCTTTGTAGAAAAAAAGGTTACCATGACCTATTAAATTGTAAAATTTTTATATAGTGTGAGTAGTTATAAGTGCTGTAATAAGCTAAATAATCGATTAGCCTAAAAACTGAAGCGTGTGTTACCATTTTAATTAATAAATAATTTGTTGTTAAAAATGTAAAAATTAATTGCTAATTTCTAAAAATATAAAAATAAATTGATAAGTAAAAAATACGTGTGTAAATAAATTGATTACCGATTCAAACCAAACTGCGACTTATTTCTTAACTCCATTGCAAGGGGGAGGGGGGTGGCAGGCATAACGTGGCGTAGGGGCAGCATTAAGCTAAAACGGGCCCCGTGTCTACTAATATTTTGCTCACTAAAATCTCTTAATGTCAGTGTGATAACGTAAAATATCAGTTACAAACAGTATTAGTTGGACATTTGTTTAGTTCCGGTTTTCACAACTTTTTACTGAAACAGTTTCGCATAAGAGTCAACACACGTTTTCCATTAGTATTTCTCTTCTAGTTTGTTTTATCTATGCCTGTATGCTGTTACAGTTTGTTTTGCTTTTTTCATTGAAGCATTGCAAGAAAAAATGGGAAATATCAGGACAGTATTTATAAGACATATTTTCCCAATACCAGTGTCATGAGCTGCAGGTTCTTCAAAAGATTATTATTACTTGGCTGATGTTCTACAATATCTTGTTCCTATTCTAAGAGGTAATCTGAAAACGTTGGAAGTAACCTACCACCTCATGAAACTGATGTCCAACAACATAGTGTGGTGGAACAAGAAGAAGCTGATATGAGTATTAAGGAAATTGCTGATTAAGTGGAGAATGACGCAGTAGAAGCTACTGAATTACCACAAGAGGCAGTGCCGAAGGTACCTGAACCTGCTATTATCAGCATAAAACAGTTCCGGTAGAAACAGTTGGGCAAAATAAATCCGACAACACCTATAGATGACCCATTACTTTGAAGCAAAAACAATGAAGCCTACTGAAGATAAATTGGTTCCTGTACCGAACTATGAAGATAAAGCGGACGAACTTTTTCTGTTGAGTCTTAAACAAGTTATGAAGGAAATAAAACACGGCAGAAACGAACTTGCAAGAGGACAATTTTTAGTTTGATTGATGAAGTTCTACACGATAGTCCTGGTCATATGCAAGAGCCAAATATGTATTCAGGTTCATTACTGCAGTCCTCATTGACACCCCGTGTGCTGGCTGATATTACTTCGGGAACTCCTGATCAGGAGAACGAAGATTTTGTTTACAATACCTTGTCCAATGCATTCGGTGTAATTTAAATTAAATAACATATTGTCTTTTTAGTGAAATATCTTATAACTTTAACAACAAACAAATGTATTTAATTGAACTTATCTTAATGTGATTCTTAATCTTTCGCTTCAATTGGGCTTCTGTAGTTAGTATGTTTCTTCAGCAGTAGAGGGGTCATACGGCATCCAGCAACAAAATCATGGACTTAACTTCCTCCTCCTGTAATAAAACTTTTCGAAAAACTTTTCGGGATATTCTTCCAATCCTTGTAAGGCATGCCACTGGCTTTTGTGTACATTACTCCAATTATATAAATGCATACTAAACCGTCTATGTAAGGTTTTTCTTTTTTCTAAACACATATAGAAGAATTGCCTATTCCTCGGACGAAGACATCGGTACAAGTAACTGGACGACTTTTCAACTTGGGTTTCTTTTGTATGGACACGCGGTGTAACCCCAATATAAATTCCAATTGACTGAAATGAATTGGTGTTGCGTTGATATCACCGGTTTCTTTTGGTATGTACTCGGCCTAATAGTCTGGAGTGATGGTTGCACTAACCAAAATAGAAATGCAATAATGGCCAATGCTCTCTTACCTTTTAGTGCTCAGTACGATGTCGAAATCACTCATAAATTTTTGGTGAACATTCTTACTCAAATGGAGGTTAACTCAATCCATGCAATAATAGAAAACCAAATTCACAATCAACCTATACACCTGCCAATCGATTATATCAAACTTGCAGATATTGCAAGGTCAAACCCCTGTCTCATTAAACAGAAAGAAATATCAAAAACATTTGTTAACGACTTTTCTTAGCAAAATGTTGTGATGTTTGACACTATAACGCCTGGCAAGAAGCCAGTCGTTTCATACTTTAGAACCCTACAATGCATCATGTAGCCATTTGTCTACACGATGGTTTTTTTTGTTTCTAAAGCAACCTTTCAGCTTTATTTCCAATGACTTATACATCTGAGAAGCTGTTTCAAGTAATACTTTACTTGCTGCCGCGTTGGCAACCCTGAAAGTCTGTATTTTTGCCTCAATTTTCCACTTCAGTTTTGAGTGTCAGTGCCCTAACCTTACTATCGATTTAGTGATTTTTACAGTGGGTGATCAGTGATTTATTCTCAACGTAGAAGTGTAAAGTTAATGGTTCTAGTCTATTAGGTGGTAATCTAAGCAAATTGGCAAGTGTTTACAATCATAAACGTTATTTATTGTAGTTTAGGATGTAAAAACTAGCTGGATCCATTTGGCTACATTGTGCACCTAGTGGACTATTCGTCTTAAACAGTGTGCAGCCATTTGTCTACATTGTGCAACTTGAGACCACTTGGTCTTGGATCAGTTTGTTGCTATTTGGCTACAGTGTGCAAATACCACTTACTAACAACACCATCTATACTTCTCATGTACAAGTAAATATAAATGAAATCATGTACAACATTAGGTACATTACCTCGGAAGGGGAAAAAGACATTATCAGTGAAGCAGATTTATTTTTTTTATTCCGATGTAAGTGATCTAGAAACGCTCTCTGACAATGAAGATGAGGACCCGAATCTAAACAAGAATGTGTTATTTGAAATACTTGACAATCAATACGAAGAACCTCCTGATGACAAGGACCATAATGAAGAGGATCCTAAAGATTTAAATCTAGATTAAAATGACGAGTTGCTTGAAATACCACCTGTTGATAGTGATGAAGACGAACCGGAAGAAGATAATATTGATGAAATTGAACAAGGAATTATTTCAAATAACACTCACAAAATTACATTCGTGAAAATGACCAGAAGTACGATGAAAATGACTTAATTTCAACACTCAATTCTACACAAAACCTACCGGATGATGACGAAGAAGCAATGGAGCTTATTGACGCATGCATTTTCTATAACAAGACGGACAATAATGACAATTACCGTACGTTACTGATTAACTGCATGACCACACTTATGCTTCTCCAACAAAAACATCAAATGAGCAATGCGCTGCCAGTCACAAAGAAGAACCAGAAAAAAGAAGAAAAATAACTGATTCTCAAGTAAAAAAAAAAGAAAATACTTCATTGATAGAAGAGATTAGTGAACAAAATAGTGCGGTGGAGAAAACGCAGGCTAACAAGAAGAAAACTGTAAAAGGTGGCGGCCTAAAGATAAATAAAAAGTCAAAAACATCAGCAAACAGAAGAAAAACAGTAAACAAGGAACATGCTAAAAAAATAAAATGCAATATAAAGAAAACTATGAAATGGGAAGGAAACATCTTTCGATAACTGAAGAACGTTTGAAGTTTTTGGGAACGGATCATTTACCGGGTGAAATTACAAACCTTGACACGCCGTTGCAGTTTTTTTTCCACTTTTTCCCTCAAGACCTCATTTAACACATTGCTGAGCAATCGACATTGTTTGCCACCCAAAGTAATACAGAGAAGCCGTTTCTTGTCACTCCTAAATTGATAAGAAAATATATAGGTATACGCGTAGCCTCCTCAATTATAACCAATTATTATTATTGCCTCATTACTGCATACAGTAGACATTTGGCACACCTGCCACAAAAATGACCGTTGGCTCAGTATATGCATGGTGTAGCCAAAAGGCACACTTAAAGAAACATTAAAAATGCAGTCTAATTAACCAATAAAATTAAAAAAAAATTTACTGTTATTTAGAGACTGCACAATATAATTTTACTAAATGAAAAAAAGAAATCATGCATTGTAGGGCTAAGACCCTTCATTATGAATCTGGAAAGATTAATGTTAAAGTAGGGTCATTTGATGACGAATTTAACCAGAGGAAAAGGTTTGAAAAAGTGAAGTTACTAAGTTGGCTGAATACAAACGGAAGTATTAAGCTCTGTTAATAATAACCCTTTCAAATTGGACCCATCTCCAGCAACTCAAGTCTGTTTTACCTATGGACTATCACTCGTTTTATTATTATAAAAGAATAATTGTTATTGTGAAAGACTAATTCCTCTGACTGGTATTTGCTATTTTACATCCTTACCTGATCTAATGATTTTGTTTTCGCAGGAGAAATTCTCTTGGACTAAGATCTCTGTGCTAAGAGGGCCATTCTTTCGACTCTAATTGTGATCGTCAAGAAGATTAATAATACCATCTCCTTGGACGGACACATTTACGAGATGAGAGGCGCGGACACTGTTGACAGAGAAAGTGATAATGACCTGGATGTCGGTGTTCAGCTTCTGAACCAGGCTACTGGGAAAGGCGTTCCTGGCCATGTACTCCGTCTGAAGATTGGTTACATGTGCCTCGTAATGCGGAACCTTAACATCGCTGAAGGACATGTAAACGGCACTAAAGTCATCGTGACTGCGATGACGAACCGCTTGATCACAGTCCGACTTCCTGGATAAAGGGAACCTATTTGTATCCCTAGAATACGATTTACGTTTCCCATAGTCGAGGGCTCGCCTTTACGAGGGTCTCCGACGTCAATTTCCGTTGATGTTGGCCTATTGTATGACCGGACACAAGAGCCAAGGTCAGACGATAGAATCAGTTGGTGTTGATCTTCGGACTGATTGATTCACGTATAATCAATTGTACATCAATAGGAGTAATTTATCCCGACAGCCCGGACGTAATGGTGATTTCTTTAGCTTTTAATATGATTGAAGTTTTAGATGGCGTATCAATTCAACAGCAAGGAAATAATCCTGGTGAATAAATTAAAAATAGGCGTAATAAAGTCATTGTAAATAGCAGTATGCCTACATTCCACGAACACCAAGCTCCTACTTGTTCTTACACTCATCAAACAGAATAAGTTATTTTTGAGAATGACATTAGTGATATTGAAATATTGAAAATATGCTGTTAGAACAAATAGAAACACAGAAGAAGAAGAAACAACAGAAGTAGTAGGCATGGCAGATCCAAACGAGGAAGGAAGGGAAAATTCCTTTATCAGACAAGAGAAATAAAAAAAGAAAGTTAACACTAATCAAGATTACATCTCAGTGACAAGGGAAGTAAAATAAAAATAATTTCGATAATATCAATGCAGTTGCAAATTGCAATTACAAAGGGATGGTCAAAGAAGTTTCCACTAAGCAAAAAAAGTTCGGGACTCTTTATGTAAAAAAAAAAAAAAAAAAAAAAACTACCCGAGAATACCACATCTGCGATCGTTAAGTTTACAAACCAGTTTTTCATTTTTTAAATGTTTGAGAGTGTTTTATTCTTCAAAGGATATTCTTCAAGGGATGGTCAAAGAGGTTCCCATTAAGCAAAAAAGAGTTTGAAACTCTTAATGTAAAAAAAAGGAAAACTACCTGAGAATACTACATCTGCGATCGTAAAGTTTGCGAACCAATTTTCAGGTTTTACATCTTTGAGAGTGTCTAGCTGTGTAGTTGGCAAGGCTTTGAAAAAAAGAGAATTAACGACAGTATCATCACAGATGGACGAGTGAATGCTGGTGGCCATAATAAGTTACCTGAAACTAAAATTAAAGAAGTAATCGATCATTTTTAAACATTTTTACATACACTTTACATTTAAGTCACTCTAACAGTCAGTCTAACTACTTAGACCACATGTAACGCTTCAAATTATGTATAATCTGTACAAACAAATATGACAGTCCTGTTTCTATGGCAAAGTATAAATTCATCCGTCGCAGCAGACCTGCGTACTCAGCGAATTTCCAGAGAAATTTTTGGGATTTTTTCTATTTATTCACAAAACCTATGGGGGATATGTAGGTTTACCACCATATGGGTTTTGTAGGTAAATATAAGTTAAACTCTGCCTAGGGAATGTAAATACCAAATTTTATTACATTATGGTATTATTTTTATTTTCCCATAAACCTGATAGGGGTAAGTACGTAGGTTTGCCGCCATATGGGCTTTGTGAGCAAATTATGTCAATAAGGAAGCAAGATAGAAGGGTTTGTTGATTTCCCATAAAAATAACATAGGAAACATATTTTTTATTTTTCTCCATAACCATTTAAGGTAACATAATACTTCAAAATACTGAATTGTTTCTTTTTTTAGGTCTTCTAAATAGTTTACGTTAAAACTGATGGATTTTGTTAAGAAGGTCGACAAATGCAAACCAATATGGGATCATTGAAATTCGTGGATTTTAAAGGTATCATGATTGTCCAATCAACATAAATTTTATTGTTTGCTGAAATTAGTCTTCAGTTAAAGACGTACTACTGAATTTGTAAATGAGATTCAAGGTTCGTTCTGGTCTTAAATTACACAGTACATTATTAACTCTAATTCCAGATATTGATTGTTAAAATCCGATAAGTTTGAGATGAGATATTATACACTCAAAACGAAATATTTTTATTTCTGAAATTTGGGTAAAGTTTACAACGTACAAACCGCTTCAAACCAAAACAATTCAATTATCAAAAGCTCTAAGGAAGGCCAATGATATATTGAGTGATTTGATACCGAAAATCAACAGCTTCATCTCAAACCTCCTCATACCCACCTTCCCTCATAGGGGACACTTTTCTAAAATTCATTAGCAACGTACTGCAGCTATTAAAGAGCTCCAGATAGTTCCGTTTGGTTCCGCTAGATGTCAGCTGCATGCAGATATCGCTGTATTCTGTCTATTCGGTCTCAGTTGATGTCTGCAGCGTGTACAAATCTCACAAAATGGCGGATGGACAGCGGTACCTATTGCGGCATCGCCCAAGAAGTATTATGCAATAATATGTTAGAGTACTTGTTTTTTGTTGCAATAAATTAATTACACTCTTGAAAGTGCATGATTTGATATGTACTAGTTAGTTTTATTGGAACTTGTATTTTTCAAACCAAAACTTGTTAATATTGATGTCCTAAATAGGGTACATTGAGACTCGGCTGAAATTGGTTTTTTCCATTGTTAAATATAAAATGTGAACAAAGCATTTTCCCACAGCATTAAAAATTACCACGATGTTACATGTAATAATATACTATACTTAGCTAAATAAATTATACCTCTAGTATGTATTCAGCAATGAAAACAATTATTTTAGTACCATTTTGGTATCTAAAATCTGTTAAATATTTTCAGGCTCTGTTGAAGAGTTCTGTAACCACCCTGGGTTTGCAGAGGACTCAGATATTGAGGATCTATCTGAAGAGGAGGCAGATCCCACATATTTACGTCCACCAAGGATTGACATTTTCCCGGACGAAGACGATGAAGAGGATGCTGACGAGGCTATTCCCAAACAGCCTGCAGTTCCTGAACAGCCTGCGGCTCCAGCACCACGCCAGCCTTTGGTTTCTTGGGAAGTAACTATTGTATTTGAGCCACTTCCACCTGCACCTCCTTTTGAAGGTGACATTTCTGAACCAGAATATGAAAGTACAATAGACAGTTCTTGCAAATACTTCCCTGATGAAGTACTTTAGGCGATAGCAGAAGCAACACTATCCATTATTTTTACCACAACTGGTAAAGAAATTACTTTGACTAAACAAGATATAGAAACTTTTTTCGGTATGTCTCTAATGATGAGCTACTTGAAATTTCCCAGGATAAGAATGTACTGGGCAAACCGAACTAAGGTTGCAGACATTACCAACGCAATGACAAGGGACAAATATTTTCTGGTAAGGAAATACCTAAGAGTGAGAGATTACAGTACAGTGACAGCTGAGGAAAAACAGTTCAAATATTGGAAAGTTGGACCATTGTTAAATTGTATCAGAGAGGCTTGTCTCCAAAACCCAAGGGGGACTGAGGTGAGTAGTGGTGAGCAAATGGTTCCATTTTGGGGGTACACTGAAATGCGCCAACACGTCAAAGGTAAGCCTAATCCTTGCGGATTAAAAAACTTTGTAGCCTGTGCCCCAGATGGGTTGACCCTTGATTTTTTCCTCTATGAGAGTAAAGGAGACACAATTTTCCCTGATGGTGTTTTGAACTGCCATGGCCTGGATGTTGGGGGTAAAGTCATCGTAAGACTTACAAGTGAACTGCCACAGGGAACGAGCATTTTTATGGATAGATATTTCATGTCCATTCAGTTAATTGATGAACTCCACCTGCTCGGAATTCAAGCAACCGGTACCTTGAAAAATGACCGGATTCCAGCTGGCACACCTCTGTTCACTGATGCTGAGATTCGTGGTGGAGGGTGGGGCTAGTTGAATCAAGTGGTAAGTGATGATGGCCAAATTTCCATCGTAAAATGGTTCGACAACAAGCCTGTTGTTCTTGCTTCTAGTATTCATGGTGCTCACCCTACCGACAAATGTAGGCGATGGGAAAAAAGGAGAAGCGGTACATTGACCTTTTGGACCGCATTATCTCCTTCTACCGCCTGAGTGCTAGGACAAAAAATGGACTGTTAGGATATCCAGATTAATAAAATAAATTGAAAAGAAACTTCATATTTAAAATGAATTTAGTAAATTCAAGAATAGACAATTAAAAGACTTAAGGTCTCATTGGCTACTGGTTGGGGCTACAAGCTACTTACAGTGAAACTTAGAGATGCTGCTGTCATCAAGACCAGGGAGGGAATAATAATTTATTGTTCGCTAAAGCTAAGGATCCGCGGATTGCCCCCTCCAATCCGTGGCGAATCTTCATGACCATATTTGGTAAGTCCTTGAAAAGAAAGCGTTTCATTGTTGGACCCAGTCAGAGGACACTGGCATGACCCACAGGATGTATTTATCTTAAATTCGGCGCGTGGCGACTGATAGCAAAACTGTGTGGATTCTAACAAAATTTATAATTTAGAAAAATATTAATAAATCATTGTTCATGAATATAAACCCTTATTCACATTAACTAAAAGGTATGAGGAATTATATTTAAATTTAATATGATAGCACCAGCATCACATTCGCCCCACCAGAAGTTGAGAAAATCATAACCAAAAGGGGTGATTTTCTCACTTAAGGTACCCCTTCGTCATGAATGAAAAAGTTGATAGCATGTCAGAATGTAGCGCTCATGCGGAGCGGAACTCCCATGATGATAACTATATCAAGCGTCTGATAAGAGGCGACGCTTGGAACTGACCACACAAACAGATTACCAGGATACCCACGAACCGTGTACTCTTCATCTCACATTAATTATACACCAAGATATATAATTACAATAAAATGAATGACACATTTTTACCACATAATAGACATAAAGATATACCCTACTAAAATATAACCTTGACTACACATATACTAGACTAGCACAATGAATTAATAAAATAAGCTACATAGACAACACAAAAGAAATCACACTAACATAGGTTACAATTTGCAATATTTTTCAAACAGTGAAATCATGGAACATTAAAGATTCCCAAAGTAAATGATAGGGAATACATATGATAAAGTTATTAATTCACTCAATAATGACTAGCAATAGCTCGGTAACTAAAGAATATTCAATTTCCAATAATACAGAAATATTCCTTTATAATATGGTATAATTATACAAATAAAATTCCATCATACTACATATAATACTGCTTCAGGCCAATGTTCAAGAAACAACCATAAGCGTAGGCCGAAGTGTAGGCGTCGGACGTCACTATCACCATAATGTCCGGGAAATGTTCACTGCCAGGCAAACGCACCGCCATTCAGTTCGCAACTGTCTCTCCATTGTGCGTGATCGTAATGTTGGCAGAGTTCTCCGTCGACACATACACTAGGATCCCGCCGAGTACCTCCCCTGAGTGGTTCCGTGTGACGGTGTCTCTGGATACCGAGACACTAGTAGTCCGCCGGTTGATCACCCCCTTGAGGGACAGTGTATGCAACTGCCCTCCGCCGATCCCAGTAATACTCGGGCCTCTACTTGTCCAGCCGCCGGTGCCGCCACCAGCCGCGTCTCTGGCAACCTCCGCGACCAACTCGTACGTCGTTCCGTCACCGCCGACAGCGGTGGACTACCTGTCGCTAAGTGGCCACGTGACCCCTTCTGGACCTCCATCGCTGCCACCCAGACCTGCTGCTGTTCCAACCCCGGCTCTGTCCCCGAACACGGGATCCACGTCGTCGTCTTGGACGCCATTCTTCTGTTTTCACAATCCTGCTCGCCCTTAAAGGTATGCTCCTTTAACTCAAACAGAATTAAGTTAATACAACGTAATATTGTTCTTTAATCCATGCTGATGAAAATAAGGAATAAAAATAGGATAATAAGCGGTCACTAAACTTTCTACGTTTTGACTAGAAATCACCCGTAGGCCTTAACCTGGTCTTTGGCACTTAGCTTATGATACGACTGCACCCAATGCATAATCCACATAAATGGCATATTATAGTGACTAGATCAAATAAGCGTTTTAATCGAGACTACAATCCTCTTATCAGCCAGACAACAATTTCTATAATGAATAATAGTAATTAAATTCATAAGCTTTAAATTAAAATATTTACAAATATTTGAAAGCGTAGCATTGTTCCCCAACCAACCAAAAGACATAATAACAGTGTTCAATGGTCTTACATTCAATGTCATCTAACATATATTAAAGCTTAAACCTTTCAAATCCGTACTAATATATTAATATAATACACAATAACCAATATTTATATATATATATATATATATATATATATATATATATATATATATATATATATATATATATATTTTTTTTTTTTATTGCCCTTATTATTATCATTATTCTATATCAATGATACTATTTCACATATTATTTTCAGAAAAAGTCACGACCAAGCCTAAACATAATGGTATCATATAAAATCATCTCAAATATCTTCATATAAATCTCTATTTACTAGAGATGCTGCTGTCACCAAGACCAGGGAGGGAATAATAATTTATTGTTCGCTAAAAATAAGGATCCGCGGATTGCCCCCTCCAATCCGTGGCGAATCTTCATGACCATATTTGGTAAGTCCTTGAAAAGAAAGCGTTTCATTGGTGGACCCAGTCAGAGGACACTGGCATGACCCACAGGATGTATTTATCTTAAAGTCGGCGCGTGGCGACTGATAGCAAAACTGTGTGGATTCTAACAAAATTTATAATTTAGAAAAATATTAATAAATCATTGTTCATGAATATAAACCCTTATTCACATTAACTAAAAGGTATGAGGAATTATATTTAAATTTAATATGATAGCACCAGCATCACAATACTACATATTTCAATTAAAACTGCAGTATCTATAGAGTCAATAAAAAAATTTGAACAAAAAAATAAAAAGTATTAACACTAATAAAAAATTATTTTCTAAAGGTTTACCAAGTCCCCCATCTTACCCTATAGTGAGGGCAAGATGGGGTAGATCAATACTATAAAAAGAAAAAGGGTTTAGTTTCTAAATGAAAACTGATTTACCATTTAAAAATATTTATTGTTTATACCTATAAATAGGCACTGTCTCAACACTAAATAATGTTATATTTACCTTAAAAAATTAATCAAACAAAATTATTGATAAGCTTAATCAAAGATTAACCCTGAGCTTACTCGAAAAACTAAATACAAATAAGAGTCTTGCTAATTTAACCGTTTTGGCAATAGGCCTATTGTTAGATAAATAATTTTTATACCAAATACCAAAGTCGATAACATTTCAAATTAACACCATTTAAATTGTACACCCCATCTTGCCCTCCTTCTAAATACCCCGTCTTGCCCCCAAGGACAAGTTTTAGGTTAGATTGATTTAATACTACAAGGATATATTCCTCTGGGTTATAGTATGCATTGATGTATTCCTAAAAAAAGTACCTTACTCAATAATAATAATCAATAGTACCAGAAAAAACAGGTGTCTATTCTTTTCACGTTCAAGACTGACAGAAAATTAGATCGTCACATCATAAAAACACATTTAAATCCATATTCTCGGAACGGTCTGCTCAAAATGGCTGGTAGCACTGTCAGACATTCACATGGCAACAGGCTATTAGTTCAACTATTTGCCGATATACTGTGACATCTGCCTGAGGAAAAAAATGTAAAACCCCGTCTTGCCCCGCTCTCCCCTATTATGCGTGTAAAATGAAAATATTCTCAGGTTAGGCTATTATATCTCACTTGACCTTTCAGTAACAGCAATTTCTTAAATGTTTATTTCAAATTTCTCCACATTCTCCATAAAAGTCTTTTTTTTTCTCACAATTTCCATCCTTATTGAAAATTTATATGACATTTTTAAGTAAGTACACAAAAATTTCTTTTTAGAACCTGAGCAGTTTCTCAAAATCAAGCCATCCGAAACCTTGTAAAATCAACTAAAAAACAAACTTTTGGATAGTTAAGAAAAAGGGTACTACAAAAACCATCTCGTAACCCAAACCGCGAGACGGCCCTCCAGTGGAGCCCTTCGGCTGTGCTGATGATGCTGAGCCCCTCCCGAACGCAGAGGCGATCACCACTGTGCAGCGTGGAGCTTAACACCCCTCCGGGTATACAACTAACGCCCCCTCCTTTAGGTCCCGGCATACAAGATTTATGTTATCTATTTACTCTCATGATATTTGTACTGCATTCATTGCGCAAAATGTGTTTGTTCTCACTTTAGGTCTCACCTCCGTTAACATAATTTTATAGTTCAAATATTCCCTCCACAGGAAGTAAATTTTCTTCTTACTCTTATCACAAGCTTCCTCCTTCTCTATTGCTCAGTGTCAGCCATTTAAGTGTGAAGTTATTGTGTTACTAAAGCAATCATTTGAACAGGTAAGCTGGAATTTTCATTTGGTGATTCACTTTTTCACCTCCATTAACTTTTTTTAAACTAGAACTTTGTATTAATTTATAAAATAACTGAGGTAACTGAGTGCTACAAAGCAACCAAAAGCTCCTAAACATAACATGAAGAACATAACCTTACTTTCAGAGCATGTAGGGCCTAATTATTGCTAGTTTCCTCACCTCCGTTAACATGTCTTGTTAACGGAGGTGAGAATTGTTAACGGAGTGTGAGGTCAAAAGCACATTCTGTAGTTCTTGTATTTTTATTACAGTTAAAAAAAAAATTTCTTTGTACAATACTTAACTATGTGATTTAGTTCTGAATAACCTCCAGTATTAAAATAATTTTGCTGAATAATTACCAAAATTATAACCTATCTCTGGTTTCCTTATACTGTACTTATTATTATTATTTTTTTTAAAATAGGTAAATTCAACATATAGCAAAAAATCCAATTAGGACTAATAAGTGATTTACTTTTCAGCAGTTAACATGACAAAAAAAAAAAGAAAATGACTATAGAAGAGAGAAAAAAACCAAAGGAAAGTATGAAAAACTTACAGAAGCGAGAAGAAATAATCCAGGTCTGTATGAAGAGGAAAAAAGGAAAGAGAGGGAAAGATATCATCAGAGGAAGGCTCAAGGAAAAATTAAAAGTATTAGACAAATGTCGCAAAGAGATCAACGAGTACAAAGGAAAGAATGGAGGAAAAGGAGTAAAGAATGTTATAATCGCAAAAAGCAACAACAACAGTTAGAAAGAGACCTAGCTATGGACTCTCCACCTAGGACTCCTGAGCCAGAACAAAATGTGGAAAGAATTGATAGAAGAAGAGATAGTGGGAGAAAAAGGAGGAGGCAACACACATACTACCTTAAAAGTAAAATTGCTAAACTCAAAGAAAAGCTCAAAAAAGAAAAGAATAAAAAGGAAAAATATAGAATGAGACTTTACCGACATGAGACAAATAAAAAAGATACACCTAGGAAAAGAGTAAAAAAAATGTTAAATAGCCAACAGGGTGATGATGGGATTAAAAAAAGTTACTTTTTGGAGAAGTAATAAAGGAACAGTTGCAAGAGAATTATAGAAAACTTAATCAACAAAAGTCAAAAAAGACGTTTTGGAGAAACATTACTGGAAGAGTGCTAAAGAAATATAGGATGACTAAAAATATTGTACAAATTACTTCTTATAGCTATGTTGGCCAGAGAAACACTTTGAAACAAAGACAACATAAACAAAAAATAGAGGCAGTGAGATTGTGTGTCATGGAGTTCTTGCAGAGAGATAAGAAGAGTCGAGAGACAGCAGGTAAAAAAGAGTGTATAACGAGAAAAAAAAATTAAAAAACAGAAAAGGTATTTAAAAAGTAACATGAAGGTGCTCTACAAAGATTTTTGTAATGAAAATCCAAACATAAAGCTCAGTTACTCTCTTTTCTGTGAGTTCAGACCTTTCTGGATTCTACCAGCTAGCGCTGATAAAAGAAGTGCCTGTCTCTGCATAACCCATACAAATGTTGAATACATGACCAAAAAATTAAAATATTTAAAACTAATAAAAGAATGTTCACCAGAGGATCTTAAAACTAGTCTTTGCTGTGCTACGACTGAACGTACAATGTCTTGCTATAACAGACAGTGCAAAGAACGCAAGCATAAAAAAATACAGGCTATTAGAGAATTTAACCATGACAAGGAAATAAAATATGAAAGGCTTCAATACAAAATCCATTTATGCGGGATACTTCGATGCAACAATCAAAATTGCTACAGCCTGCCGTGCAGCAATTCGATATGCTCCAACCTTCTATGCAGTCAGGGCAACATTTTCCTATGCAGCAATTTCGTGGACAACAACAAAACCAAGATGCCAACATGCCCTTGCAGTCCCCAAGTTCTGTCGGAACCAATGATTCTGACACCCAGTTGACTGAAGTACTGTTGTTTGATGACACTACAAGTGAAATTGTTTATGAAGAGAATGTCCATAACAAATAACTGTTCCATGAAAGTGCTATGATCTTTGGGACCTGACTATTCACTTTGATATTTTTTATCTTTACTCATTCATAAATATAATTGTGTTGGGTGACCATTCACATCAGACCTACTAAAAAAACTCACCACATTTTTCACTGTATTAAAAGTTCCGTTGTTTGCTAATAAATGTGTTGAAGTTGCTACACACCCACACTCTCTTACAAACTATTTTTTTTATTTATAAATTATAGTATCTGAATAAATAATCTTGGTACAATTAACAAACAATTTTTATTTAACTCTAGATCACAAACAAATAAATTCTGATTCGAAAATGAAGGGGCTAACAAACAATAGTCAACAATTACTGGGGATATTGGATTTAATCTATTGATAAATATTAATGTCTTTGTGCTCCGGCTTAGCTACAGTGGTAGAAATGATGGCTCTGACTCAGGAGGTGTTGGATCGTGGGGACATTCTCTTATAAAATTTCCAATTTATTGACTGTAAAATAATAATTCTTGATATTAATTGAGATTTGTAGTTATGTAAAAATTAAGATTTGATTATTCTTTGAAGAGATTAAAATGGATAAAATATGGTCATTCAATCTAGGTTCAGTTGTAGGCTATATCAGTTTGAAAGTTAATTATAATTGAATCTTCTTGTAAAATTGAAAAAGTTTGTTGTTTGATAAAAAATTTAGTCTCTTGATATAGTTCGAATTGATTACTTTGAGCTTCTAGGATCACTGGATAAAGTTAGTCTATTTGAGATGGATGGAGGTTACCAATATTTGTTCTTCACCAATAACCACTTCTTCTTTGGCCAACTGATAAAGGGATTATTATTAGTGGTATTGGCTCTTCTTTCTATTTAAAATTTGGGATTAAATTGACCCAAATACTATTTTATGGGTTTATTTTACACTTGGGATTGGGACCCTGTTTAAAATGAAGTTAACACAATGAGGCCATAAATGCAAGAGAGAGAAATTGTAGTTGATGCTCAGCAACAATGTAGTGATCACCTGTTTATTCTTCAGGTTTTGATTCTTGCTTTGGAAACACTTGACACTTCACTGAATTTAATTCACTATTTTGAATCACACACTATATAAAATTAGAATGACCATGTTTATTTAAATTATTAAATTTGGTATGTGTTTGAAGTAGTTTTGTTTACATTATAAATATATTATATTAGGCTATGTTTAAATAAATATTTACTGAGACTAGGCTATTATTATTTTTAGGTGAGTGATGAAATGATTGATATGAATATTTAACATAATTATTAAATTAGGCCTAATTAATGTCTATGGCAGGTAAATTAAATACATATATAGGCTATCTGGGATTTTTCTAATAAATATTTACATGTGGATCCGGGTTGGATTGTTTATTTATTGGTTTATTTACCAACATAATTTGTGAACTGTTGCAATATCCCCGCAGAAATGACATATGAAATGAAATGTAGTATGGCATTTCGATAAACATTGAATAAATTATGTTTGAACACATTCATATAGAGCTATTAATGAACTTTTACTTAACTAACAAATAATGATTAACAGAACAACTTATAACTACGAATACTAACATCTTGATTGGTGTAATGAATTATTATTACATTACATAATGTCTTTATTATCAGACTTGGTCTATATTATTGTCTGTTTGACACAGTTTGTATTTCACTAAATTGTTTATCACTTCACTGAGCGTCTATTGTTGGTTGGCACTGTATAAGGTCTCTGCACTGTACACATTTAAACTGTGGGAAACTTAAACTACTTAAAACTATTTGATTCTTGGTGATGAGGTTGTGCTTAATTTTGGGGGTGTGGTTGTTGAGGGGGTATGTATCTCTTCAGGGCGGAAATATGTTATGGGCCAAATGTTTGAGTTTCATCTAAATTTATTTGCAGACTCTGGGCTTATCAGAAATGTATGGTTATATTTAAGAATTAGGTCACTTAACTCGTTTCGTTGTTGTTCATTTAGTAGTGGATTATCTTCAAGGGACTTGTGAACTATTTCAGGGGAGAGACTTGTAATAGTTTTACTCGTACTGGGATCAGGATTATCGTCGTTCGCATATATATCATTATTATTATATTCATAGTAATCATCATCATTGTATTCATTAATATTAGTTGACTGCCTTAGGCTTTTTTCAAATACAAAGTTACACGTGACACAATCAATATCAACCTCTCCGAACTTCAAAGTTATATTATTATTATTTATATTTATTTTAATTAACTTATCTTTAAAGTTCATTTCAAACTGCCATAATTCTAACGTGTCGTTCCCAATTATTAAACTCCTGACAAGGTTTGGCACGAGCAAAACTTGAAGTTGTGTGTGAATATTCTCAATATTTATTGGTATCATTATTATTCTATTTATGCGCTTGGACTTCTCTCCTGTAGCAGTTTTTATGTGGATTTTCGTAATGGGTAACTCTTCGAAACGACCTAAATTAGATTTATTCTCTTGAAACCATTGTTCTGACATACATGTTATATTTGAGCCTGTGTCGATTAATGCTTTAATTGGTATTTGATTTATTTTTACATTTATTTCTGGGAGGTTTACGTGTTTAATGTCATTTACAAAATTATTAGGATTTGATTCTTCGGATAGTAAAATTCTCTATCACAACAAACTATATCGGTTTCTAAAGGATACGGTATAGTGTAATTATTATCATTATTTGGCCTACGGTTTCCGACTTTGTTATTTAGCACTGAAGAGACAATGGGAGGTTTGTTTAAAGGTGTATCTTGCAGGCCAGTATTGTTCCCAGTGCATTCTAGTTTAAAGATTCAGATTGGGATGGCGGTGACGCAGGTGGTCGGTGGTTTTGTTGTGTTCCCTCGGCGATGGTGATACATATTTGTTTTTGTTCATTTGTGGGGTACCTGTGTCCTTGAGGTGGGTTTCTGTCATAGCGTGTTTGAGTCTGCCAGTGCGGTGGATTTCGTCTGGGGTATTGTGGGTTCTGATAATTAGCGGATTGGTTGTTCTGATTGTATCTCGGCTGGTAATTGTTATGAGTTGCGTTGTGCTGGTCTCTGGGTTGACGATAATTATTTTGTGGTTGATTGTTGTTTGGTCGGTTGTTTTGATGGTGTGGGGAGGGGGATCTGGAGTGATTATGATGTTGTGTTTGGTGATTTTTGGGTCTGCGGTGGCTGTCCTTGATGTCTTCCCGCTGTAGCAAGGATTCAAAGGCGGAGATTGTGTTTGCGTTCTGTACGATACGGGCATCTTGTATAAGTTCGCTGAAATGGTCACTCATGATATTTATTATCTCGTCCTCTGATAGTGGGGGTGTCATGGATTTTAGTGTGAGTACTCTCTCTATGAAGTACTCGGATCGAGTCAGTGATACAATGATACAATGATACAATGATTTACAATGATACAATGATTTTATTGGGCCAATCAACAATACAAATTGTTACAGGCTAGGTCAGCATAGTTTAACAAATACAGGAAAAACCAAGCAATCAATGTCTTAACATAAGAAAGGCTAAGTACAATTCCATGCAGTGCATAGAGTCAAATCACACATCAAAACAATGCACGCATCGACATGCAGCAAACCATGCAGAAAAAAAACCCATGCAGTCAAAAATAATAATCAATCTCGTGCAAAACTAAACAGGTGCATCACTTACTTAACTAACTACTGCATTAAAAAATTCTTCACTTCTGTACATAGGATTTTGCACAAGCCAGTTAAGGATTGCATTTTTGAACCCTAGGCCATTCATGTTCCTTATGCGACTAGGTAGGTGATTATAAAATTTTATCCCTGAAACAGGAAAAGACCTAGCTCTTTTATCAGTTCTTGACCTAGGTATCACCAGCTTTGCACTAAACCTTGTGTCATGGTCATGTACAGTACTAGTTACAGTGAAATCATCAAGATTATTCTTAATACTAACAAGACATTGAAATATATACAAGTTGACTACAGTCAGAATCTTATGCTCCTTAAACAGTGGCTTACAATGGTCTCTATATTTGGCATGGCATAATATTCTCATTGCTTTCTTCTGAAGTAGCAGGACTTTGTGAACATTGGGTGAGTGTCCCCACACAATTAGGCCATAGGACACATGAGACTGGAAGAAAGCAAAGAAGGCCAACTTCAGAGTATTTGGGGGCAGTTGGTCCCTTAATCGCCTAAGAAGGTACAGTACTCTACTTAACTTAGTACACAGTTGGTTAATATGATCAAGCCAGTTTAGGCAAGGGTCAAGAGTAATACCAAGGAGTTTAATTGGTTCAAGGTTGGGAAACTGGGTTGGCTGGGATTCACATAGGCTAAAGGTTATATACTGAGTTTTATCGTTATTGAGTGCTAACCTATTTTCAATGAACCAACCAGAGGCTGAGTTGTACAGTTGCCTTACTGAAAACTCTGCCAGTTCACGAGTGGTCTCACATGCCATAAGGGATGTGTCGTCAGCATATAAAAGGCAGTTACCTTCCAATCGAAAATACAAGTCATTAATACTCACTAGAAACAATAAGGGTCCTAAAATAGAGCCCTGGGGGACCCCATTATTTACTGGTAGTGGATTTGACGTGCCGCCATTCCAGCTTACAACTTGTTGACGGTTACTTAAGTAAGACCTGACCAATCTTAGAGAACTGCCCTCTAGGCCATACTTCTCTAGCTTTAGGAGCAGAATATCGTGTGACACGCAATCAAATGCGCGTGATAAATCACACAATATTACAGATATTGAATTTTTGGACTCAAAAGCATCGATTATTGATTGTACAAGCGAATCAACTGCCAAAATTGTGGATTTTGATCTTCGGAATCCGAATTGACCTTGCGCTAGAAGGCTGTGTGCTTCAAGATGGTCGTACAATTGAGCGAACATAATGGCTTCAAAAAGCTTAGAAAATACAGGAATCAGCGATATAGGTCTATAGCTAGCAACATTGTTGTGATCCCCCTTTTTAAAGACTGGTACAGTCCTGGAGAGTTTCAATGGAGCTGGGAAACTACCTACCAGAAAGCATACATTTATCAAGTGAGCTAGTAATGGAGCTAAAACCCATACAATGCGTTTCAAAATATTGGGCGTCATGCCATACACATCCTTTGAATTTGAACATTTAAATCCTAGTGAGGCATCCACAACATCCTGTTCGGATACATGTTTCCAGTTAAAAGTAGGTGCTCCAACTGGTATGTCAGATGGCAAAACAGGCATATTTTGATTAATGCTTGGTATACTTGACAATATCGTATCTACAGACTCAGTAAAATAAAAATTAAAGTCATCTGCAGTTGCAAAGGACAAATCATGAGTGTCAGATTTTAGTTTAGGCCTACTTTGATTAATGAGGCTCCAAGCCGCTTTGCACGGATTTGGAGAATCCATTATGTGTGAGGCATTTGAATTTATCTTTGCCTCCTTAACCTTTTTTCTGTACTCAGTTCTAAGATTTTTAAGCAGGTTAGACAAATCAGGTCTCACACTAACTAAGTCATTAACTAACATAATCATACTCTTAAGTCTAGAGAGTTCAGCAGTGTACCAGTTGTTAAGAGATGGTCCATCATTGTGTTTATAAGACTTGCCAATAGACACCTTCTTAGATTTAAGTGGAAAGAAATATTCAAACACTTGGATAAAGTTATTATGAAAGTACGTGAATGCATCATCAGCAGATAATGTTTTTATGACATCAAACCAAGCATGCAAATTTACTTCAAGGAAACTAAGCAGTTTTGCTTCGGCTTCTTCAGTATATAGCCTAAAGCATAAAACTTTAGGAATGTGACGTTGTTGGCAAACAACCTCAGTAGATACAGAGAGTAGCACATGCTTGTGGTCTGCTATTTTATACTCACCAAGGGCAGCCACATAGTTCCAATTGTTTAAGTTGGTAAAAAAAGTGTCCAGGGATGCCTGGCCTCGAGTGGGTTGAGTTATGGAACTATACAAGTTGAATGTTCGCAACAGATTAACAAGGTCTGAAGAGTGGTTAAGTGGATTAAGTAAATCAATGTTATGATCTGTACCAATAATTATAAAATAGCCCAGTGTTATTAGATAACCTAGACATAGTTCAAGCAGTTCAAAAAATCTATTTACACTACCATTTGGTGAGCGATACATGCTTATAACCACCATTGACAAAGAAGTTAGAATAACGCCAGCAAACTCAACCTGTAGATCCTCAGAAAAACGGCGCAAATCCAAGGACTTGCAATCACCTACAAGTTCCTTATTGAGGTACACAGCTGTACCACCACTAGGTGACTGCCTACAATAATGAGCCACAAGTTCCATGTTACCGATGTTACCAGTGTACCTCCTGGTCGGTATTTTTCGTTTTCCATCCTTTGTTTAATTCCACGTTGGATTTCTCGACTCCAGAATTTGGTTAGGAATGCGTTTTCAAAGTCTTGCCATTCCTTTATGTCGTCTTTAATTAGCGAAAACCATCGGGATGCATTTCTTTCAAGGCTGGCCTCGATTACGTCAATTAAGTGATCTCTCGTGTTTATTTTGTGTGTTTGTCTTTGCATGCTCTTGAGGTAATATTTGTGTAATTTTCGGAGGAATTCTGGGGGTCCATGTTCTCTTCCTGAGAATTTAGGCAAGGGGTTTTCTGGGGATTGTCCATTATTGCAGGTAACATAGACTGTGGGTGTACTAAATTGTTTGTTGGTGACATCGTTTTGTAGTGTTTCAAATTTTTCGCTATGCTCCGTTATGGTGGTTGTTAGGTCTTGAATCGTCTTTTGATTTTGCTCGATTTTGGCAGTGTTTTCTTTGATTAGAGGGTCGAGTGTGTTGTGAATTTGTTTGGCATTTTCTTTAATAATTTTATCAGTGTTTCTCTGCTGCGTGTCGTTATTTGCTCGTATTTGGTCTTGGATTTGGTTCAATGGAGAGGCTAAGGTGGAGTTAATGTGGTCTTTAATGTGATCATGTTGTGAGTTAATTACATCATTAACCTCCGTCTTGTGATTGTCTAAACTGGCTTTAAAATCAACTTTGAGGTTGTAAACATTTTCCGTGATTTGAGAGGTCAGTTTGGTTTCAATTTGTTTTATTTCAGAGGATTGTGTGTGCTGGATTTCCCGTATTTCATTTATTTCGGATTTTAATCCATTCTGTGCATTGGTTAAAGTTTCAATTTTCTCATTTAAGGTGTCACAGTGGTTTTTAATTTCCAATTTGAGGTCGGATTTTACCGAATCAATGTCGGATTTCACCGAATCAATGTTAGATTTCACTGAATCGATGTTAGATTTAATCACGTCCATGTCGGATTTTACTGAGTCAATGTTGGATTGAATATCAGATTTAATTATGTCCATGTCGGATTTTACCGAGTCAATGTTAGATTTAATGTCAGATTTAATGTCCGTTTTTAAGGATAGGAACATGTGTTGGATTTGCGTGATCAAGTCAGCTGTTTGAGGTGAGGCGGGAGGAGGTGTGTCATCGTTACGCGGCGGCGGTTGGCTCCCGTTGTTGGCGGTCTCTGATTGGGCGGTGTTTTGCCAGCCGGGTGACGTCATAGTCAGCTGTGAAGATATTGGGTTCGAGGCTATAGATGCGCGCGCAGCGTGATCAGCTGGGTCGGACGACGATGATGCCGTTGCTACGTTGACGTTAGACATATCAAGATGGCTGAGTGTCCTTGTTTCTGTTGTTGTTATGTTTGTGTGTTGTGACTGATTGTCGATGTCTTGTTCCGGGATGGAATCAGCTGTTAGTGTAGTGGAATTGTCGGTTTCATGTTCGTTTTCCAATTCCGCTCTATCATCTGTTTCGTGTTCGTTTTCGTTATCCCCGCTAACTTCACGTAATTTCTGGGATGGCTTGGGGTTAGGACGTAAGTTGTATGGGGTCGTCATATTGGAATGCAATTAATGGCAAGTACAAAATTGAGTGGGAAATTAAAATAATATGGTGGATAAATAAATGACTTATTTCTAACAGTGTTTTATTTTAGTCCAACTTAGGTTATGTCTAATCTAGGCTATGATGTCTATCTAGGTTATACTTGACTTAGGCTAGCCTAGCTTACTACTTCAAACACGATTGGAAATTTTTTAGAGAATGCCCCAAAGGTTGGTCGCCATTTTGCTACACACCCACACTCTCTTACAAACTATTTTTTTTATTTATAAATTATAGTATCTGAATAAATAATCTTGGTACAATTAACAAACAATTTTTATTTAACTCTAGATCACAAACAAATAAATTCTGATTCGAAAATGAAGGGGCTAACAAACAATAGTTTACAATTACTGGGGATATTGGATTTAATCTATTGATAAATATTAATGTCTTTGTGCTCCGGCTTAGCTACAGTGGTAGAAATGATGGCTCTGACTCAGGGGGTGTTGGATCGTGGGGACATTCTCTTATAAAATTTCCAATTTATTGACTGTAAAATAATAATTCTTGATATTAATTGAGATTTGTAGTTATGTAAAAATTAAGATTTGATTATTCTTTGAAGAGATTAAAATGGATAAAATATGGTCATTCAATCTAGGTTCAGTTGTAGGCTATATCAGTTTGAAAGTTAATTATAATTGAATCTTCTTGTAAAATTGAAAAAGTTTGTTGTTTGATAAAAAATTTAGTCTCTTGATATAGTTCGAATTGATTACTTTGAGCTTCTAGGATCACTGGATAAAGTTAGTCTATTTGAGATGGATGGAGGTTACCAATATTTGTTCTTCACCAATAACCACTTCTTCTTTGGCCAACTGATAAAGGGATTATTATTAGTGGTATTGGCTCTTCTTTCTATTTAAAATTTGGGATTAAATTGACCCAAATACTATTTTATGGGTTTATTTTACACTTGGGATTGGGACCCTGTTTAAAATGAAGTTAACACAATGAGGCCATAAATGCAAGAGAGAGAAATTGTAGTTGATGCTCAGCAACAATGTAGTGATCACCTGTTTATTCTTCAGGTTTTGATTCTTGCTTTGGAAACACTTGACACTTCACTGAATTTAATTCACTATTTTGAATCACACACTATATAAAATTAGAATGACCATGTTTATTTAAATTATTAAATTTGGTATGTGTTTGAAGTAGTTTTGTTTACATTATAAATATATTATATTAGGCTATGTTTAAATAAATATTTACTGAGACTAGGCTATTATTATTTTTAGGTGAGTGATGAAATGATTGATATGAATATTTAACATAATTATTAAATTAGGCCTAATTAATGTCTATGGCAGGTAAATTAAATACATATATAGGCTATCTGGGATTTTTCTAATAAATATTTACATGTGGATCCGGGTTGGATTGATTATTTATTGGTTTATTTACCAACATAATTTGTGAACTGTTGCAAGTTCAAGATTATTTTTTTATTTCCTTAAAAAATTATGCTATTGAAATCAGACTTATGATAAATGCTAATTTTACTATTTCACTTTAGGTGTACTGTTTAAATTAAATATTCCACGGTACTAACATCTATACTTTACTTTCTTGCAATAAAAAAATAATAATGAGGCCTAAATGTTTTCAGCTTAAATGCTTACTTACCTTAAAGTGACGACAAGCTTCTCTTCTCATGAGATGCATTTTCTCATTTGAGTATCTATCCCAGCTATGTCATTTCTTATCAGATCCAACAGCTAAAAAAAACTTGATTTCGTCATACGAAAATTATTGAAAAACTTGTTTTCGTCTGCACCCAGTTCATCAAAGAGGGTGTAGTGCAGGCCTTTTGAGGGTAGTAGTGAAAGAATGGGATGTATATGTATGTTGTTGGCGAAGAGAGCGCCTGTTGCGCTGTTTTTGCATCGTCCGCCTTTATCGTCTTCTTTTTTTCATGAGCAGGAGAACATATTCATCTTTCATTTTGACTGTCACACAGTGAACTGACCCTAAGCCCCTGAGCTAGTTGGTCCTTCTGGCTGCTCTACTGGTCGCTTCAGACTGGCGACTATCTGCCCGACTGATTGCGCAACTTCGCTACCTCGTCTAATAAGGCCCTAAGACAGCGACAATTATTGCGGTAGCAGACCTAAATGTCGCTAGTGTGAAAGTAGCCTTAAAGTAGGCTCCATATACAGGGTGATTGAAAAGTAACTTGCACCCCACCTTAACTTTTTATCTATTTGAGATATTTGAAATCGATTTGCGGCAAACCTTCTTGGATATCTGAGGAGCTACAATAATGATGGTTCGTTATAAAACTTTTACCCTTTGGAGTAGTTTGGTTAGGGGGTAGCTAAAAATGTTCAAATTGGGAATATGGTCGACTTCCACATCACTATAGGTCTTGATGAAAGTAAACAATTGTCATAAAGAAAATTAATATCGGACCACTAATAACAAAATGGTGCCCTTAAATTAGTCTATAATATTTAAAATATTCAAATCAACCAGGATAACAATAATAACTGAATAATTACAAGGGAAAAAGTCAGGGATTACTGATAACAATACTATGGGGAGTTGGGCATTTCCCAGGTACTATTTACTAACCATTCAGATCGTATTACCAATGATCCGAACTCAAAGAAGTTGCATTGATACAAATGAAAAGTTTATAAAATAATAATAATTATGTTTTACTACCACTATACAATGCTCTTTAAGACGCGTCCATTGAGTTTAAATGAAGCCTCGTCACTAAAGAGTATGTTAAAAGAAGAAATTTCTCTAGATTCCAACTTCTGTGTCATTAACTCAAAAAATTCAGTTCTCCTATCGATGTCATCTTCAGACAGTTCCTGGACGAACTTTTTTTCACCACCACAATACAATGCTGTTTAAGACGCGGATTATTAACAGTAATTTTTAGTTGCCATTTTTTTATTAGTGGTCCGATTTTTATTTTCTTGATGTCAATTGTTTAGTTTCATCATGACCTATAAAATTATATGAAAGTTTACCTACTTAAAAATTTTGAGCTACCCCCTACCACCACTACCCCAAAGGGTGAAAATTTTTAAACTAATCATCATTATTTTAGCCCCTCATATCCAAGAAGGTTGCAAAAAACCGATTTCAAATATCACAAATAGTGAAAAAGATAAGGAGGGGGTGCAAGTCGCGTGGGCGGAGCCCTAAAGGACTTCAAAAACTATATTTGCAAAACCTTTTCTTGAAGAGCGTCTAGAAACGTCATGATAAATTTCAACCCCGTAGAATTTATGGTAATTTTGAGGTTCTTATGGGCGGAGCCCTAAAGGAGATATAATTAAGCAAACCAGTGTCTTAGTGATCACCTTTGGGTAAAGGGGAAAGTCCATGTTAAATTTCAACAACGTATGAGCATTAGAGTAATTTGTAAGCCCAGTGGGGTGTAGCCCTAAAGAACTTAAAAACTATATTTGCAAAACTTTTTCTTAGTAAGCACCTATTATCAAAGGTGCCACATTAAATTTCAACCCCTTTGGAACTATGGTAATTTTATGAAATATGGGGCGGAGAACTAAAGAAAACTTGCAAAACCGTGAGATGGTGAGCACCCTTGAGAAAAGGGAACGCCGACTACAAATTTTAACCCCTCATGTCCTATAGTCTCTGAAATCCGTTGTTTCCTTGATTCGCATTTAAAATTGGCCACAAGGATAAAACATCAGAACTATGGGGTGGAGCCCTAAAGGCCTTCTAAAAATATATTTGCAAAACCATTTCTTAATACGTACATATTATGAGCAAAGAGGAACGTCTGTGTAAAATTCCAGTCCAGTAGCCCATAGAGTAATTTTTAAGTCCAGTGGGGCGGAGTCCTAAAGCTTAAAAAAATGTATTTGGAAACCCTTTTCTTGAGTAAACAGCTATACAGGGTGAACAACTTAACTGTGCCACCGATGGCATATCCTAAACTATGAGATTTAGAGAAAACTTCAAGTGGGGAACATCACCTATTTTTCTAAAGCAATAAAAATATGAATTCCATTTTATTGTGAATGGCCGCCATTTTCCAACATGGCGGCCAACTTTAAATTTTTTTTATGGAAACCCCATTTTGTGGGGTTTTTGGAATGTTCATGTAATTTTAAGACATTTTTATTCTTTGACATTTTTCTCCAAACCTAACGGTTAGGGAGCTATAAGTAATTAAAGTTCATTTTTAGTTCCATAAAAATAACATGTGGCAAACTTGATCTGCCCATATCTCCGAAACCATTCAGTATAATAAAAAATACTCAAGAATAAAAATGTCTTAAACTGATGTTGTAATGCCTTTTATTTCATAATAACATCAATTTTTAACAAATTTTATTTTTTGGCCGCCATTTCAAAAATAAGTTAATTTATGAGTAAATGATAATTTTTATGAGTAAAATGTTCTTGAAACGTCATTTTAAGACATTTTTATTCCTGAGTATATTTTATTTTACAGAATGGTTTCGGAGACGTGGGCAGATAAAATTTGCCCCATGTTATAATGTGGGGTGTGCCCCATAAAATGTGGGGTGTTCCATAAGAAATTTTTAAGTTGAACGCCATATTGGAAAATGGCGGCTATTTACAAGAAAATGGAATTCATATTTTTTATTGCCTTAAAAAAATAGGTGATGTTCCCCATTTAAAGTTTTCTCTAAATTTCGTGGTTTAGGATATGCTAATGCTGGCACAGTTAAGTTGTTCACCCTGTATAGGTATTAGGAAAGAGCAAGGAATCTAAAATAAATAAAGACAAGGTAGGGGTCAAGACATGCAACGGCCTCTATGAACCAGGTGTTCTTTTGCACCTATGACATCACCATATACTAATACTGTTAATGCTAATGATGACGTCATAGGTGCAAAAGAACACCTGGTGCATAGAGAGCGTTGCGTGTCTTGACCCCTACCTTCTCTTTATTTATTTTAGATTCCTTGGGAAAGAGGAATGCCCCTGCCAAATTTAAACCCCGTAGGCGCTATAGAAATTGTTAGGTTCTGTGTGGGGCGGAGCCCTGAAGGAAATATGCAAAACTGTATTTATTGAGCACCTAAGGACAAAGGATTCACTCGAAATTTCAAACCCACACTTCCTATAGTTTTTTAGATGCGTTGTATGATTTAAATAGGCTATAAGGATAACATTACATTGCAATTTCAAAGGCTTGTGGGGTGGAGCCCTAAGGAATTTTGCAAAAGTGTTTCTTAGTGAGCCCCTATGAACAAAGAACAACTATGTCAAATTTTAACATTGTTAGTCCCATTGTTTTTCATATTCGTTGTTGCCTTGGTTTTTATAAAATATTGGCCATAAGAATAACATTATTAGACAGAAATTTTGAAGTCCTGCGGGATAGAGCCCTGCAGAAATTTTGCAAAACCGTTGCTTAGTGAGCATTTTTTAGCAAATAAGAACGTCTATGCCAAATTTCAACCCTCTATACCCTGTGGTTATGGAGATTATCTGATACATGAGTGAGTGGTATTTGACAAATTATAGTAGATATTCATTGCCGGCTGTTGGAGTATATACAAGGATAAAAAATACACTTAAAAATTATTTTTTAATATATATTTTATTTTGAGACCGTACTTGGCCAGCAGATGTAAGTTTTTTTTTCATTGAACTGAAACATTTTAAAGACAAATACTGACATCAAATACGAGACTACTTATAACAAATACTGCAACAGAACTCGTTATGTTCTTATGAAGTAAAATGTATTGATGTTATCTGCAAACTACGTTATGTTTAATGAGTTCAGTTGCAATATCTTCAAGTAAAAATGCGTATTTTATATAGTTTTCATTATAATCTGACCGCTTGTTTTTTGTATACTTAGTTTTCAAGTTGTCAATTTGATATTTATGCATTCTAGACGGACTGAGACACCTATAATCAGCTGCAAAAGTCATTATGATTAAACGTAAACATTGAAGGTTATTTTGTACTCTATTAGGTAGTATTCATTGTTTACTTTAGTTTATTTCGTTTATTAGCAGAGGCTGGTAAAGGTAGAAAGAATGTCAGTGGATGATCTAGGACAAAGACTAAAAGAATGAGGTAGGGGAGAGTGGGACAAAACGGGGTAACGGGGTAAGATGAGGTTGATAAGCTCCTGACCTTGTAAGTGCTGCAACCTAGCGGAGAACGGCAGTATTAGAAGTAGAGTGTGGTAAAAAAGCCTCCTATAAGTGGCGACCATCTTTAGTAAATAGTGTGTCTTCTACACGCGTTTTTGTGTTGTATGTTCAAGTTTCTACCAGGAACTGATTTTCTTCAGTCCTAGATTACAGGTAAGCCACAACAACTTATCAAACTACACTAATCATTGGAAAGTGTAATTTTTAGCCGTTCATTTTCATATGTTTTCAAATCTCTCAGTCCAATCCTAACCTAAAAGGAACCATTTAATGGAAAAAAGTATGAGTAGGGCAAGATGGGGAAATATCAATGGGGCATGATGGGGTATTCCTCATCTTACCCCAACTTACTTCATAAGAAATAGCCTGAGAAACTCTTCGAATACAACCTAGTATTGAATAAACTCTATTAATATAAAACTCTATTAATATAAACTCTTAATATTGTATTTTGTTTTTTCAGGTTATTACAACCTATGAGAGATCGTTCGGACTTACAAAAGGAAGACGAATCGAGGGGAATGGAAACCTGAATGTATGAAAAATGCAATAGATGCTGTTATCATGGGTGAAATGGGCTATAAAAAACAGCAGACTCTCTGCACTTCCAATGAACCCCATTCCAGCTAATGAGAATAAGGTGACTTATTCTCCCCCCACTTATTCTTATTAGTGCCCAACTCTAGAAGATATTTTTCCCATTCCATCTTGCGGTGGCCTTCATTCAAATAAGAGGAGCAGAAAACACGGCAAGACTGCGGTTTTGAGTAAGTCTTCGTACAAGAATGAGCTGCAAGCAGAACTTAATTTAAAGGTAGATAAAGAAATGAAGAAAAAGTAAAATGCTAAGCAAAATTTGTCTAAAAGATTTGTTTAAAATAGTAAAGAAAAAAGTGACGAAAATCAGTCTTGAGCGGAAACGGAACAGAGTTCATCCTCATCGGAAGATTCAGACGCAGAATGTCTGTACTGCGGTTATTTATATTCCCAATCTTCTGAAGGCTGGATTCAGTGTTCCGTATGTCAACGTTGGGCTCACTGCTCTTGTACAGGAGAGGAAGATGAATATGAGGAAGCAGTTCATGTTTGTGGACTTTGTCAGTGATTAACCCCATCATGCTCCACCAGGTGGCGGTAAGATGAATTTTTGTTCTGTTAACGCAAAAATATTTTTAATAATACTCACCTTCATGGAAGGGCCTTTTTGTACATTGCAATTTGTTTACCTCTTATGTAAAATTACATCTTTCAATGTATATTTCATGAGTCTGTGTTTTTTTTTATTTGCCTCTAAATGTTAACTATCCCATCTTGCCCCACTCTCCCCTACGTGTAAAGTTTTAAAATCTATAGGCCCAGGATTCACTAATAAAGCTATGTTTAAAGCTAAATAAACATATTATTAGTCTTGGATTAATATTAAATTGAATTAGGTTTAACCATTGTTATACAGTAGTTTGTCTGTTTACAAAGGATAACACGATCTGTATCATAATATAATACCTGGCCTCCTAACGCCTCTAGGTGTTCGTACAATTTTAATCTAGCTTGAGCTGTAGTATAAGCTGCAATCACAACATTTACATTTTTCAAAGGATCGCCTACTACTTTAATATACTCCCAACTAACTAATACCACATCTTCATGAACTATTTTGATTTTGTTTATTTGAATCTCAGGACTTGTTAACATTCTAAATAATTCTTTAGATTCTCTTACAATTGAAGCTTTAGTCTGATTCTCCCGTTGACCAAATTTACCCCAAAACGAATTTAACATTAATTTTTCAAGAGATCTTAAACCACTATTTTTGACAATGTTATCCTTTTCCAATTTAGTTCCTTCGTGTTCAAAATAATCTGTAATATACTTATCTTTATCATGCTCATTTACACACCAGCTGGGATAGCCTGAGGCTTCCTGTTTCATTTTTAAAAACTTATTAATAAAATCTGTAAACAATCCTCCTTTTTCATAAGTTGCTACTTCATACTCCCATAACTCATACATATTTATCACAACATATCCTACTTGAACTGCTTTACGTATCTCATTCATAGTCCATGTTCCAATCAATGCCCTATCATCCTCATCATGGTTACAATCTTCCTGAATTTGTATCTGACCACAAGTTTTACATAGTAAAAACATTAGTTTCCCATTCATTTTAGATGGAAGTACAGGATGATATAGATCTCTAGGAGGTAATATTTTACATTTTAGCATCCCCTCAACTTGTAACCCTCTCTGTCTACATTCTTCATCCCCAATATAAACTGTAGGATGTCCTTTAGGGTACATACCATACTTACAGACAAAGGGATAAAGGGAGCAGACGTCAACATATTGAATCATTTCACCCTCTACACATTTATGATAGGTCTTAGAGTTACCAGCACTTCCACCAAAAAAAGCTTGTCTAGGATCCAAAGGCAATGTATTGAGAATAGAAAGACTAGCCAAATATTTCAAGTTTTTCGTTTGTATTATTAATCTAAAATCACATTCCCACATTTGTATCACATTACAACCAAGCTTTTCCATTTTTCTTAACGTCCTGTCATACCTCAAGTGGAGTGAGTCTGAAGAATCCTCTTTTAGAGGTTCTTCTCGATTGTAAGGGAAACATTTTGGACAACCATGCCAATAGCACCCATGAAACTCATATCTATTTTTACCATCATATCCATCAACTTTACAACCAGAAATAACAACCTCCTTACCGCGTTGTTTACCGCGACCTGCATGTTCTATTCTTCCACCACGATTTTCTTCCTCCCAACTCAACCATTGAATAGCGATATCTGACTGGTTATCTGCAAACCTATATCCATTTTTGGGGATGATACCAATAGTGTTTGGTTTTAAAAAATTACGACGAAAAGCTAGATTACAAGCTCCAGCAATAGTAATTGATTCAAAAAAAGGATCAACATTACATTCGTGAAGAAAAATATTCCTAACCTTTAAACAAGCTTGGGCTAAAATCTCGATATCTGACATATAATACTCTAAAAGTTCTTTATGAAAATAAAAAATATGATTATTTTTTATCTGGTATCATACCAGCTTTCAAAGTCTTTAAATGACTTTTCAAACATTGATTCCGGACAATAATAATTTTTATCCGGCATTGGACCTACATAATGCTGATTAGCTATAGTATTAAAAAGATGTGGAAAGTAACCCTTTTTCTTTTCTGGTGGTAAATCAAATGCCTTAGGTAGAGCAGCAAGAGGCATAGGAAAATAACTCAAAGAATCTATGAATCTCACATTATCGATTTGCATCAGTATAATCTTGGTACCTCTCATTACAATTTTGGGGGTAAACTTAGTTTCTTCCATTACATGTTTTAATAAAAACTGAAAATCAAATCCTTGGCCGTTATGAGCAATTACACAAACTTATTTAAATTCTTGTCGAACCTCTAATACGTAGCACATAAACTGTTTTACAGGATCCAGTTCAAACACTCTTGTACTGTTTTTACAATTCATTAAATATTCCCCATCAATACATAAATAACAAAACTGTTGAGCAACGCATAAATTAACCTTATGAACGTTACATGTTAGATCTGATGGTAAATGTTCATCATGGCGAGTTTCAAAGTCAAAAAATATGAAAATATAATCCTTATTTTTTGGCTTTCTGCCGTCAGGTTTCATAAAACATTTATGATTTGGATCTCTAAACGAATCACAAATTTTGCAATAGATTTCTCCACATTTATGAGGAGTAGAGCGCTCTTTAATCATTATTAACTTTCCACAATCCAAACATTTATTAAATCTTTACACCTATCAGTCTGATAAGCTACAAAACATATTTGATTTTTTAGTTTCAAGTTACATTTTGAACAACAAATTCCATCATTTTCCTCTTTACAAGGAGGGGAAATCGTTTGGCATACAGGACAGATATTTGAACATCTGTGATTAGCTTTATGATCATAAGGAATGTGACATGTCTCACAATAATAATTACAAACAAAAGCAGCTGTTAAAGAGTTGATAACGTTATAATGACCCTTATAAAACAATAGGTTGATTTTAAATTTAGGATTTTCTATACATCCTTCAAAATACACATCTCGACCTTTGCTATCAAAATCGTAAACTGTAGTTTTATATTCTTTAAGGTACGCTTGAAACTTTTCCAACTCAGGGACACCGGCTCCACTCTCCAAAACCTCCACCCTTGCTCTTCGAAGAAGTTCCTGAGCCCTAACTGTCTGTCTCTTACTCTTATCCATACGAATCGCATTGTATTCAGGGTCGTTTGTATTTTTTTGCTATAGCCACAACTAGTGCCCTAGGAAGGCAAAGATTGTCTTTATAATTAATAACCACTATACCCTTACTAGCCCTACATTCTTCTTCAAACGTATTAAATAAACCGGTTAGTTTCCTACCACTCCCTATGGTAAGTTCACTCGAACACATTCAATTTTTAGAAGTGTCAGTAGATTTTATAGCTTCAGAATTACTCTGAACAATACCGCCGAATATCTGCCATAAAATATTTTCATCAATTTCGTCAGCTGATCTAAAATGAACATACCCAGGATCTATGTTTTTTAATTTAAAGATTGAAGGGTAAACCCTAGGTGATCATTCTTATTTGATTCTCTTTTAATATCATTTACGATTTTAGCAAATCCTAACCTCAACCATTCGATCTCACTCACTCCCTCAGGAGGGTTAGTAAATTTAAATATAGTTTTATTTCCATAAATTCTAAATTTTTTACATAAGTATCATGAGATCCTATAATATATACAGGTTCCACAACTTACCGTCCCGCCAGCAAAAAACAAAATGAGGAAAACTACCAAATATAAAAACACTAAATGACCTCGTCTCGGTCAATTTGCGGCACATATTGTTTGTGATTGGGCGGCTTCCATGCGCACACCAGCTCTCTATTTAAGAGGAAGCATAATCAAGACGTTATCATAACATCAAAGTGCTCTCTTTTCAAAGTAAGTATTATTAAAAATTAAGATATCCTATGTCCTTGCTTTAATTTAGCTTTTAAACAATAAGGTTTGTTTTTTTTTTTAGGAAAAGGAAGAAGAAGACTCATCCCATGGAACAACCACTAACCCTTTACAAGATAACAGCTTTTTATATTATAGATCATATAAATACTACAGAAAATATAAAAACCTTAAACCTGCCAAACATTATAATAAACGATTTAATCAATAAGTTTAGATTAAGAAAGATTAAACAATTATATCTAACTAGTGGCTCATATGGGCAAAAGCCCCTAATCATAAAATTAAATTGCCATGAACCATAGTGGATTACCAATTCTTCACTACAAAAGTTTCCAGAAAATTTTAATTAAAAAAATATTTTAACAATACAGTTTGAACAGACCATTCGCCCCTAAGCACTCTTTACAATCTGTACTATTAGGCCATTCATTTGTAAATGCTTCATTTTGTCTGTTGTTAAACTTATATCGATCTATGAAAAATAAATTTTGAAAGAAATCATAATTCCTTTGAGCTATGACGCCTTTTTAATGGGTAAAATAGAAAAGTGGCAATGAGAAAAAAACATGACGGATGTTCAGTACCCATTGAAGAGTCAATAAACTTTCAATACTTTGTATCATACCCCTTTCATTGTCTTTTTTGTCCTAAAATTGAATGGATTTTTTTGGCACCCGTCAGATTTTTTATTATTTTTTTAGTCACCAAATACAAACACAGCGCCTCAAAATAGATCATCTTTACTTACTGTCAATATTCGTCCCTCCTAATCAAAAATCTTGACTTTGTGTAAGCAAAGTAGACTTTTTTTAATCACTAAACATGGAGAATCTTTAAAGGAGAATATTTCAGAAAATAATCCTTCTTATAATTTTCTCATTTTGTTGTAATGTTTTTGACCCTACATTACCCCCATCATTTCCTTTTCCAAATAACCAAATCATTTCCCCCTAGTATGCAGGACAAACGTCTCTTCTATAATTCTGCAATCGATGAAAATGACCAAAATGCTTCTAGGAAAATTCACCTAACAGAATACCAACACTTCGTTGAATGATACACTTTAAGTTTTAGTTAATGTATATCTAAAACCATAGACATGACAGTCACTCAACATGATCATTTGACACTTTTCGTCTTAAAATAATCCAAAACATATTTTAATGTAATTAATGCGTTTCTCATAGACAATTCATCGCCCATTGCGTCCCTATTACTATAAGGGTGTATTTTATGATTTACATACACATTCAGTTCTTTTACAATTTTTATTACTATAACAACAGTAAAAATCAGCAGTCAATTTCTAATAATTTGTAAGGTTGGTAAGGCTCAGTGTAGAATTTTTGGTCGCTCAAAGTTGCTCAAAGCCATCAAACGTCTTATTATAGTATTATTACTTTAAGTATATTTTTGTCATTTGGTTATTAAAATTTCTTCACTCAATACTCTCATCTGGTCTCACGTTTTAAAATCAAACTGTAACATATGTTTTAATGTACACAAAGCGCACTTTATTCGAATCCCTATGCTATTCTTATGGAGTACGATTTACGTGATTTCTCATTTCCTGTTAACATTATAGACACGCCGATAATTTTCCCTAATGTATGAGACCGAGACATTTAATTTGAGACCCCTCCCATTTTTCTACAATTTGTATAACGCACACAGTTTTGCTAAAAAAATTTTGCTTACCTAATTATACATAATGGATATAAATAGATTGATTCTCTTGGTGTAAATTATTTTATCATCTTCACTCAAAGTTATCATCTGTGTCTCATTTGAAAATTAAACGATAACACATGTTTTAATGTACACAAAGCAGACGTTTTTCGAACCCCCATGCTATTCTTATGCAGGACGTTTTACGTGATTTCTCATTTCCTGTTAACATCATGGACACGCCGATAGTTTTCCCTCGTGTATGGGACCGAGACCTTTAATTTGAGACCCCTTCCATCATTCTGCAATTTGTATAACGCTCACAATTTTGCTCAAGAAATTGGGCTTACAGAATTATATATATAGATAATAAATATCACGCCCAATAATAAGGTACTATAAAAAACAAAAAAAACCTATCGTATACCTTGATAGTGATGAAAGTGATTAAAAAATTATCAAACAAAGTAAGTAATCAAACAAATTGTTTATCATATAGGTTAAACTTTAATAAAATAACCCTTTTCTAACCTTTGATATTTTCAGGAATGGATAAACAAATGCTAGAAGAACTTCATGCCCTGGAAAAAAGTAAAATACCACAAAAAACCAGCTGCAAAGCTCTTACTTCCTTGGAAGGGTACCCAATTACAAGTATGAAAAAGATCACTTCCAAATACGGTGAGACGATGGTAGCAGAAATAGTACTGCCTGATGGGGAGACTGCCGTCACATTTCTACCTCAAAGGTTCGTCAACTCCATGACAAACAGCCAGATAGAACGTATCAATCAAGGAGGATTTAAAATGCGATTAACTGGAATAACCGGCCGCAGCATTAATGTTTTATTCTTTATGTAAATAAATTCTTTATTATATATGATCTCGTCTTATTTATTTTCTAAGGTTTGAGCATTACCTAGGTTATAAATTATACATAGTTAATTTTAAAGTAAAAATGATCAAGACAAATATACAAACTGGTACCAAGGCTTATGTGTTCTCATACAACTATAAATATTTATTACAACATATAAGTACAAATAATGGATAGTTACATATAAAAGTATAACATTAAGTTATCCCTATCAACATAACAAGTAACCATCTACCAAATAAAGGTATACCTGCTAATATATACTATTTATGTACATATAAATAAATAGTACATGCATAAAATAACGTAGTGCGCACTCGGGTCCGAGGTCAAAATACGTTGCACTCAACCCATTAGACCTCGTGTTTAATATGACGGGCAAACCAGTACAAAGTGCAAAACGATCATGGTCAAGGCGGCTGACGTACGATTGGGTCAAGGCAAATGACACAGCATGTGCGATTCTTAATCGCCAACCACAAAATAAGTAACCGTCTACTTTATTAAATAAATTCTATTTTAAAGTATACCTACATACATAACATAGTACGCACTCGGGTCCGAGGTCAACACACGTCATCATTCCCGAGGTCAACGTACGTCATCAAGGTCACTAACGTTCATAACCCCCCCCCCCCTCCATAAAGAGATCTAAACTCCTGCGTAGACTACTTGTACTATATTTATATTATATTATATAGTTGTGTTCTATATTTAATATTTATCTGTAATGTGTGAAACCTGTTTTGTGTTGCGTATTGGTATTTTTGAGTGTTGTCTATGGGTATTGTGTTATTTTGAGTTGCATTTTAAGTGTACTATATTTGTGGTATCCGTATTTAATATTTATCTGTGATGTGTTTATGGGTATTGTATTGCGTACGGGCATTTTTTAGTGTTGTCTATGGGTATTGTTTATTTTGAGTTGCGTTTAAAGTGTACTATATTAATTACTTACCTGTGATGTGTGAAACCTGTTTTGTGTTGCATATGGGTATTGTTTATTTTGTGTTGCGTTTTAAGTGTACGATATTTTGACTTGTGTATTATATTTATCAGTTTATGATTGCTATTTTGTTGCTAAAGGAAAATTGTTGTTGTTGTTGTTTTTTTTTTTTTTTTTTTTTTTTTTTTGTAGAATGATGACGAGTCTGAGGCGGGAGGGGATGTCCGACGGCGGTTCTTGGACGAGGTATATAATTTTTATAATTACAAATTAAAAAGTAGTTAAGTAGTTTAATGCAGTTAGAGATAGAGTTGTGCATTTTTCCAGGATGATCTGAACGAGTGGCGGGCGTTCCTGAGGGGTCTGGATTACCAGTTTCCGGGGACAAACCATCGCTTGGAGATTATGACGTACGGCTCGTACATGCATGATCGCCGCGAGCGGATAGTGGTTAGTACTAACCCAACATAACCTCAACACAAAATTATATGTACTTTTTTCTAGTATGAAAACACGAGGGCTCTCCTCAGGCCGGAGGATGTGGAGAGGGTCCTTGGCTCCTTTAACCTGGAGCAGAGACTGCTGGAAGAGGACAGGCTAAAGTTTTATTCTTCATCCCCTCCGCAGTTGCATATGGGAATATAAAATTTATCACCACATCGACAACTGTGTTTACAGCCGGAGCCGTATGTCTCGAGGACCCCCTCTCCATCCCTTCTTCCGTCTGGCCCGGCGTCACCCGACGTCATAGACAAGACGGAAGACGAGGAGGACCCGTTCATGTTTCCAATGGAAAGGGCCAGGGTAAGTTTTCAGGTTTTAATACTTTTCAGGTTTAAAAGTTTTCAGATTTTAATATTTTTCAGGTCCGAGTTTATAACTAAAGTTTCTGTTTACAGAATACCGCCGAACGGCTGATGGAATCACGGATGAGGCTGGAACCGCCGCCGACGAGGACTCGTTCGGGTCCCATTCGTCGGGTACAGCCCGTGAACTTGATGCCGTCGGTGTCGGCCGCCGTCACGCCCATTCTGGCCCCGTCCACCTCCACCGCTTCTACTTCTGCTCCGTCCGCCGCCACGGCATCGGCTGCACCCTGCAGCAGGTGTCGCGTCGAAGACCGCGTGCGTCACCTTCGGCGGCAGATGTTTGAGAGGGTAAGGAGAATATTGTATTTTTATCTTACTTGTATAACTAACCGATGTTTAATACAGCTGATTGTTCCACAAGGCTCCAAATCCTTGGAGCTAGTTCTCACAACTCACTGTTTTCTTTTACTTATAGGGTTGTTTTTGTGTTTAGGAAGCCTTGACGGGGCGTCGCGGCAGCCGGAGAGCTGTTCAAGCCCTCGACAGCACCCGCCAAGAACTTCGGGAGGTCCTTGTCCTCGCCGAGACGGCGTTTGGGCAGCACGAAGAAGATATCTTCGAGTTCGCCCCGGCGCTCTGGAGCGAAGTCCGTTCGGCCATCGAGCGGGTTTTGCTCCAAATCTATGACGGCGAGGACGAGGACACGGCGTGTTATCACCTGCCAGGTTTGCCTAAGCGACTTACCAACAATAACCTTGCTGCCATGCAGGCACCATCTGTGCCCTGAATGTGCAGCAAGGCTGAGAGAGTGCCTGTTTTGCAGGGGACGAATAATTATTACACAAAAGAATTATTTTTCCTAGCTAGATTTGTTTTCAAAATTTAATTTTCTATATTTAATTGTATAAATTTATTTTCAAAATTTATTCATCCAAAATTATTTTTTCCACGACATTCCTGGCAGGTTTTACACATTATTGTAAATATTATTGTTTTACAAACTACCTATCACATGTAAATATTCAGATTTGCCTATTTGTTTTTAAATTCAAAAAATTCAAAAGTCCAGATGTTTTTCCAGCTGGTTAGTTCAGTTTTAGTACTGTTGTAAGTACAATTGCTGAACATGTACACTAGTTCTTATCATGTCTCTTAGTTTTAAAGTAATTGCGTTTTGCATGCACAATATTGTATAGATAAAATAACTGATTTTATTAATAAACACGTGTAAATCACTGTTGCTTTATTGTTGCTTTCTATAACTAGATAATTATGATAATTATGGTAATTATGATGTTCATTATGCTAATTAATTTTGTCTCCCCTCCGTCACAGTACTACGCACACCCCACACACGTCACGCGCACCCGTTCCGTCGAGTGCACAATTTCTGCCAAGTCGCAGCCAAGTCTACTCAGGCTAACTCAGGCAAGTTACTCAGGTGAACTTAGGTAGACATTGTGTCACTGAGTAAACAAAGAGATTCATTTGTTTGTGATTAGTGATCTGATAGCCTATCATATCACGAGTGTTTAAGATTTACTGTATTAACATAATAGATGTTTTCTAAATTAACCTAGTATTACTTGCATGTGAGTTTAACCTCAGATCATTGTTAAATATAAAAGTTAATTGTAAATGTGTTGGAATGATGTCTGGGCGTCAGTGAAAATTGGTCAATAATTGTAATTTATTGATTGGCAATTGATTGAAAATAAACCAAATTTAAAAGTAATTAAATACTACAACACTACATAACAGTGTTGATTTTAACTGACCAGTTTATCCTGTCTGGTCAAAGGACACAAGCACATGTGATTCAATTTATAAATTAAGTCATTAAAAATAATCAGCTGTTATATAAAATTAATGCCCGAGTAATGGAGAAAAGCGGGTTCTGCTACATTAGAAGTAAATCAATTTGTATTTTCATATTGATTAGAGTTGATTAGAGTAAATCAACTTAGGGACCTTGATAGTAGTTGGGAAATGGGTATTTGACATAGATTTTCTAAATTTAATGCAAATGTTTAGCTAATGACTTGCCCCGGATTTTCCAAACTTCCGTTGGCTACTCCAAGTGACTCGTGATCAATTGGGCGGATGAATATATGATTTTTATTGGATAAATCGGCACTGCGTACTGAACACACTTTGTTTAATAGGGGACTTTGGATCTTGTGAAAAATTTTGCTGAAACTAAACAGTATGTGGACTTAGGCACGAGAGCCTCTGATGAGCTTCGACGTAACTGATTCGGGGTTTAGAATCGAGAATTGAAATAACTTTGCGGAGTTAAGATCACTTCGTGTCCTGTGATTAATCTGGTGGATGTATTGTTCGTCCTTCCTTTGGAATCTAGTCTCCGCGGTAACCATGAATGTATTTTCTGAAAAAGGAGGAAAATAAGTAAGAGTTAAAAATCCGTGGACAGTCGACCACGGGAAAGGCGAATGCTCTGCGGAACTGGTTGTCTAGTTGCGTCAAGGCAGGCAATCAGCGGCTCTGGCTTCCTTAGACGCGGAGGAGGAACTTAGAGCTTGCGGTGAAAAATTAAGAGATTCAAATTTAATTCCAAAATATAGTAGTGGCTATTTTGAATATAGCACATTTTTCTATGAAGAGGGATATTCAATTGATTAGTGATGTAGGAGCATTGTTGATGGTAATTATTATTGGAGAGATATTACATACTTGGAGGTGGACGGGACTTGTTGTGATCATAGTCGACCTCTATGAGTTGATATGAAATAAGAACTGCTTAGTATTTTAAAATTAAATTGAGTTTTTATTTTTGAGCGGTGCTTGATTGGTGCGTAAAATTAAAAGTGTACTCGTGATAATTTTTTTTTTGCGACAAAGGACCGGAATAAAATTTAATAGCCTTTTTGACCGTGTATTTTTGGAGAGTGTTTCGTTGTAATTTTGTTATTGGACTCCCGTAGAACTCCGGATAAATTGGAGAGAATTGATATACGCGTTGCGCTCACCGATGGTGCTGCGTTCAAGAGGTCAACCTCCCAGAGGCGACCAACCACGCATGTTGTTGTTGTTTTTGAAAATCGTAGAGCAGTTGAGTTTGTGTTCAGAAAAAAATGGGATTAATGGAGGAAATTTGGACTGAAAAAATGTTAACTTGTTTATTTAAGATCTAACTAGGTTAATTTTCTGGGTCAGTAATTTGATCTTAAATCTTTGAAATTTTTTTTTGTTTTGTTCCTTTTCTTTTGGGTTACGGTGATAGCCGAGGAGATAGTCCGAATTGCACCGGACAGTCAATAACATTTTTTTCTGTTTGACAGAAATATGATAGAATTAGGTTGCACTTGTAGTCACCCTTGTTCGAATGCCGATGGGAATCCACAATGGACGTCACTGGGATGCTTATGGACGAGGCCTAAGTATAAATTCAAGTATCAATCATGTGTTAATTTCATTGGAGTTTATAGTAAACCCCTATCGAAGCCCTAAAGAATTCCAAAAAGTATATTTGCAAAACAGTTTTTTGGTGAGCACCCATGGGCAAAGAGGAACGTCCATGATAAATTTCAACCCTGGAGGCCCTAAAGTAATCTTGAAGTCCAGTGGGGCGGATCCCTTAAGTGCTTAAAAAATGTATATTCGCAAAACCGTTTCTTAGTGAGTAGCCTACCTATGAGCTAAGAGGAACGTCCAAGTTAAATTTCATCACCGGAGGCCCTAAAGTAATTTTGAAGTCCCGTGTGGCGAAGCCCTAAAGAACTTCGAAAACTATATTTGCAAAACCGTTTCTTAGTAAGCACTCATGAGCAAAGAGAAATGTCCATATCAAATTTCATCCCGGAGGCCCTAAAGTAATTTTGAAGTCCTGTGGGGCGGAGCCCTGAAGTACTGCAAAAACTATATTTGCAAAACAGTTTCTTAGTGAGTACCTATGGACAAAGAGAATCGACCAAGTCAAATTTCAACTCGTAAGCTATACAGTAATCGCGAGCTTCTGTGGACGGAGCCCTAAAGGAGATGTACAAAACGCTAATAACCTCTACGGATGGGCCATGTCAGAACCACTCCCCTACAAATACTTTGAGTGGCTATCGCAGCAGGAAATCGACGACTTGAACATCATGGACATACCGGCAGACGGTGAGTATGGATATGTTTTGAAAGTTGACCTGGAGTACCTGAGAGACCAGGCACCACCCGCGACCTCCCGTTCTGTCCGGAAGTACGAAAGTCGCTGGCTTATCGTCGCCTACTCGTCGGAGGACATCATCAATAGCGGAGCAAGACAATCTAGCAAACTAATTGCTACACTCACGGACAAGGAGGAATCCACTATCGTTACTTGCAACAAGCGATTGAGAATGGACTGCGTGTTCGCCGTGTTCACCGGGTTATGCGTTTCAAACAGTCGCCGTGGTTAAAACCGTACGTGATGCTGAATACCAAACTGAGACGGCAGGCCAAAAACAAATTCGAAGTAGAACTTGTTTAAATTGATGGTCAATGCTGTCTACGGTATGAGTCTCCAGAATGTGAGAAAACATCAAAATATGAAGATCTCTACATCCCGCAAGACATACACGAAGTACGTGGCCAAGGAAAACTTCAATGGCCGCATTTGGTGCGATGAGAACCTGGCCCTACTACATATGGCAGTAGTATAACTTGCCTGAACTTTTTAGAACAGGTTAGCAATATAAGCTGCCTGCGGTTCTAGGAGTAGGAATCGCTAATTGTGTGGAGCGCAGGCGGCGCGCGCGCGCGAGCGGCCAGGCAGTCGGGCGCGGAGCGCGGTCAGGTTTTTTGCTGCCTGCGGCTGTAGTTGTAGGAAACGCTCAGATGTGCGGTGTCGCAGGCGGGTGCGGAGCGGTGGCGGGTGCAATTCGCCGAGAGTCACAAGGGCGAAGATAGTAAAAAGGTCAAATTTAAGGTTTTGTAAGAATCGCAATGTTTTGTCTCTACATGTTGTCTTGTGAAACTGTTCAATTTGAGGGGGTCGCCTGCCTCGCATGCGGTTGGCAAGCCACAGGTTCATGTGGAAATGTTTTTAAGTTTGAAAATAGTAAGAAACCCAAATTTAAGTGGTAAGAATCGCAGTATTGCGAAGTAGGTCGCGCGAAACTGGTTTTAATGTTACGGTCACTGGCGGCTGCAGCAAGCGGACAATGCGAACTGGTTTCTGTCGGCAAAGTGCATTGAAATATGGTTATAGCAGTTTGTGAACCACTCGGCGAATGGATTATGTAACTTGGGCGAAGTGCGCGGAGCGGCTTTTGGCACGCGGACCGGTTTTCGGATGCATTGTGCAGGTCCGGGATGACCCAACACCGGGACAAGGCCACTCGCTGCATTTCGGTATATAAGCCTCGCGGAACGAAAGTGCAGTTAACAATGTCCGGTGGCATCCAACTTGTGGTGTGCTTCGAAGCTCGGCTGGGCAGTAGCCTGGTCGAGCTTATGGCAGACCTTGAGGCGTTCCTGCGTCAGCGAGGGAGTACGCTCTCTTACTGGGGAGATGTCGTGATCAACAATGTATACGACAACACTGCAGGTAAGAATTTGTAATACTAGCATACATTTTGGAATAGGATATAATAAAAATACAGGAATTTTTGTGTTAATTTATTGAGATATTGTTAAGATTACATTCAAGCATGAAAACCCATATAAAGTATTTTTTGCAATAATGGACTTTTTAAAGCGATGTAAAATTTTCCATTTTAGTAATTTATGAAAAGAAGTGATTATTAAAAGATTAGTGAAGCTTTAGTTACTTATGCTTTGTAAATAAACACGTTGGGACTGTTGTTTATTTTTTGTCCGTCAGAACGAAGTTTAAATGTACGTGGAACATTTAATTCCTCAACTTCTGAGTCGCTGAGGGATGTCAAAAAACGTTTTGGCAAATAGCATATTCCAGTCGTGTTTTCATCTTATTGGATTTCGATGCGCAGAGCAGGACCTTTAGACGTATCCACTCTTTTTGCAGACAATATGAAATAGCCTTCTTCCTTTGTTAGCGTCACGAGATCAAATCGCCTTGGACCTTGATGCGATGACAGCGTGTTTAATTTACTGCTGAGATTATTCATCTGTAAACAAATATACGTTATTTTGTAGATGGAGTATATTTGGGTATGAAGGGACTAACATGCATTTGTTGTAGACATAATGAAATAACCATTTTTGTTAGTGTTTTGAGATTAAAATGCTTTGTGCGTGTCGAGTCTGTTGCGTCTGAAACATAAATGATTTTTTCAGCAGGAGCATACAACATACATTTGTCATAGATATAATGAAATAACCATTTTTGTCAGTGTTATAAAATGCTTTGTTGAGTTTGCTGCGTCTGAAACACAAATGATTTTTTCAGGTGGAGCATACAACACACATTTGTCATAGATATAATGAAATAACCATTTTTGTTAGTGTTATAAAATGCTTTGTTGAGTTTGCTGCGTCTGAAACACAAATGATTTTTTCAGGTGGAGCATACAACACACATTTGTCATAGATATAATGAAATAACCATTTTTGTCAGTGTTATAAAATGCTTTGTTGAGTTTGCCGCGTCTGAAACACAAATGATTTTTTCAGGTGGAGCATACAACACACATTTGTCATAGATATAATGAAATAACCATTTTTGTCAGTGTTATAAAATGCTTTGTCGAGTTTGCCGCGTCTGAAACACAAATGGTTTTTTCAGGTTGAGCATACAACACACATTTGACATAGATATAATGAAATAACCATTTTTGACAGTGTTATAAAATGCTTTGTCGAGTTTGCCGCGTCTGAAACACAAATGATTTTTTCAGCTGTAGCATACAACACCCATTTGTTATAGACATAATGAAAGAACTAAAACGTTTTGGTTTGTGACTGTTGTTTAGCGGGTGAATTACTGGCGATATTTGGGCCGACCCGTATAACGCTGCGGGAGACTGTCGTCGCTCCTGCCACATATCAGAGCCGACCTCCTCCCCAGCCACCGATGCCGCCACGCAACCCGGCGACCTGGGAGCCAGCGCCATGCTGTAACCACCACCATCTACACTTCCAGCCGGACAATGATGGCGGCACACCTCTGCCGGCAAATCAGAGTCCACCGGCTCAGCTGACCCCCTCTCTGTCGCCTTCCACTCCGCCTACGCAGCCATCTCCATCGTCTCCAATTACGGTGGAAGGTAGGACATTTTGCTATTGATAAATAAGTCTTTATACTGAATGCTGATAAAAGAATTTGAAGAAGCTGTGTTTTGCATATGGGATGTAAAAATAATTTTAATGGTTTTTACTAAACTTTGTTCTGGGAGAAAAAATAATATAAATACAGTTCTTAGGAAAAAACTTATTTTTTTTATAATTTTGAATTGAAACTAAACAATAATATCGATCTATGCAAAACAAAATAACATTAAGTCATTGATAAACTATAAATTTGCGTTTTTTTATATTTTTAATTATAAAAGATTTACATGGTTGTTATTAGTTATTAAACTAATCTAATTATTGATTTATAAAAATTATGTATTGTTGTTAAAATTGTATTTTATACCGTTGAAAGTTTAGACAAATAAAAATCATGTAAAAGTATAAAATAACTAATTTGGAATATTAAATTTTAAAGCAAGAAATATGTTTAAAAAGAGACTGCATGGATGTTTAATATTTAGTTTTAACATGTATTTTAACGAATACCGCGACAACTGTAACTATGAAATTTGACGGTTGGCGTTAGTTATTAAATTAATAAATGAATAATTTACTTTTTTAAGTATATTGTATATTGAGGGTAGACGAAAAAAATATTTAAAACAAGTAATTTTTAAAATTGAATTAAAAAGCATTAGTAAGAAACAAGAGTTAATAAAATAATTATTATTTATATGTTATAGTTTTAACATGTATTATAACACACTAGAGCGTGGAGGTTTTGAATTTGAAAGGGGAGTGTGAACAATTTTCAGTTTTAACATGTATATTCCCGCATTAACTGTAAATATGAACTGCATATTGACAGCGACAATAGAATATTTACTATTTTAAGCCTATTGAACAAATGCAGGATATTTTTTGAAATAAAATTGTCTAGGAAAAATAATTTAAATGATTTGGATAGAGCGTGGAAAATGTAGGAGGCTTTGAATTTGAAAGCCGAGTGTGAAAAACTCTTAGGAAAAATTTTCAGTTTTAACATGTATATTTCCGCAGTAACTGAAGGCATGAACTGCGTATTGACAGTGACAAAAGAATATTTACTATTTTAAGCTTATTGAACAAATGCAGGATATTTTTAACTAAAATTGTCTGGGGAAAAAAATTTTAAATAATGATTTGTTATATCACTGCTGGTTTTACAAATTTAGCTGTGTCTAGCTGATTACTTGTGAAATATTGTTAGCATAAAATAATTAGTATAAAAAGTTGACAGCTTGCAAAGATAAATTTTACATTGAAGTTGTAAGATTTTTGCAATTTAAACGTAAAAATGACAGGGATTTAACTTTTTTTCTTTTTTTGCAGATAGCGAAGAAGAAGAAGTTGAAGAGTAAAAAACATTGTAAAAAATGTATATAATCCGTATGTTAATAAAATATTTTTCTTAAACGAGTCTATTACAGTCTATACCTAATAGTCTATACAGTAATAGTCTATTATAAGTCTATACCTTAGGGAGTGGTGAAGTGAGGCTGTGCTTCTGCGAAGAGTCTAGCTTGCAATGAAAATGTGAAATACAAAGGGGTGTATATATAACCTCGGCTGTGGTGAGTTGTTGGCCTTGACAGAATCCTGTATTCCTTTTCATGACTGTGTGACAGAGGGAAGGTGGGGTTATGAGCCGTTCTTTGTCATGGCTGCGAAGGTTAACCAGTACATGAAAATCCTGCAAGGGGATTACTTTTCTTTTTTACAAGTACAAGGTAAACGAGGCTGGTTGGTTCTTGTTCTGAGCGGACAGCCTTGACTCAACACCTCTCCGCTGTATTCTTTTTTATAACCGTGAAGGTAGAACAAATCCTGGACCTTTTCCTTTTTTTACAAGTACAAGGTAAACGAGGTTGGTTAGAAACAATGTTGTAGTTTCTGAGCGGACAACCTTGGCTCAACATTTCAAGGTAGGTGGGAGGGTAGTTGCATCTTTTTTGGTATGTGGAGACCACCTGACCCCTCAAGGTCGACTCCACCCTGAGTTAACAAAACCCCCTGTTGGCGAAGCGGACGGCACACTTTGCGTCCGAGTGGCAGAGATGCCGCCAATATTTCTGTGTTCCATATAAAAGCATTCGCGAGTTGTTCGTTGTTCCATTTCCTCCGCGATGAAGCCACCATTCAAATGCCGTGTATGCGGCGAAGCGTACTTTTACAGTAAATCAGCAAGAGAAAGACATACTCTCGTATGTCTGGCGATCCAGGCGCAAATGCGGAGAGCAGACAGCGAGAGCGAGGATTCATCACCACGGAAGCGTCCGCTGTCCGACCGGTCACCACCACACAGCGACAGGTCTCCTCCAAGAAAACGGCGGAAGCAAGGGGACAGCCGATCACGTCACGAGTCGCTGGAACGAGCCGCTGCAGCCACGCCTGACGACAGCCGTCACGAGTCGGGCCGGAAGCTGTCCGACCGCTCACCACTGCGGACCGACAAGTCTCCTAGACGTCGGAAGCATGGGGACAGCCGATCACGTCACGAGCCGGTGGAACGACCCGGTGCAGGCACGCCTGGCGGCAGCCGTCACGAGTCGTCGCCGGTGGAACGAAACGGTGCAGCCACGCCTGGCGGCAACCGTCAAGAGTCGCTGGAACGACCCGCTGCAGCCACGCCTGGCGGCAACCGTCACGAGTCGTCGCCGGTGGAACAACCACGTGCAGCCACGCCTGACGACACCCGTCACGAGTCTCCCCGGCGAACATCACCCGACGCAGCCGGCCCACCACACAGCCCGCCGCCTGCCGGCACTTCCGGCAGCCTCTCGTACGAGCTGACTAAATCACTGCAGCACGCCAGAGACTATCTCGTCAGGAATACGGCCGGCTACATGGATCTGGAGTCGTTCATCGAGGCGGCGATTCCGGTCTTCGATGACGTACTACAGCGAGAGCAAGACATCACCAGCTCCCTCAAATTCAACAAGGTATTAAACGCGGCAAACGATCATCCCGAAGGCGAGACGGAGGACTTCAATTTCAAGACGGCCAATCGCTGCATCATAGGACGGACCCAGGACACTTTACGCCTGCTCATCCGTGATTCCAAAAAGCTGTTGGAAGAGGAAGCAAGCCTTCAAACCAAAGGTTCTGGCTGGACGCTTCAATTGCCGCTCAGCATCACTCTTAGAGTAAGTGCTTTGAAATATAAAAATTTACTTAAAGGTAAAGGGTTTATAGATTTGCCGAAACGGCTGAAAAACAGGCGCTCCACGATTAACATTCGCAATCGCGATGATTTATGCTTTATGTATTCCCTTGAAGTGAAACACATGCCGAATGTAGATTACAAAACAGTACTCACTGAAGAGAATTTTAAAAATATTGATTTTCACTACAACTACGAGGGGTTGACATTTCCTCTAAAAGTTAGTGATGTTGCAAAATTTGAAAAGAATAACCGAAACTGTTCGGTGTCTATTTTTGAGTGCGGCATGGATGGTTATATAACACCGCTTCGTCTTGCCAAAAAAGAGTTAACAGATCATTTTGACTTATTGCTTGTAACTGATAACAAATCAGCAAACAGTCACTATGTTTATATTAGTGATTTTAAAACACTGATCAGGCCCCAGGTGACTAAAGGTACTAACCAAATAACTATTTGCAAGAGATGTTTCTGTTTTAAGGAAACTCGCAGATGTAAGCCAGATAGTAAAACATGGTTGGACTCACACCTTGCTATGTGTGAAAAATACGCGCCCACCCCTATACGATTACCAGAAGTAGGCAAAAACGTGTTGAAATTTGAAGAATTTGCAACACAAATACCCGTCCCTATCATTGTCACGGCGGACTTTGAAGCGTTTCTCCATCCTACTGTAAACACTAACAATGCGATTTACCAAACACTCGAAGCGAATTCTTTTGCGTGTTAATTAAATCACTTACACTTTCAGACAGTGTGTTGGCCGAAGTAGGTATATCGACGGAACCGCACGTTGTTTTGTCTGAAAACGCGGGTGAAAGTTTTTTACTATATATGAAAAGTGTTGCGCAAAAAGTTGAAACACTTTATACAAAACCGGCCGTGCCGATGAAACCATTGTCCGATGAAGAAAAAGAAAAACATGATAAAGCCACGTGTTGCGATTTGTGTAACATCCCTTTCAACTCTCCAAACGTTCTTAAGAATGCCGATCACTGTCACATCACTGGTAACTACAGGTACGCACTTTGTAATCGTTGTAATTTGAGATGTCAGATACCTAATTTCATACCAGTTTATTTTCATAATTTTTCAAACTATGATCAAAGTTTTATCGTTAGAAACCTAGCAGTTCTCAAAGGACACGAAATCCGTGCAATACCGAGTAACAAGGAACACTTCATTTCAATATCAGTGCGAATCAACCGCATTTGGTTGAGGTTTCTAGACAGTTTTCGTCTCATGCCGGCGTCGCTAGCCACACTTGTGAACACCCTTGACTTGTCTGAATTGATTGAAAGTTCTAAACTTGTTCCACCTGATAAAGTTGAATTGATAAAAAGAAAATCTGTCTATCCGTATGACTATGTAAAAACGGGGGAAGTGTTTAATGAAACCTGTCTGCCGCCTCGTGAAATGTTTTTCAACCAATTGAATGAAGAAGAATGTTTAGACAGTGACTATGCACACGCGCAAAAAGTTTTCAGTGAGCTGAATATGAAAAATTTCGGCGAGTATCATAGATTCTATCTCACCCTGGATGTTTGTTTGTTGATGGACGTTTTAACATATTTTATAAAACGTTGTTTGGACGCGTACAAAATAGATTGTGCGCATCAATACACGGTGCAGGGATTGGCGTTTCGCGCGATGCTACGCATGACCAAAGTGCAATTAGAACTCATGGTCGATTATGATCAAATTTTAATGGTCGAGTCAGCCGTGCGTGGCGGGTTAGTTCAGTCTTGTTTGCGTTACTGTAAGGCGAACAATGCGTTTCTCACTCGATCTAGTGATTTCAATTCCAACGAGGAAACTAGTTATTTGATGTACCTGGATTGTACATCATTATATGGTTATTCAATGACCCTCCCACTTCCTTCGGGTGATTTTAAATTTGAAGATGTGGAAAATCTCGATTGGCTAAATTTACCCAAAGACGCACCCAAGGGTTATTTATTGGAGTGCAGCATTGAATATCCTGATGATATTCACGATTCCATGCAAGAGCTTCCCCCCTTGCCCATTCTCTCTGTCCCGCCGAGTGGGGGAAAAATGAAAAAACTCATTGCCACTTTAGAAAATAAAGAACGTTACATCGCGCACTACACAGTCTTTCAACAAGCAGTGCGACTGGGTTTAAAAATCACTAAAGTTCATCGCGCCTTGTCGTTTTCTCAATCATGTTGGATGAAGCGATTTATTGAAGTCAATGCCGAGTTGAGAAAACAAGCGTCGGACGAATTTTCCAAAGCCTTTTACATGCTTATAATGAACTCGGTATTCGGGAAAACCATAGAACAAGTTAGAAAACGAGTCGACATAAGGTTAGTCACTACGAAGCGGGCGTTGGAGAAGTTCATTCGTCAGCCACGGTTTTTGGACAGAATTATTATATCAGACCCAGTTACGGCCGTTCATTTGCGCAAACAAAGTGTGCTGATGAACAAACCCACCTACATAGGACAGACTATTCTGGATATTTCTAAAGTCCATGTTTATGATTTTCACTATGATGTTATGAAAAAACACTTTGCACCTCCAGGCGTATTACAATTAATATATCTGGATACCGACGGACTTGGATATCATTTAACTAGCCAAAGAAGCTTAATTGAGATTTTTAAGCAGCCTTCGCTGTCTCGCCACCTGGATTTGTCGAACTTTCCAAGCGATGAAGTAAGAAACACCGCGAACAAAGGCAGACCGGGAACATTTAAAGAGGAAAACAATTGGAAATTCATGTACGAATGGATTAGTCTACGTTCAAAAATGTACTCGTTCAGGTTCAGTTCAGACGAGACCGATGAGGAAAAGCGTAAAGCTAAGGGATTGAAAAAATCGTACGTGTCGCGTCAGTTGAGGTTTCAAAACTACAAAGACGCTCTATTCGGTAAGGAACAAGGGAAAGCTAAATTCAACCTGATACGAAGCAAAAAGTTTCAACTTTTTTCAATGAATGTAGAGAAAAAATCACTCACTTTCAATGACGATAAACGTTACATATTGCCCTGCGGAATCCGAACATTGGCTTGGGGTCATTATTCAATCCGCGATCGCAGCGCTGAGGAGGACGGCGACATGACAGACGACAATGATGACGCTTTATGAGCTAGCGGCAAAAGCCCTATGTCGTGCTATAGACCCTACCAATAAAAATGTAGATAGCATTGACGAATTACCTGTTATATCAAACCTACCAGTCTCAATACAAAGAGATTTAAGAATTCAAATTAAAAAAATTTGGATGAACGAAACAGACACACCTGAAAGTCCTACAGAATATGAATATAAATATTTAGATTTTTATACCTTAGACAAGTTTGAATTTATAATGTTAATTTCACATTCTCATGATAGATTTCCCGAATTTTGGTCGCCTTATCGTGAAATAGGACATGTAGTTTTCAATTATTATGAGTTTCAAATAGGAAATGTCAACACCTCGTATAAGTTGTGCAGATTGTGTTTTTTGCAAAATTGTAGACCTGAATGTATCAATAATACAAATGATTTAGATTTTTACTATGACAGCTACTGGCAACAAATGAACTGGCGATTTTTCAAAGTTTTAAAACATTGTGAAACTACTCCCAAGCTTTTTATTTCCACCATTTTACAATTGGAAGAGAACTGGTGTCAATGGTGCGTATTACAACCTTTATTTAAATTGTACGATTGGGAAAGCTGTAGGGATAACTCCAGTTACCATGAAAATGACAATGATGCAGAGATAATTGTAAGCGAAAAATTTCAAATTTTTGATCCTTATTTGTAAATAATGAGAATATTGCAGAAATGCTCAATTATATTGTGTACGATGAGTTTTCTGCCAATTTCATTATTGTTCAATTGTTAAAATGATTATGTGTATTTCTTTTGCATTGTACCATATTGAATGTCACAAAAATATTCTCAATATATTTCACTTACTACTTAAAATCTTTTGTTTATAGAATGACGATTCTGTGTAACCCTTGTAGAGTTTTTGCATTGTAACAGTAACCGAATGATTTTTGGGACACAGAAATATTGGCGGCATCCATAAAAGCATTGTAAAAAATTGAGAATCTTGTTATTGTAAAAAAATGTTCATTATTGTTCAATTGTTAAAATGATTATGTGTATTTCTTTTGCATTGTACCTATTACCATATTTCACAGAAATATTCTCAATATATTTCACTTACTACTTAAAATCCATAGAATTTAATGTCGATTCTGTGTAACCCATGTAGAGTTTTTGCATTGTAACAGTAACCGAATGATTTTAGGGACACAGAAATATTGGCGGCATCCACAAAAGCATTGTAAAAAAATTGAGAATCTTGTTATTGTAAAAAATATTAGCATAAGCTTAAAATTGTTTAGTCTTGTAAACAAATTTTGAAGCTCTAATAAATGGTTTGTAGATTAATAAATGTTTTTTTTCCACCCAGGTAAAATAACTACACAAAAATAGTTTTACATGCAGTATATTGAAGCAAACATTACCAAGTTTCACCATTTAATACAATCATATTTAAGTTCATCAAAAACACCTTCACAAATGTCCAAAAAGCAAAAACGACGAACTTCCGCGTCGACAAATGACATCAATGCTTCTTGCAGTGGCGTGGGCTGAAACCAAAGGTCTTGTGAAAATGGTAAACGATTCTGGTTGAATCCCACGAGGAACAGTGGTAAATCCTTGCGGATATAATGTTCAGTCTCTGTTGGAATTTTCAACAAAGTGTTATTACTATTTTTGGCAGCGACCATCATAGCGGAACTTCTGTAGTGTTTGGTGAAGTATCTGGTATATCTTGAAATAAGATTTCGCACTAGGGCAGAACACTCGTCACAGATGTGATAGTAATTTTCGATGCAATCAAAAATTCTCTTGAAGGCCGTCCACCCGCTCGAATGTAGTACTAAGGTGGAAGTCTGACACAACAGACTGTCGGCTTCTTCCAGTGATGAGCGATGGGGCAATTTCCTCACTTTATAGTTTGAAATGCCAATAGTTCCACCACTGACAGGCTTAATAAGCACAGTATCAAAGTAAAAATTTACAAAGTTTGTTTCATTGTTAAAATAAGTGTCCAATATCACAGCGACATTTCGCAGACTCAGTAGATCTTCCAAGGTGAACTTTATACATGTTTTTGTATTAACTACATATATTGAAGGATTAAAACTGCCGGTGGACTCTAAACCGATAACTGCATCCGCCTGGTTTGACAATCTGTACATCTGTCTAAGAAACAATTTTGGCTGTTGAGCCACAGGTTCGTATGTATCTTGAGGGGGCGCCGGTTCTGCTAGCCGCACTTCGGGTTGCTTGGTCGTGTTGTAGTGAACTTGTGGCTTGGGTGGTGGAGGATTAAACACGTCTAGATCGGGTAAAATCGCTTCCAGGTTCATAGCTGCTTCTTGGTCCTCCGTGGCAGGTCTACATCGCTTAGCCGCCGCCGACACTGATTGCGAACGTTTACGTTTCAACTTGTTGATATCCTTACGAGGCGCGGGTATACTTGGCGCGGAAGACTCCATCGTGCTCCGAACGCGCTCAACGACCTCAATGAACTGCCGAACTGCGCGCTGCGAGTGCTCCCCCCTCCACCAGCCGCATGGCCACAAGTCTGAACGCGTTCAAGGTACAAGGTCAATATTCCCATTTGAATCCCACTTCAATCGTCTGCCCTGGTAGTCATATATTTGTTTATTTCGTTCGAAAAACCTCAACGAAGTAGTGGGGACAAACTCTTTATCCGTACCGTACAAGTAAAATACGTTATTGTTATCCGGTGTTACTCCAGCTACTAAAACTGGCGCATTTGCACTGTTCTCGACTAGATTAAATGTACGCGTTCCACATCTGAAATTACCCACAGATTCATCATATTGACATGTCTGGGACAAATTGGAGGCATCGTTTAATTCTATTGCGGCTCCCAAGTTTGCTATTCTAAATCCTTTGCAATCCCATACAGGGTATGGCTGCGTGTCCAGTTGTAGACAAGTCAGTCTTAACTTATTCACTTGATCCTCGAGTGTTTTCACCTGTTTTTCTAAATCTGTTATCAAGTGAGTTAGTTGTGTCTCGAGTGCTGCTACCTGATTTTCCAAATTTGTGGTTTGACATTTACTTTCTAAATCTGTTATCGATTGAGTTACTCGTGTCTCGAGTGCTGCTAGCTGATTTTCCAAATTTGTGGTTTGACATTTATTTTCTAAATCTGTTATCGATTGAGTTACTCGTGTTTCGAGTGCTGCTAGCTGATTTTCCAAATTTGTAGTTTGACATTTTCTTTCTAAATCTGTTATCGATTGAGTTACTCGTGTCTCGAGTGCTGCTACCTGATTTTCCAAATTTGAAGTTTGACATTTACTTTCTAAATCTGTTATCGATTGAGTTACTCGTGTATCGAGACTCGCAACCTGATTTTCTAATTGACTTAAAGCGGAAACGTATTTACTTTCAAAATCACTTCGTGGAACATAATTGTTTTCAAGGTCTGGTTTTAAAACAAAATTATTTCCAAAGCCGCTCTTAGAAAGTCAATTTTACTATCAAAATCTACTTTTGAAATATAATTATCCTCAATATATCTTTTGTTAACACTGTCGTGTGGCTCTTCTGGTTCAGCAACATATCTTAGCCTTTTATTGCGTACATCATAATGTGTGCCGTCCAAAGCGAGTTTTAGCTGTTCCTGTCCGTCCCCACGTCGCGTAGGGAAAGCCATTCGGCCGAATTTGTCTATAGTATGGTGTCTCATAGTGTTCTGACAACCGCTCTGTACAACCGCACTTTTATATCCAAGATTTCTCCTCAATACCTAGCCACTTCACTAAGACTTTATTACCTTTCCTTTTCAACACTTTTTCCACTAAATACGTGTCCAGATAGTTGGTCTTTTGAAGTTCGGCCTCATAAAACGCACCGCGAATAGGTTTACCATAAACGTCACGTAGCATGTACACATGTGGTTTAGTGCGACGCACCTTGTCTATGATAAACAATTCAGTAGTCCAAGTTGGCGTATAACCTTTCTCAAACTGTGTTTTAAATTTGGAAATCCTTACCACATCGTTGACTTTGTAACGAGGTTTTTTCACTTTCACCACAACACGATTGTTTAACTTTTCTACCAGCATTTTCTCATGTTTTCGTTTCACATCCTTTGGTCTCATGCCGATCGAACGATGTACTCGCGCGTTGTACTTCGCCAACAGTTTGTCTAAAAGTCCATTTTTACTCCACACATATGTTCCTTGCACGCCGAACGCTTTGTACAGCCACGTCTTTATAGTGCGATTGAAACGCTCCACCATTGAAGCTTTCAACGGACTAAAAGTGCTATAGTGGTTTATGTTGTGTTGTTTCATCAAAGCGGAAAATTGTTTATTAAAAAACTCCTTACCATCGTCAGACTGTATATTCTTGGGCGTTCGCGGTTTACTTTTAAGTAAAACATTTTTCATGGCAGCCGTCACAGTACTTGCCGATTTGTCACGAAGACTACCAGAACAAGCGTACTTTGATAACACATCAATTACAGTCAATATGTATTTATATCCTCCATTGATTTTAGCATAGTTTTGCATGTCAATTAAATCAATTTGCCACAAGTCGTCAAATCCTTTTACATAGACACTTCGCCGTGGGAATCGTTTTCTCGCCTGTTTATGAAGTTCGTCAATTATTTTCTCCTTTTCTTCCATCATCTTACAGTATGATTTTATACAATCGCAAAAGATCAACTATTTCAGCGAACTCTTTTGAATGTCCCGTGTGACCGGCGTTTTCCGACATCACCAACAATCTAAGACGATTCACCAAAGTGTTTACATTTTTAACACTATCCAAACCACTGCCAGAGGCGGTAGGCTGGGCGGGCTCCGCAAACATACTTTGTATTACATAAAGATATTTTTTACCTTTGTTCGCATTGATGGGTTTTTCAGCAGAATACATTTGGCTATGGGCATTGGTCATTAAAAGCATCTTTTTATAAACTTGTATATCACGAGACTCGATTAGCTCTTTCTTAGGCACTCGCTTGAATAGTAATTCCATGAGTCCAGGTGTGACGTCAAATCTTTGATCTTTCAACAACACCTTTGATCTGGTAAATGAAATAGCACTGTCACCCAACAATGTTCCACCTTTCCCATCAACTCTGACGCCATACGTCGTATCTATATTTTTGCGGTCGGCCGCCAACTGTCTTAAATACTGTTCAACCAAATCAGTCTCTGTCTGAGTCGACACGTCAACCGCTTCGTCGCCGCGTTCTTTTTTAAACACGTCAACCGCTTCGTCGCCACGTTCTTTTTTAATTATTTCCTCTTTGATCACCGGCATCGATTGTTTAATACTCTCGGCGACAGATTTCTGTAGCGGACTGACCAAAGGCTTAGCGGAAGCTTGTAAATACCGCTCGACGTCCTCCACGTTTCTCTGTAAATCGCGATATTTGTTGCGAACACTTTTCGTAAGTTTAATTATTTCCTCCTTTACAGCTAAAACGTTTCCACTTTTCCTCTTCCGTTTTACGTTTTTTCTACCTCTTCTGTCCATGATCGTCAAGTGACTATAGGTTCTACCCTACGCTCCATCATTTATATCTGTTATAAAAGTGTCAAAGCCACATCTGTAGCGACCCTTGTTCAATTCGTGATCTTTGCTGATCACCACAAAACCGTGTCGATCCTCATTCCAACATTTAAAACAAAGCTCTTTGAATTGGTTGAAACTCATGTCGGAATTAGTTACGTGATCCTCGTAGATGTGTTTAATATTCAAATCGTCTTGCTTGAATATTATTATTAAATTAGCATTATCCCTTAAAAGGTGTTTCGGTATTCGAGTGTACGACTGTGCGAGGTAAAAACAATCTATACCCTTATGCCGACCCATACTGAAATAAGCTCTCATGTGATTTTGACTATCACAAGCTACATCATCGAACACGAATATAGAGTTTGGTTTTGCCTCACTGGGATTTACCACTTCATCACTGGTTTCAAATGTATAGTAGCCAATCTCGGGAATGTTACCAATTATACGAGACAACAACATATATTTCGGTTGTTGCAATGATTTACTAAACACATACAAGTTTGCAAATTTTAAGCCTTTCGGGTCTGTAAGTAGGGTGAACATCAGCTGGGTTTTGCCACAGTTTGAAGGGCCAGTGATGATCCCCCGTATCGAGTCTGGCAACAATGGACCGTGTCTTTTAACCGCCGCCTTCGTATGATCGCCAACGGCTAAACTGTCCAAGTTCTTGTTGACAGTAAACGTTTCACGCTGTTTTTCAAACTTCATAGTTTCAATAATTATGTTCAACTGAGGGCACAACATAAAAGAGATTCGTATTTATAAGAGACCATCAGTACGGTGTCAGTCGTTCGCGGAGACAGTCATGAAGAGGAGAAGCAGACGTGTCACTTTGGGTGATGCAATCAAAAAAGCTCGTAAGGCCATCAAAGGCCAAGGTATTAAGTCGTCCAAATCGCTGGATAAGCGAAAGCTGCGAAACGCCACTTTGGCAGCGTTGAAAGCTGTGAGAAAATTCAAAAAGGGTAAATCAGTGGGCAGCGGTGGTGCGCGAGTCTTGCCACTACCAAAGTCCGGTGGAGTCCTGCCGCTGTTGCCGATTTTCGCCGGACTGAGCGCGTTGGGCAGCTTGGCAGGAGGCGCCGCCGGGGTGGCCAAAGCCATAAATGAAACGAGAGATGCAAAAAAGAAGTTGGCCGAAATGCAGAGGCACAACGAAACTATGGAAGCCATCGCGTTGCGCAAAGGCAGGGGACTTTATCTGAGACCGCACAAGAAAGGTGGATTGGGTCTTTACATGAAACCGTACACGCAATATCCAAAAAACTGCTAAAGCACCTGCCCAAACGGGCGCTGTACGATGTCGATCTCGTGAGGCTGGCACGCGAGCTCGAGATACCGCATTTCAGAGGTGTTTTCATGCGCGACGCTCTGCCTAATCGGCCGAGATACAGGGAGTCGGTCATCGTGAATTTAGACAACAGCAGCGGTCGCGGCACTCACTGGGTTTGTTTTAGGAAAACTGGTAGAGTACTTCGACAGCTATGGCAATCTTAGACCTCCTTGCGAGATTCAACGCTACCTCAAGGGGAACTACATTTCTCACAACACCACCGCCTATCAATTTGTCGACTCCAATAGTGAAAATTGTGGCCAACTGTGTTTGGCATTTTTGCTCAATAAATGGGATACATAAAGTACATTGCGTTTTTACTTTCACGTTCAGTCATGTCTTTGACGTTCACCTTTACAGGCACAGAGTCCACTCTGTCCGCCGACTTTTTCCCACCAGTGGAACTCGATCAAAACCATATTTGGGAAATTGGCTTGCTCAATTTTGAATCTTACAATTCCATACCGAACGTGGACGAGACTAATAACACTTTTCATTATAATGAGGGCTCAAAAATTGTTATCCCAACAGGGACGTACGAGGTATCCGACATTGCGGAATACTTACAACACATGCTGTCAAAAGTGGACAAAACACTTTTCATACAGTTGACAACGAACAACAATACATTACACACCACTATCAAGTGTAATTTTCCCATTGATTTTACACCTGAAAACTCTATAGGTCGGCTGTTTGGATTCAAAAAAGAGAAAATCGAAGCCAATCACAAGACTAGTGCAGCCTTGGTAACAGACATATTTAAAGTGAATTCCATTTTTGTAAATTGTAACATAGCAACAGGTTCCTATATAAACGGACAGTCGGCGCACTCCATTTTTCAGTTTTACCCGAGTGTGAGTCCAGGGTTCAAGTTGATAGAAGAACCTTCACCTGTGGTATATTTACCCATCACGAAAATCATTATCGACAACATTACATTGCAACTGGTCGATCAGGACGGACAACTGGTGAATTTTCAAAGTGAACGAATCACTGTGCGTCTGCATTTGAGACAAAGACCCACGTAATATGGGCTTCATGTACAATTGGTCCAAAAGACCTTCCTATTTATTGGCAAACAAAAAGGTCCGCAGCATTAGTAGTCGTCTGCCTGTCACACGATTAACAACGAAAAATAAGAGATTTTTACGCTCTCTTGGCTTCACACTATTACAATAATGAATGTTCAAGATATTCTGTTGAGTACTCCGTTCGACGATACGGTCAACCACATGGAATGGCACACTCACTTACCGTACGCCTCCATGACGCTCAACAATAGCGATGAAATACGAATCCCTATACAGCAACAGGACATTTGCGTGGTCCCATCAATGAGCTACATCTACGTGGAAGGGAAGCTCTTGAAAGAGGACGGCACCGCCGCGCCTAGCAGAACGAAATTTGTAAACAACGCGTTTGCCCATCTGTTCGACGAAATTAGATTGGAAATCAATAATTTAGAAGTGGACAAAACAAGATATCCAGGTTTAACTTCTACATTAAAGGGTTACGCCTCTTTTGACAATGACACTCTCAAGTGCATGGCCAACTCAAGTTGGGTCGACTCTTATGACAAAATCGGCTCAAGGCTTGCAGATCATGTGATTGACGCTCAAGGGAATTTCAGGTTTTGCGTACGCTTAAGCAGCCTTCTCGGTTTCGCCAAGGATTACACCAAGATGATTGTTAACGCTCGACTCGAATTGGTTCTTGTTAGATCGTCAAATGATAAAAACGCCGTACAATGGCTACCGGGTCCCGCCACAGGTAATCCCGCGGTGCCAGACACAAACGTTGAAAACATTAAAGTCACACTGGACAAACTCTGCTGGCGTATACCTTACGTTACACTGAGTGATGAACAAAAAGTCGCTCTGCTCAAACAACTCAACCGCGGCACGAGTATCCCGGTGGAGTACAGGAGTTGGGAATTGTACGAATACCCAGCACTGCCTAAAGCGGAAAAACAGTCGTGGGCGGTGAAATCCGCCAGTCAACTAAGCAAGCCAAGGCATGTGATCGTAGCGTTTCAAACTAACAGAAAAAACGAAATAAAAAAGAACGCTTCTCATTTCGATCACTGCGATCTGACAAACTTAAAACTACATCTCAATTCAATCAACTATCCTTATGATGACCTAAAACTAGATTATTCAAAAAATCGTTATGCTGTACTTTACGACATGTACACTAGATTTCAAGACTCGTATTACAATACCCCACCGCGTCCTCTGTTGACAAAAAATGACTTTAAAGATTACGCCCCAATGGTTGTTATTGACTGTTCAAAGCAAAACGAGTCAATCAAGTCGGCACCCGTAGACATACGATTGGAGTTCGAAGCCTCGAAAGACTTTCCAGAACACACGGCAGCCTACTGTCTCATTATTCACGATAAATCATTCACCTACAATCCCTCGACCAATAAGGTGAGACTCAACAACTAAGCCCCGCCCACCGGTTATAAAACCGACACCGCTCTGCTCGTCTTCATTCGAACTCCGGGAGCCGCCGCCACAACATGAAAGCAGTCATCGATTTCAGCGCTTTTATAGGCAAAAACAAAGATGTCATTATCAAAGAGTTAACTGTGGCGGACATTGAATCCGGATTGACACAGCATTGGATATTCAAACCGCCTAAGGATTTGGATAATTATTATAACGGCTTATGCAACATCGATCGCCACAACACTTGGCTGAGCAGACACTATCACGGTTTGGAATTTTGCAATGGCTTCAGTAACTATGAAGATTTAATGCCGATACTGAACAGTATTTGTTTACCCTTTCAACTTCTCTTTGCACCGGATTTGGAAAAATCCACGACTTTAGAGAACCTATTCAACGCTAGGCGAGTGGTTTTCAGTCTAGAGGATCTCGGTTGCCCGCCAATTGCTAAGAAACCACTCTTTCCCGCCATACTTAAGCTTAACGAATACGGAGAACCGTGCGATGAAGTCGACGCACTGTACGTTTTATTTCCTTTACAAGGATAAACCTCGTATTGGCTCCCCCTACCCTCACGGGTAGTCCGTACCTAGCGTGAGCCTTAACCGGACCAGTCTTGCGACCAGGGGAGTTATGGAACACTTTTGTCCCAAATCACATTGAGGCGGATTAGACCCCCACACAACCCGGAATTCACTAGGCCTGTGGTACTCAACCGGCGGTGAACCCAAAGTGACCATCCGCTGTGATTGCCAGTGGCAGCACTACCCATGCTACTTCTCAGCTTTAGTTTGTGAGCAACGCCCCCAGATGAGGCTGGAGGGCCCCCCACAGCCGAAGCTGTGTGCCGAGCATACCGACAACCTCTACCCCCTCGATTCCAACCCAATATCCGGACTGGCCGAAGCCAGGGGCTTGAGCCGGATCCCGAGGTCCCCATTTTAGGTTTTACTTGGGTCATGGGTGGTTCCCAAGCGGAATAACTAGGTCACTGGAAACCCGCACGCCAAAGGCGCCGGCTGCACTGCAACCGTACCCGAAGGCACGGAAGCCCCAGATCCCCGACATCCTGACTCATTCCCTCCCTTTTGGGGGGAGGCTGGAGTGAGACAAACAGTAAGCGCGCGATTGACACAAGGCCACCTCCGCCAGGGCTCGGAACAGCCGAAGCTGCCCTACTTCAGTTGATAAAGGGAGCCACGCCCGTTACCCAACTCGGTACTTTGAGCTGGGATTGGGTAGTGGACATAACAGTTCTAGGGGTACAGGCCCTGAAGTACAACATGCACCCCACATAAAGTCGACGCACTGCCAGAAGAAGAATCACGCCGAGGCGGGATTTGTCCGCGTACATTCCACTGTTGATGCTACAAAATGCGTTTATTGTGGAGTAGTTCTTTGCAAATGGGAAGAAGACGACAACCCAATGGCGGACCATGACTACAATTCACCTTTCTGCAAGTTAATTCGCTTCAACATGCAAATAGGGAGAGATCAACGATTGAAGGATACCAAGAACAACAAAGCTAAAAACTGCGACGAAGATCACTTTTACATGCGCTTCGGCAATACGCCTGATATCTACGAATCGGATTTAATCAAATGCTGTCGCGCTTAAAAGTCACCTTTGCCAATCCACTATTCACCATGTACTACTTTGATAACCGCGAAGAAGACAGAAGACCAAACACCGATCATATACATTTCCAACAAAAATACGTAAAATGGAAGGTATACTTGAACGTGTTATACTCAACAAAATTCGTCATATAACGACTTGTACTCTGTTAGATCATAGTAATTGCAAAATAAAAAACAATAATATCTACTCATGTATTTTTATTTTACCCATGGAACCCACCACCAGCCACCGCACCGCACCCGCCTGCGACACCGCACATCTGAGCGTTTCCTACAACTACAGCCGCAGGCAGCGAAAAACCTGACCGCGCTCCGCGCCCGACTGCCTGGCCGCGCGCGCGCGCGCCGCCTGCGCTCCACACAAATAGCGATTCCTACTCCTAGAACCGCAGGCAGCTTATATTGCTAACCTGTTCTAAAAAGTTCAGGCAAGTTATACTACTTATGGCGAAAGTACGAGTTGTACTGAACAAGCCAGTCTATGCGGGAATGTGTATTCTGGACCACAGTAAACGGTGGATGTAAGGTTTTCACTACGACATGGTAGAACGGTTCGGCATTGAGAATATCAGAATGGCCTACATGGACACACATGGTATCGTCTACGCCATCCGTACCCGAGACGTCTACCGCGACATGTTAACGCACCTAGACAATTTCGGCACCAGCAACTATCCTCAGAACACCATGTGCTACGACGGGCACAGTCAATCGGGGTAACTTTGTACCAAGCTGTGTAACTTTTTACCACTGCAGTGAAAGCGACAAAATCATTTATATTAATATAACGCAAGTTAGTTTCCATTCACTAATTCCTCTATGGCATTCCTCATATCTCTGTTTTGTTTATTACTCTTTGCTTTACATTTTGAAGCTTTCAGTTTGTCGTCTACAAAGCTATAAACTGAGACCGTCTCCTGGTGCGCCGAAACTAACTTCAATTTCAATTTTCAATGGTAAGTACTTGTTTGTTTGTATAATTGCCAGCTTATATCTGTAATTTTTTCAAATAATCATTTCAAACATTCACACAACATATTAATAGCTATCTCGTTTTGTTTCCAAGCAACTAAAACATATTGTTGGTAACCTCACTTTTGCACATTATTTGGGGTAACTTTGGACCGGTACAAAGTTGCCCCATTGTATTTTAAGAGGTGCAATATTACAATGCGAGTTGGTTGTAAATTATCCTTATTAAAATAATTCTCTTTATTAACTCTCCAAATATATCCCTATTGGCTAGGTATAGGCTACAACATGGTTAATATATTAATTAATTAATAATTAATTAGGCCACCTATTAAAAAACCAGTTAAAATTACTAAACTAGCCTATCAAACTATGAACACTACTAATGTACATTACAACAAAAACTAGCATCTGTTACCTTAAAGACACAAAAAAAATAATAAATAAATAAAAATAATTAATACACTGAGCGTTAATTTCTGATTTTTTTTCAGAAAAATGCCTCGGAATTACACTACATTACCCGGCACGAGACAGTATGGGACAAAGTCGGCCTACTCTGCCCAGCTGCTGGAAACTGCAGTTGAGGAAATAAGGAGTGGGAAAATAGGCCAAAGAGAAGCGGCAAGAAAATACAAAATCCCTCGCCAAACCTTGGTAAATAAATTAAATAATAAGCATAGCAAGAAAGTAGGGAAACCTCTAATATTCAGTAAAGAAGAGGAAGACTGCTTTGTTGCCCACACTATTTTTATTAGCAAAATGGGCATTCCAATTGGCATGTATGACTTACGACTAATAATTAAGGGATACCTTGATACAAACAATAGGAATATACAGTGTTTTAAAAATAACATGCCAGGGTACGAGTGGGGGAAAAGTTTCCTGAAACGTCACAATTTAGCTCTAAAAGAGTGTTTTGCTAAAAATATTTCACAAAAACGTGCTGCAGTTAATGAAGAAATTATTAATAATTTCTTTGATAATTTCGAAAAGGAAGTTGAAAATGTTCCACACTTCAACATATTTAATATGGACGAGACTGGTTTTCATGACAACCCATCCTCTAAAAAGTTGTTATTTCCACGATCATTGCGACATCCTGGAAAGGTCTTAAATCAAATAAAGACCTGTTATACAGGTGTGTTTTGTGGAAGTGGAAGCGGGAAACTTCTCCCTCCTTACTTCACAATGAAAGGTAAAAATAAATGGGCAATTGGCTCCTTAATGCTTCACCAGGAGCACGAATGAATATTACAGACAGCGGGTGGGTGGAACAAGAAGTAATGGAAGATTGGATAGAAAATATGTTTTTACCGTGGCTACGTAAGAATGATGTAACTGGAAAGAAAGTTTTAATATGTGACAACTTGTCAGCTCATATCAGTATTAAGGCTTTGAAAATGTGCCAGGAGAATAATATCTCTTTTTTGACTTTTCCTGCAAATGCAACACATTTGTTGCAGCCATTGGACCTTAGTTTTTTCGGGTCCCTTAAATCACAATGGAGATCTGTATTAACAGAATGGAGAACCACTCCAGATGGCAAAAAGAAAGTGGCTTTGCCCAAGAGCACTTTTGTAGCGTTAGTAAAAGAAACTCTGGATTTAGGCAGCCACAATGTCGAAGAAATTGTAAGAAAAGGTTTTGAGAAGGGTGGACTTTGCCCAGTAAACCGGAAGCGGGTTATTGATAGTCTTCCACTATATTCTAGGAATGAAACCAACCCTGTGGCGAATGTTAGTGGTGAGTTTCAAAAATACCTAGAAGAAATCAGGCAAAAGGACTTGGGGATAAAAAAAGTTGACAAATTGAAAATTCCCTCTGAACCAGGGAAAAGTATTTCCGCGGAAGATGTGGAAAATTATTATAAAGAAAAAGAAAAGGAAAAAGAACAAAAGAAAAGACAAAAAGAAGAAAGAGGCAAGAAAGCACAGGAAAAGAGGAATCAACGCATTGCTCGAGCAAGATTTGGTCCAAGAACAAGGGGAGGATTGCGACCACAAGGCTCAATGAGAGGTTTGACACAAATTCCAAGTATCTGCGAAGAAGATACCAGCCCGACTGTTCAACAAGATATACCTGCAACTTCTTTGACCTCAGGAGCAGTTGAATTAAATGAAGTGGAAAGTTTTCCCATCACAGGATTGGAAACGGACATTCTTGTTGATGATTTTGTTGTGGTTAAGTATAATAACAAATTATTTCCAGGAAAAGTAAGGGAAATTAATCTAATGTTAGACACTCCTAATAACTACAAAGTTAGCTGTATGTCAAAGAAAGGTAAGTATTGGATGTGGCCTGATAGAAACGATGAATTGTTTTATGAAAGAGAAGACGTAGTTAAGAAAATTGACTTGGATTGTATTAAATTAATTAATAAGAGGGGAATGTATCAAATCAAAGAAAGACTGTTGTATTCAGAGGAAGAGTTTGAACTTTACTAAACTAAGCTGTGCTTCTAAATGGCTAAATATGGGTAAAATGCTGAATAAAAATTAAAGAGTAACGTTTTTCGTGTATTTTTGTTTAGTATTTAATACACATTTTTTGTAAATAATTAAATGTGTGTGCCTCAATAATTAATTTTAGCATTAATTAATAAGTTTAATCTCAGAACTATATTTCTTGTAAATAGTTGCAAATAATTTTGGATCAGTAGTCCACGCGAGTGAGAGAGAGGGAGAATTCAGACATCGGACCATGTGACGTCATGTTTCCATGACAACGACAAGTTTTCCGTAATCTGATTGGTTCCCCAAACGCACCATGACCGGCATCGTCTCGTTCCCCCCAGTCAAGTAAAGTTTCTGTAGTGTTCGGACGTGCGTGCCGATTTTTCCTCGCGTCATTGTGACGCTGTCTCTATTTAGCTATAAAGGCTCTCGGCCTTTGGCTTGTCTCCCCTCAATTAATTATTTCTCAGTTGTATTCAATTAATTTGTCAGTGTTTGTATATTAATTAATTCCCCCAAACTAAAAGCCAGTGCCTTCAAGATCGTCTTGGGAACTTCAAAGTGTGCGGGCATCCGTGGCAGTCAATGGACATTCGTTTGCGTTATACCGCGATCGGTTCAAGATATCCTGTGTAAAGACTCTCGTTGCGTTTCTCTGCAAGTGGACTGCTCGTGGTGGCGTTTCCCTCGCCGGTTCCAGAGGCGACCTGTCCTTTGGCCCGCCGGACAACCCTGTGTACCGCTCAAAGTGGATTATTTACAAGGTACTGTTCACCATGTATTTTGTGTGATATTTTACGTCAGTGAATAAATCTCATGTCACAAGACCCCTTTCAAACTCTCTAAAAACATTAATTTATTGTGCGTTTTTTAATAAAAATGCTCTGGTCCTTCGAGTTATTTAATTGATTTAATTTATACCGATTATTTAATTAAACTTATTAACTCCATCCCAAACAATTTTACTTTGTAGCAATGTTCGAAATGTCATTTTTTATTAATAAAACCATACTTTATTCATAAAAGTAATAGGTTTTTTGTTCAGAAAACCCTTCGATCTATTTCTTTTTTTCATAATTATGTCAAATAAAAATGCTGAATATATTTTATAAATATATAAAAAGTATATATACAAATTCATATCGTAAGGCTCTTCAATTTACTAATTTTTTAATATTTTCCACTATACATTTGGAATGAAAACACTTGTTGAAATTGGAAGGCTCAATATTTCTCTTTATATTTAAGTGGTCAAAAGTTACCTCAGTAAAATGAGAACTACATTAGCATTGATTTTAATGTAAAATTCATGCCTTGGTACAAAGTTACCCCAAATGCAATTGTAACTTTGTACCACCATTTCAAGTAAAATTAAAGTAAGTAATATATCTTTGTTATAATTAATTATGGTTTTATTGAGCACATTTCAAATTATGTTTTAGGAAACAATACAATTAAAGTATTTAATGATTAATTGGTCTTAATTCTGTTGTGTAAATTCGAAAACGTGGTACAAAGTTACCCCGATTGACTGCAACGCTAGGGTTTTGGGGAAATTTAAACTAGATGAGCGGGGAATTTGTAAGGTTCCGAGGAGAACCTACGGCTTTAAAAGTGACCTATATATTCTTTAAGTGAGATTCTTTAAGTGGCACTCACAACTCTATGCTAATCAGAAGTCTCTTTACTAAAAATTTATATTTGGAAGAATTTATCTTATTCACTTCCATAGGTATTGAAATATCGCTACTTTTCTCTTTAAATATACTACATAAATATTTAAAATAAGCGATCATTTATTCTCTATATGTCTTATCAATAAAATTACGATTTTTAACTGGAAACTAATTAGAAGTAAAGATTAATCTCTCACACATTAATTATGATAGAGAGATGAATAATTGTGTTTTACACGTCCACGATTGAGACTATCACAGTAAGTGTGTTATAGTTAGTCTCCGCTGATGTTGGGATGTGACGCTGCGCGACCGCCTTTTGAGAGGGGTTCGATAATAGCATCGTGAATATGTTGTCCTTTGGGGTGGATGGATGGGAAGGCCCCCGTGATTATGCTGGACACTATTGTCTGCATTCGGTTGTCACTACTGTTCGGTATGATTTGGTAAACACTGGTAGATGATAATAATTCTTTTATTAAATGATATATTTTTCCTGCTTTGAAGGAACTACCGTGGTTATAAACGGATGCTAGAGTTACAAAATATCGAACATTAATTCTCCATTCAGTGTGAAACAGTACCTAATATAACTTTTGATTAATATTCCAAAGTAAATGTAACCCGGGGGTCGTCGTGGGTGGTCTCTGTGGATAACGGACCAAGTGACGACGAGTCGCCACATCACGTATGAGTATGAGAACTCATACGCGTAATTGAGGTATTAGGTAGCCCTTAAAAGGGCTGTTTGTGTAGGTGGAATTAGCCACCCTTATGGTGAAACCCTCCTCACAGCACTCTGGCCATGAAGAAGGGTTCGAGGACATTGTTGTTTTCAAAGTCCTCCTCGGCCATTCGCGTTATTTGAAAAGCATGCAAAATTTTTCTTGGGGAGGGGGGGTTGCCGTGGAATTCCGCGGCACCTGGCGCCCTGGCTCTCAAGTGCCTATACAAAGATAATCTGAAATGTTTACCATCAAACATGTGTTCTGTTTTAAAACCGTAGTAATTCTTAATCTTATCTTATATTCTAAAACAAGCTCTGTTTTTACGGGCAAAGTTTTTTTCGCTCCAAGGATTTTTTATTTTTATATTGAATATGGGGGTTTTGACAATCAGAAATCGATTGGAGCTGGTCCCATGTCTGGGAAAATCCGGTTTTCGTTCTACTGTAGAGCCCTTCAAAGTTTCCATGTTATCCTTATGGAGATTTTATTTGAATTTTATAATTCAACAAAAATCAGCTGATAACTTTAGATATAAACCAATGTGTTACATCTGTAACCTGTAGTTTAAGAAAATTATAAAAAAGTGCAACATCCGTCGGCTTGGCGAGTAAATGAAGCGAATGAGCTCGTCTTTAAAATGGAAGAGGGCGAGTGAGCGGAGCGAACGAGCTTTGTGTGAGAGAGACCGAAAGCAATAATTTTACCGAGCTTGAGCTCGGTCCCCCTGGTACTGTCATCAGTTTATGCTTATTCCAGGTTTTTTATTTTGTCATTTTGAGGCCCATTATATCTGAAGTGCTAATGAAACCACCCACATCAGAGCGTCCTATTATGAACAACTCAAGAACGACTTGTAAAATCTGTCCTTCTAAGAAGCGGAGGATGACAACAAACCATTGTCTTCAGTGTGGTCAGGGTCAGGCGTACTGTAAGGCTTGGTTCACACGAGCGGTTGTAGCAGCCGCGGCGGCGGCCGTCGCCGCTCCGTTCACACGAGCGGTAGTTGGCGGCGGCACGGCAGCGGCAGTTCGTGGAAATGTTCTCCCCACCATTGTTGGATGCATTTAAGGCTCAGTATTCTGTCAACCATTTTGAGGTCGAGAATGAAGCAAGTACCTGTGGCATATTTGGCTTATACCCATTTATACCGTGACAGGGAAAGAAAATACTAGACACATCCTCTTGTTAGTCCAAGATTATTAAAAGGTGCATTTTCAACACTTTTCGAGGACTTGAAAGAAGATCCGCTAAAATGTTCCAACTACTTTAGGATGGGTTGGATAGTTTATTTAATCAACTAGCGGATAAGTTAGAAGATGTTCTACTTAAAAAGAACACTGTTATGCGTCTGGAAGTGATACCACAAGAAATTTTGGCAGTAACATTAAGATAAGCATATTATTAAAATGTGTTTACATTCGAATAGATGCACTTAAAATCAGTTTTTGATATTTTTCACCGCAAAGAACAAAAATACAGAAAAGTGCAAAAACTTTCATCAAACGAAATTTATAGTTTTCTTCAAAACAAATACATAAATAACTTGAACATATATAGTCTGTTGTACAAGATTATTCTCAGCTCTTCGTTGTCTGAAAAAATTAGACATTGATATTTCATATTTTTTAATTAGTTCTTTCGAATAATCATCTTTGAAAAATAAATTTTATTATGATTAATTTATCTCCTTATTTCTATAAGGGTTTCGTCTGTTACGTCCCTTTTTCTCTCGACCTACTTACTGAACCGAATTTTTAAAACTGAGATGTCACTTTAAAGCTTAGGATATATACTCGCCTTTGATTTATTTCTAGAGGGCGCTTTACAAGGTCGCACATCATTTGCGCCAAAAATTCCTTCGTTTTGCATCAACTGCGCGAAGAACCCAAAAGGGTCCCCAAAAATGTACATCAACTGCGCGAAAGACCGAGCCAGGTATACGTAAGTTCCCGGAGTAAAGAATTTCCTCGTGTACAGGTTGTCACACCCTCCCGCATACCAAAGGGTGGTCAAACTCCGCTTTGGCGCTAGTTTTCGTACGTATGTTTAAGGAATTTCCAAAACAACTCCACCCTCATTCAAGTATTTAGTTTATTTTGTTCAGTTGCAGTCTAGGTTCCCAAGTGATTATCATCTCCCACGTTTCTTTCGTTCGTAGATATATTTTTCGTTTGTGTTTTTATTTTTTATATTAAAAAATTGTAAATATTTTGTTGTTTAGTTACAGTTTATTGTTAAGTTTATTATAGTGTAAAGTTATCGGCGTCGGACTATTTATGGAGAACCCCGAATGAGTGTGAGGCATTCCATTCAAAATTTAAAGCCAGTTGTCATTTAACTCATCCTTACATATTTGTGTTTCTCAATTGCCTCAAGAACATACCGACCTATACAAACGTTTACACAAACAGCACTGGGGACGCTTTAAGTAAAGACAAGTGTACTAGACTAAGAAAAGTGTTTCTAGAAAACAAAATTGCTCAATACAAAAGTCAAATAATTGATAGGTAGGAATTCGTGAAGTGTGTTTCACAAAATTTTTATTGACTTGGCCTGTACATACTTTGTAAAGTTATTGACGTTACTTTTTAAATAAAGCCATAGAAGTTTTTTTTAATTGTTGGATTTTTATTACAGCATTCCTTTGTCCTATCTTAATTTATTTATTGCCATCGCATTATCATTAGCTATTCAAAGAAAAATAATTTGATTTCTATGAATAATTAAAAATTTATAAGGTTCGGCATTATAGGTTGTAGTAATAATTCAGGAAAGTATCTCTCGCTGCATAGAACGGGAACTAATATTCCAAAATGATGTAACTATTCGGTGTATGAAATTGGACTCAAGTTAGTAACCAACGTCAGTGTCGGAAGATTTGAAAACATCCTACGTTCAAACTTCAAACATCCTCCGATATATCGCCGGTTATGGAAGAGTTTCCTAGTATTTATTATAACCTGGATTGGAATATATTACTAAATTAAAAATACTTTGTCCAATCACTGATTGCCAAAATACAACATGCTTCGTTCCATAGCATGCAACTATCACATAATCAAATGTATTATTACATTGTGATTTGTTAAATGCTTCAATGAAAGGATGACCCAGTAATTAAAACTACAAGTTATTATGATGATAAAGGTAATAAAATTGTACTTGGACTGTAATTTTCATAGGCTTTTACGAGTTTTTACGAATTTTTATACTAGTTTCCTAGTATCTTGGTATGTTTAAGTTCGTAAATATTTGGTTTTGACATTCTAGGAATGTACCTTGATATAGGTTTAACTATATTAAGAAATGAATAATTTCATGTTATAAGTATGTTCTGTCGTATATTAGTCAACGGGGAAATTAATGTTGTCCTCAGTATTTTGATAATGGTATACTGGATTTTAGCGAATTTCCCTATAGGGAATACGCTATTACGGTAGTAGCTATGGTAAGACCTAAGCCCGGGACCATGTTACTTTTTCATTTTGAGGTCCCCAGAAGCCAAAAACACCGTTCGTTCATTTTCATATATATGTATATACAGGGTGTTTCAGAACTCCCTACCAATATTTTAGGGCATTGTTTCTGGGGTATAAACATATCTAAATATCATATTTAAAGACTTCCGTACAATTTAAATGTGATATTTAGATATGTTTCTGACCCAGAAACAATGCCCTAAAATATTGGTTGGGAGTTCTGAAACACCCTGTATATATACAGGGTGAACAACTTAACTGTGCCACCATTGGCATATCCTAAACTATGAGATTTAGAGAAAACTTTAAATGGGGAACATTAACTTTTATTTTTATTTTTTGAAGAACATTTCACAAATAAAAATTATCATTTACGCATAAATTATCTTACTTCCAATATGGCGGCCAAAAAATAAAAGTTAATAAAAATTGATGTTATTATGAAAAAATGGCATTAAAACATAATTTTAAGACATTTTTATTCTTGAGTATTTGTTATTTTACTGAATGGTTTCGGAGTTATAGACAGATAAAGTTTGGCTCATATTATTCTTATGGATCTAAAAATGAACTTTAATTACCTGTAGCTCCTTAACCGATAGGTTTAGAGAAAAATGTCAAAGAATAAAAATGTTTTAAAATTACATGTACATTTCAAAAACACCATAAAATATAGGGGGTCCCATAAGAAATTTTAAAGTTGGCCGCCATATTGGAAAATGGCGGCCATTTAGAAGAAAATGAAATTCATATTTTTTATTACCTTAAAAAATAGGTGATGTTTTCCATTTAAAGTTTTCTCTAAATCTCATAGTTTAGGATATGCCATTGGTGGCACAGTTAAGTTGTTCACCCTGTAGATATACAGGGTGTCCCGGAACTCTCTGGAACCCTTTTGTATATTTGTTCCTTGCATCGAAACAAGAAAAACATCATACAAATAGGGGTCTAAAATCCATCGTTTAGCGGCTAGCCGCCATTTTGTTTTTTTCAAAATAATTTTTAATAATTTTTATTTTCGTAACGGATGGTTGTATTCAGTTAATATTTGGTATGAATCTTTATCATACTAATGTACATTTTCCGGAAAAAATTAATTTTTTCCACTGTGTATTTTCAAAATGGCGGCCATTTTAAATTTTCAAACTCAAATATCTAAAATTTGGTAAATTTCAAAAAATTTTACTTTGTTCAAAAAAGTTGCTAAATTGAATTATCTAACCAACAGTACCAAGTTTGTAAGGATCTGATAACAAACAACGGAGTTATAGCGATTTTTTTTATGAAAATGGCCATAATTTGCATTAAATATAATGCAAAATCAATGTTTTTTGGAGAAAAATCGCAATGACTCCGTTATTTGTAATCAGATCTTACAAACTTGATACCGTTGGTTAGATCAATATTTGTATTAGACTATCCGTATAATATCTACTACAGGGTGTCCCGGAACTCTTTGGAATCCTTTTGTATATTTGTTTCTTGCATCGAGATAAGAAAAAAACATCATACAAATAGGGGTCTACACACTTGAACGAAAACTTTATTCGTAACTTAAAACGACACAATAATTGTGATTTCCAAAGTATTTCTTATGTTAATACGAACCGATCTGTTTTCAGTTCATCATGAACAACATCGAGAAGCGTTTCTCTTGCGCAGTGTGCGGCAAGGCTTTCTCCGAGAAGCGGAATGTCACACGCCACATTAAATCAGCCCATCGCGGAAACGACTTCCCGTGTTCCGCAATGTGACAAGAGCTTCTCGAGAGAGGACAACCTGCGCCGCCACATCGCCACGCATCAGCCTCGCCCTCAACCGATGGTGAACCCAGCATTCAGACCGGGTTAGTATTTGAATTTATTTATGCTCACTAACCAGTTGGATGTCCATCTACTTCTAAAATCCTCTCTGATTCGACATATGCATAATGATAAAAATAATTTCACTTCAATGTTTGATATCCATTCTACTGAATCTGTTACTCACTTATTAATTTCCAAATTTGATTAACTTTTACCACACATTTGAACGAAAATCCTTTCATTTATTTTCTTAAACAACTTGTTTCGCAATGATCATGAAGCTAATATAAAGATATTCTAATCATGTCTATGCTTTTGTTTCACCATGTTCATAAATTTAACATAAAATATTCTAACCATGTCTGTGTGTGTGGTTTTTTTTCACCATGCTAATAAATCTAACATAAAATATCCTAACCATGTCTGTGCTTTTGTTATAGGCTTCGTGCCCACACCCAGTCCGACGGAGCCACGACCTGGTCCTTCCACTGCGCATGACTTCGAGCCTAGGCCAGGTCCCTCCAGTGCTCCCGACACCGAGTCGAGGCCCGGTCCCTCCAATGCTCCAGAACCATCACAAGCCCCAGAGCCCGCTGGAGTTCGCACAAAAGGTTTGTACTCGTCTTTTATTTCAACATTTAACATGCAATCTCATCTTGAATGCTAAACATATTTCAGATAACTATCCTATTCTACCAAGACATTTATCAAATTAATCTCAACACATCATAGTCTTTGAAAAAAAAAATAATAAAAAAAATAAAAAAATAAATTAAAGATTAATTTCCAAATCATATTCAGATAAACTGATCACCCTATATAATTCATTCTATCAACAAACTTTAATGTAAATTTTTATCAGAGAATTCAACTATTAAAGTAAAAATTAGTGCAATACAATCATTTAATGATTTCTATTATACCAATATTCATATCATCATTGCGAACATGTCATTGCAGATTTGCTTCCATTACTATGCACGTAGCTACATACTCGTATATATGTGCATTTCAGGTCATGTCTGTGGCGGGTGTGGATCGTTCTTTACGAGGAAGGATAATCTCAAGGTCCACGCCCGCTTTCGATGCAGACCTATACGTGCGGACCAGCAGCCTGTCCAGATCGGTGGAGCCCCACCACCGTCGCCTGCCCCATCATCGTCGTCGTCATCGGGAGGAGCACCCAGTGAAGACGACGAGGTGCCTGTGATCTCCTGCGGGGTTTATCGAGGTGGAGACGGCGTTCCGCGGGCGACTTAAGACATACCGCCTAGCCGAGCCCGCGGACGAAGCAATTACCCTGCTGGAGTTCCTTCTATCGCTGACGACACAGGTAATCAATCACACTCATGCGACGTATTTTATCACACACTCATGCCATCAAAGTAAATTTGTGGGTCGAAGGCGAATTCGCAAACATTCATGGTGATACTTGTAGGCGCGCCTTCAAGACGAAAAATGTCTCCATTCTCCATTCGTCAGATGTTGACGAAATCTGTCAAGAATTTATCAACAAAATTCTATTGGAGAAGGAGACATGTGAGATGAAGGGCTCGTGGTGGAGCTTTGTTAGGGTTTTGGACATGGAGGTCCGCATCAATGTTTATAGCCCTCTCAGAGGCAGCTCCTTCATCCCCCTTCCTCACGATATCACCATGAAACACGCTGTGGTTAACGTGCTGAACGATGCGGATCAACGTTGCTTTGAATATTCAATCCTGGCAAAATATATTGACAACCATCGTGTCCGGCCCACCGGAGGTTAGGGTGCGAGCCAACCTAAATTTTGAAGGGTTGGATTTTCCAGTCAGAGTAGACAAAATCCGCACGTTCGAGCGCAACAACCCCGGCGTAAGCGTAAATGTGTACGGTCTAGAAAAGAAGAAACAGAAGCACTTCAACCCGAATAAAGAAGAGCATTTCGTCTTCCCGCTTCGTATCGTGGATCGTGAGCTGCCGAACCACTTTGATCTTCTGTTCCTGACAGATGAGAGGACAACGCATTATGCGTACATTTCAGACTTTGGGCGGCTAGTATCTAGCCAGCTGACTCGTCGTGCACATCGATTAAACATTTGCAAAAGATGCTTCGCATACTTTGACGATCAGCCAAATAAACTGAACCTCACCGGAGCTGAACGGTTGGAAGAACACCGCCGTTACTGTTCCAATAATGCTCCGCTGAGAACTGATGTGGCAGAAGACAAACACATCATGTTCAGTCGCCCCGAGCGTACAAAGAGGAGTCGGTTTACCATCTACGCCGACTTCGAAAGTATGCTCGTCCCCTATGAGGCCGAAAGACCTCCTCAACCCGCACCAACTGTCCAGCCACCAGCGTGGGATCCGGCAACAGCCAGAACAACCAGACAACCCCGCGTGGGTGGTACACCCAACAATGCCAGGAATATTCATAGACCGTACGCTTACGCTTACTACATTCGCGACGACCTACGAACAGCCGACGAAGGAGACTGCGATGACGATGAGCAGGACACCATCACCTTCTCCAAACTGCGGATGTACAGAGGCGAGGATGCTGCGCAACACTTCATCAAAGCTGTACGGAATGACGTACAGAAGATTGGGGAGATCCTGTATGGCCAGCGCATGCCCGGAGATCCGCCGCAGTTGACAGAACAGCAGGAATTACAGTTTCGACGAGCTACTGTCTGTCATATCTGCCAGCGGGAATTCGGCCCTAACGACCGTGAAGACGACATGAAAGTTAGGGATCATCAACACTTGCCTCCGTACAACTACAGAGGAGCAGCTCATCGCAGATGTAACCTCCGCTACCGAGAACAGGAGACAGTAAACATGTACTTCCATAACCTGTCCAACTACGATGCTCACTTCATCATACGTGAGCTCGGCGTGGGCAAGGGAGATGTCGATGTACTCGCAAACACGGAAGAAAAATACATCACCTTCTCCAAGCGGTTGAAGTATCCAGGCGCGGGCCGGCGGAATAGCATCAAGCTACAGTTTGTGGACTCGTACCGAATGATGTCCAAGGCATTAGGTACGCTAGCCTCGATTCTGCCGGCCGAGAAAATGAACATCACGCGGGCCCGCTATCAAGATCCCGAAGATTTCGAACTGCTTCGGAGAAAGGGAATATTCCCATATGAGTACGTCACATCGCTGGAAGAACTTGAAGAGATCAACATCCCCCTAAAGAAGTTTTCGGTGAGAATGTCTCCGACGAGGACTATGCTCACGCCCGGCGCGTATGGAATAAGTTTAATTGTATATCCCTCGGACAGTATGCAGAAATATATTTAATGACGGATGTTCTGCTACTAGCAGACGTGTTCGAGGGATTCAGAGATATGTGCATGGTTCATTACAACCTAGATCCCGCACATTATCTCACTCTTCCTTCATACGCGTGGGACGTGATGCTGCCTAAGACCGGCGTGGCACTCGATACCCTACAAGATGTAGACATGTACTTATTCCTTGAGAAAGGTATTCGAGGCGGACTGACTCAATGCGTCACCAGGCACGTTGTCGCCAACAACAAGTACACCAGAGCGGAAGATGGCGGCAACCGAGACGGCCAATGCGCATCGACAAGTGGAGGTGTCGTAGAAAACGACAATGATACATACATTATGTATTACGACGCGAATAACCTCCACGGATGGGCCATGTCCGAACCACTCCCTTACAAGGACTTCGAGTGGTTCGAGGGAAATCGAAGAGTTGGACATATTGAACATACCGGCAGACGGAGACAACGGATATGTGTTGGAAGTGGACCTGGAGTATCCAAGGGATCAGGCACTCCACGACAGACATCGCGACCTCCCGTTCTGTCCGGAAGTCCAAAAATCACCACCATTCCAACTACCATACTCGTCGGAGGATATAATCAACAGCGGAGCGGGACAATCCAAAAAACTGATGGCAACTCTCATGGACAAGGAGGAGTACGTGATCCATTACAGATACCTACAACAAGCAATCAAGAATGGACTGCGTGTTCGCCGTGTTCACCGGGTGCTTCGTTTCAAACAGTCGCCGTGGTTGAAACCGTACGTGGCGTTGAATACCGAACTTAGACGACAAGCCACCAAAAAATTTGAGGTGGAAATGTTCAAATTAATGGTGAACGCCGTCTATGGTATGAGCCTCCAGAATGTGAGAAAACATCTGAATCTAAAAATCGGATCATCCCGCAAGACGTATACGAAGTACGTGGCCAAGGTCAACTTTAGCGACCGCATATGGTACAATGAAAACCTGGACCTACTGAACATGGCAAAAGTCAGTCAGAGTCGTCTTGAGCAAGCCAGTCTATGCGGGGATGTGCATTCTGGACCACAGCAAACGGTGGATGTATGGTTTTCACTACGTCATGGTAGAACGGTACGGAATTGAGAACATCAAGATGGCCTATATGGATACCGATGGCATCTACTACCACATCCGTACCAGAGACGTCTACCGCGACATGTTGACGCACCTGGACGACTTCGACATCAGCAACTATCCTCAGAACCATAAGTGCTACGACGGGCGCAACGCCAGGGTTCTGGGGAAATTCAAGGACGAAGTCGGTGGGAGAATCATCAGGATGTTCGTCGGCTTGATGGCAAAACTATACTGTATGACACCAGGAATCATGACATGCGCTATTGGTAACGGAGATGACGACGACTATGGTGCGTCACCGCCTGTAAAACGGGCAAAGGGCGTCAACCGCGCCGTGGTAGCGAGGGACCTGTCCGTACAGGATTACTTAGATTGCTTATATAATAAGTCAATAAAGAGTACGGACAACCAATGGTTCCAGAGTATGCACCACAATATATACACAGTTGTGGTGAGGAAGCGATCCTTGGCTCCGTTTGACGACAAACGATACGTGGTGCCAACGTAAGGATGGTATCAACACGCTTCCGTGGGGACACTATGCTATTCCCCCCAGGGCGCCACCGTTACCTCCAGCTCTACCTATGTTAATGGATGTTGACGACGATACAGTGTAGTTGAGTGTAGCATGAGTGTGATCGGGTAGGCTCCGTTCGGTTAGGCAGTGATTGTGATGGACTGATATGGACTGTATGGACTGTGATGTGATTATTTATTTATTTATTTTGTGAATCAAATTCATTTGTTGTATATTTTATAGATTTTTATGTTTGTTGAATATTTTATAAATGTTATGTTTGTTGAATATTTTATAGATTTTTATGTTTGTTGATTATTTAATAAATATTTAATCATTCTTGTAAATTAAATCCTTTCTTGAAAATAATATTTAAAGTTCTTTCTTGTAAATTCATTTTGTAAATATTGTATAGACTAAATGATTTGAAATAATAATTATGTTTGTTGACTATTTTATAAATATTACATAAAGTTCATTTCTGTAAATTATTTCTCTTCAAATATTAAATTCTTTCTTGAAAATATTGTATAAAGTTTTTCATGTAGATTCATTTTGTAATTATTGTATAGAGTAAATGCTTTGAATTAATATTTATGTTTGTTGTGAATCAATTTATCAAATATTGTATAAAGCTCATTTCCGTAAATTAAATCTTTTTCAAATAATGTATTAAATTCATTCTTGTAAATATTGTATAAAGTTCTTGCACATTCATTTACATATATTGCACATGCTTAAAATTAGTTATTTTCAAAAATAAATCTAGTCATTTGTATTGACATACTTGTTTTTATTTTTCCAGTTTCACTCTTAGTCTTAAAATATTTTACTGTCAGACTCTTTGATTTTTAATATCAAACTCTTTTCACTATTAAAGTAAATATAAATGATGAGTCTGCATAAAAGTCAAACTAATAGGCTCTTTTCACTTTGAAATGTTATGTCAAAGATGTGTAATGGGTAAACTAACATACTCTTTTGGAAATTTAAATACTGAGTCACTAGACTCTCTCTCTGGTATTTGAAAGTAATTATCGAGTCTGCACAAAGTTTAAAGTATTAGACTTTTACAAATACACTCTTGACTTTAAAATAGTGAGCCTGATCAAAATGAAACTTGCATGCTAACAGGAAATGAAAATATTGGTGTTTGTTGAGTACTCATTTTTATTACAAGAAAAAAAAAACATTACAAATGAAAATATTTACATTACAGTCAAATAAAAATATTTACATTACATCCAAAGAAAAAGTATGAAAAAGCAAATATTGCTACAAGTGTTTATACAATCTGGTGAAAAGTCTTCTGATAATCGCATCATTGTGAGCAGTGGAGGTGTCGTTGAAGAGCTGCACAAAGTCCATCATCCTCATATCATGGTGAGTTCGGTAATACAGGTAAGTCAGGCAGTAGTGGCCGCAGACTGTGCTGTCATCATCTTGTAGGCGATACTCGTTGTACAGGTAGCGGCGAGCGTTACGTCTCAGGAATCCTTGGTAGAAGTACAGATGTGGGGGTTGTCCGTAACTGTCGAAGAATTCAATAACATCACTCTTCCGGTCCAGGTAGAATGCAACCCAGTGCGTACCGTCTTCATTGTGTGGATCGGTATTCACGATTGCTGTAGACGGGGAGATGCGATGCGGTAGTCGGTCGGCAGCGTAGACCCCATGATTGTGCACCGGCAGAGTCGATAGATATTTTTCAATCTGATTGGTATTCTTTCTACGGTGTCGATGCCAATAGTTGCAGTGGTAGTGCTCAATGTAGTGCTCGTAGACGTGTGTAAACAAGAGCAGAAATATGAAGTCTCATCAATAGATTCCAAATTATCATCGTCAATACTGTTAGTCAAAAATAACCAACCGTGTAATGCGATACAATTGGAGAGTGAACATCGGTGGTTTGCTGATCTGTGATGGCGGCATCGCAGCGTGGATTTCGATAGTAGATTGTTGATCGTCGCCAGTGAACCGCATCCGATATCGTCCAAGTTGATGATGTTGGTAGCGAAGTGATCATTCACTAAATGTCTAGATATGAAACTCTTCTTTTCCGCTCCTTTGACATAGACTGTGTGTCGTTCGGCGATCGTCTTTCGTAGCTTTTGTTCCAAGTCATAGTAGCCGATGTCCCCTTGATCCCACTTTAATCCGTGATAGTGTTTCGATAGCCAATGCGATTCTCGAAGTTTGTCGACAGTCAGTTTGTCCTTGTTGAACGGCGGTTTGGCGATGTGATGCATCAGTAGTATCCCGCTGTCCACTTCCATAACGCAGACTTCTTTCATTATATAATCACCGATATTGTCTTTGAAACACTGGATATCAATAATGATGAGGGCAGACACGTTCCTGCAGCGTACTCTGCGTAAGCGATCCATCTCGTGCGGGTGTTGGTGAGAGACTAGCCGCCAAAGTCGACCATCACGTTGTGGTGTCGATCGATTTCAATTACGTTGTCAAACTGCGTACACCAAACAGTTGACAGTCTCGGTTAGCGCGGTGCCGAATCCCAGTTCCATGCGCACGCTACCGTTGCGTACGAGATTCCAGTGGCCGGTATCGCTGGCAGACAGGTCGGGTGTCAGATCAAACACTAGCAGGCAATAACCGTTTTCGAAATCTTCTCTGCTGATCACGTTTCCAGCGTCTGAGAAATGGATTTCCGTGCCGCTGAACACGGTGTTGTACGCCATAACGAACTTTGCGCTAGCAGCAGGAGAGAACTTGGGTTGGAGCGGTTTGGCCGGCACCTGTTCACCGTCCATGTACAGTGAGAAGTAGTTTAAATCGAAATTCTTGAAATTGTACGGATTCTTTTTGACATCACCGTTGAATGCGACATTGGTTACCATACCGACAATCACGCGCTTCGGAACTTGTCCCAGAAATTCGTTGTCCAGAGTCTTGCTCCTTATGCCGGAGGCAAGCGTGAAAAATTTCACGTCCACTCGTGTGATTGGATATTTAGCGGTTCCGGACTGCAGTATCTTGCTGTGCGCCAAGAGTACGGTCGGGATGACTTTGCATCTTCTAATCCACAGGTTCGCATCGACGATATGCACTTTGTAGTCACCTTCGTGCACCATTAAGGAGAATACATCTTTCGACCTGTTTAACTTGAAGCGTAGCTCGACTCCGTTCAAAAGATATTTATTCTGATTACACATGTCCAAATGCAGATGACCGACCATATCGATTTCTCGTCCTCCTTTTGTTAGCTTCCGTCGTTTTTAGAGTCCATCATTATCGTCTTCGGTGTTTTCCATATGGCCTGAATCGTCGGCGTTCCACAGCACAGACGACAGATGTGATTTCCTGGCATCTAATCCGTAGTTCAATACTGTTTCGATGTACGCTCGATAGGCGTAAGTGTTGTTTTGCGGTGTAACCAATTTCTGGTTCATACACATGTCCACTTGACTGAACAACGAGTGTAGCCAGTTATTTATCGGACCAGCTTTTGTCGCATCGGCCGCTGCGATCGCCGTTCCGTCATCCTTAATTATCGATGCTGTCATTTCCAGCATTGCTTGCGAAAGATCGGTGTACTCTTCGCCATTGCCGGGCACTTCAAACTCTATCGGTGATTCGTCCGTCAGTGTTGATATCGGTTTGTATTGAATCCATTTTCCATTTTCGATACTCGTCTGTGTGGGCAGCAGTGAAAACAAGTCCAACTCCGTCTTGACGCATTCGCACGATCTTTGATGTATGAACGACATGATTAATTAAAAATATCATGAGTCGTCTTTACTGATTTTCTCTTAACGGATTTCCTCCTCTTGGATACCGCTTTCCTCTTCTGCTGCCGATTCTTCTTCTTTGATGACGTCCTTCCTCTAAGGAGATTGGCCAGAGACTGAGGCGTGACACGCCGTGTGCGACGACCACTCGATTCCTTCTTGCCGCCGTACATTGCGCGCTTCGCGGAAGTCTTGCGCGTTGCGCGCTTCGCACCACTCTTACGCGTTCCGCGGTTTTTGGATGCTGGCCGCCGCCGCCACGGAGAACTCGTTCAATCTTGTAGTCGGCTCGGCGTTTCAACGAGCCGGTAAACTCTTTCATGCGCTCCTCCGCCGCATCTCTGGGATTTTTCGTACGCAGCGTCACATCACCTAGGAAATCGATCCTGGACCTTAACGCTTCTCTGCCCAATGCCGCGACTCCGCTCCTGATTAATGGAGATACGGTGCGGATCATTCCGCCCAAGAAGCTGCCGACTCCGTGTCCCCTCTGATAGGCGGCGCCGCGAAACACCTTTTCTATCGATCCGCCCGTCTGCGAATGCTGGTGATAGTAGTACGCCATGTACGGATCGTTCGAAGCCATTATTACAGTTAATTATACAGAGCTCTTTTGAAATGCAGCTTCACGTACGACGCACAGTGGGGTATTAGGGCCATAAACCTGGCCAAAAAGGCAAAAACTCAGTTGTCGTGTAGGTGTGAAAAGGTTACTAGCGTGAGGGGAACTAACTGGTGAGTCACCCTATATCCACCCCCGATGCTTGTGTCACTTCCGGTGGCTCCCAAGCTCAGTTGAAGGTGAGGTGTCTGTTAGAGTGGTCGCGAGTTTTCCCTGTTTTATGCGTTTGACAAGTGTCTGAGCAAGTTTTTTTTGTGAGATAACGGATCATAGGATTTGAATGATATTTTCTACGGATGTTTATGAAGGTAAGTGCTTTATGTTAATGTACTTAGGTTGTATATTTTATTATTATTTTACATTATAAAAAATAAAACATTCATTAAAACGTTTTCGCCACGAATTTTTTATTGAAAAGTTTATTTTGTGAAAGCTTTTTAACAGTGTGTCAGGCTTTGTCAAGCTTATTGTCACTGATATTCTGGTTGCTTAGTATAGTGAGAAATAGGTTCGGAAATAAAATTTTCCGCATTTAGTTGCTCTTTGCTGAAAAAAATTTCTAAAACATATGATGTAGTTAAATGTCAAGTCAAAACTGGCTGTAGCACCAATACGCAATAAGAGGTTTAGTGACCAAAAGAGTTAAATACTTTTAAAAAATGATTTAAGGGATGCCTATTAGAAGTAGGCCTACATCAATATGAGACGGAAATCATTCGAATATTTATTTTTGATTATATTAGTTGTTTTTGTATACTTTTCTCGTAAATTTGTAATTAATTAGCTTGGCAAATGTATCTATTAGTATCGTTATTTTAGCAGTTATATTTATTCATATTTCCCCCTAATATCATTAAATTTAACTTAAATGGATATGAACACAGAATCGAAATATTGAACATCCTTCAAACAGTACGTAGTCGAATTTTATTTCTATGGAGAGTAAGTGTAATTTTGCTCAGTTTGCAAAATTTAAATTTTTAATCATGCTTGTTTATGATATATATTACTGTAATTTGGTATATTATGACCTCTGCTGGCTACTGCCTATTAATAAATACATTTTTTCTCGTTGCAGCACACCTGCGTATTCACGTGTTGTAAATTGATAAAAACTTTATATTTTGATATTTAATTGTAATAATGGAACTTTTTACAATCGCAACTTTTTATTCGTCGCTTCTCTTATTCTTCTGCGTAATAGAGGAGGTTTTCCCTATTTTTTTTTAATTAATGACCAAATATAGTTTTTGAAACTATTGCAGTACTTTGTTACATTTTTGTTAATTATATACGTTTGTTTCGTTTTAGGATTTTGAAGATGGAAAAAGAGTTTACAAGACGAGAATTGTATGATATCCTTAAGGAATCTCAAAGCAGGACAATCGATGAAAAATTGTTGTTTATGGAAAACCAAGTTAAAGAAATTACCAACTGCCCAGATGTAGAAAAGAGTTCTTTAAAACGTTCCCTTAGATATTTTAGATCGGAATTTAATCAAAAGTGGTCTTTGGCGCACAACAAAGAAGACAGATTTTTGCAGCAAAATGCAGAGTGGTTGGCGGGTATAGTTAGGGTTCCAGCATTTGTTTCGCAGATACCAGGGCGCCCATCAAAGGATTTTGCAGAATCAAGTGAAAGAAGCAAACGTCGAAAAACGGAAGACCTGAGGCAACAGACATCCCCAGAAGAACTTACCTTCGCAGCAGCCATGAGTCAAAGGGCTGCAGGTAACCCTGCTGCAGCAGATTTGATAAAACAAGTGACCGAAACACCAACTAGAGCGTCAAAGATTAAGAAGAAACTTAGTATGTCTGAGAAGAGTGAAATAAGATAACACACTCCTACCGAAGCCCTAGGAATCTTAATAGATGCCGAATTAACGAAAAATCAATATGAAGTCATTAGAGATGCAAACAAAAAAGTTTATCCGTGCTACTCGTTGGTAAAAAATGCCAAAAAAGAGTGCTATCCAGCAGAAGATTCCATTGTAGTTTCTGAAACAGTGTCTGAAGTTAAACTTCAAGCATTGCTGGATCACACATCGTCAAGACTATGCAAATATTTGGAAGAGGTGTTGAAAACTATCGACATAGAAGCAAAACACAATTTAGAACTGATAACGAAATGGGGATGCGATGGTTCTCAGCAGTCGCAGTTTAAACAGAAGTTCCAAAATATAAGTGACAGCGATGCAAATATTTTCCAGAGCTCCTGCGTCCCCTTAAAGCTCCTTGCAAATGTCGATGGAAAGACAAAAACAATATGGCAGAACCCGACCCCTTCTTCCACGAGATTCTGTCGACCGATACGTATTCGCTTTTTACACGAAACGGCTGACATAACAGTAGGGAACCTTGGCCGAAGACTGTCAGGAGGAGCAGGAGGAGCCCCCCCCCCCCCCCCGAGGACCAAACCGACGAGCCCCCCCCCCCCCAAGGACCATCCCGACGAGCCCCCCCCCCAAGGACCATCCCGACGAGCCCCCCCCCCAACAGTAGGGGTCTTTTGTACACTACTACTTACGCATGTCCCGATCACCAACTTTGGAGACGATGAGCTCTTTACACATGCGATGGTGGGGAAAAATTGTTTACTTTGGATACATAGGTAAAAGAAGTGCAATGAAACTCTTTTAACAATTCGGTGGTGGGGACGATGTCAGCCCAACGGTGGAGACATATGGTTCATGAAGTGTAATGCAACTCTTTAACCATTTATATGAGCAAAGCATCCTCGGCTTGCTTCCGCGGTGACGAGAGAGCATCAATTCCACGACTGCGAATGACCGGAGCGATAGAAGGGAATGCGGAGTGGGATATTACGCAACACCTATCGTTCCATCCTTTGTCTACAGGTGCAAACCGGTATAAACCCCCAGCCACCCGCATCCGATCACCCGCACAAAAAAAAAATTATAATGTCTGTGGAATGCGGCCGGCGACTAACACCTGCGCTCATAAAAAACCAAGGCAGCTGCTAGATTGAACACCTGCATCCTGCCACCTGCGGGACGACCCTTCTCAGGTTTCATCGACCACCCGCACATTCCACAGAGAGGGGAGTGAGACAATGAACATCCGTCTGACCTCACCCCTGCGTGGGAACGTCTGCTAACCATCTGGCGAGCTACATAACAACGCGTTTCCTATTTCCCGCCGCGCGTCCCTTTCACGACCGACAGCTTACATAACAGAGGTTGCGTAACCAATCCGAGCGCGCATCATCCATTTACTCCTCCACCCGGCCTCTGTCTTCGCCTAGCCATCGTAGTGAACGGACGTCCCTGCGCTTCGCTCCGCTTCGCTGCTGCTGCTGCTGCTGCTGCTGCTTTGTGCCTGTACCAACGATTGTTCATTCTTTGGATATTTATCACTTCAATTGTAAGTATTATTCTCACGCACATTAACTAGTTGTATTTAAATATAGATTTTTGTGATAGGTTTTAGTGGTTTTACCTTTTCCAAGTAACTGAAAGTGTAGGATGCACATAGTTTTCACAACCTCTTGCACAATAACGTTAAAATATTAGCGGATGCGAACTAATTACTTTTAATTTTTTTAACTTTTCTAAAATTGTAGGTTTGGCTACGCGTGGACTATGAATTGGTACGTAACTCTTTAAACATTTGGTTACGTTCTTTCATATTGAACGCAAATTTTTATTCTAATATTGAGTTTCAGTAACGTTTGCTTGCACTAGTATAAGGTAACTTTTGAGTCTTAATATTCACTAGTAGAACAGTTTCAAAGACTTTTTTTTGAACTTAAACTGTTTTTTTTTTTGTTATTTCTAATTTCATGTATACTAGTAGTAGTAGTAGTAGTAGTAGTATTAGTATAGAGGTGTAAACAAATCCTTGCAAGCCGTGCTGGCGGTGCTGTCAAACGCATACGTCCTGCATCCAAAAAGCGCGGAACGCGTAAGAGTGGCGCGAAACGCGCAAGATTTCCGCGAAGCGCGATGTCACCTCCTTTCCGATTCCTTTAACTCTGAGAATTGCTTAAGAAAAGACTTATAAACTATTTCTCGCATTAATACGTAACATTATTTGAATATAGATCATCATGGAAAACGTCGTGGAACGCCGCTTCTCCTGCACCCAGTGCGACAAATCGTACAAGAAACGGGACCATGTCAAGCAGCACATGCGTTCTGTCCACCGGGGAGTGAGAGCTACGTGCCCAGACTGCGGAAAAAAATTCACGAGGAAGTCGGACCTTCGCCGCCACATCGCTACGCAACATCATCAACAACCTCAACAGCCACTGAACCCCGCATACAGGTTTAGTACTGAACCCCCGCCAGGTTAGTGTCAGTTTACGTCAAGTATATCTTAAAATTTATTCATACTCACTAACCTTGATGCTACTAAACACTCGAATGTTTATACACTTCAAAATCCGCTTTCATTTGTACCATGACGAAAAAAGTCCAAACAACTATTTACTTCTATGCTTGCTATTCATTCTACTGTAATCAATGTTCACATATTTCATTTCCAATTTAGTCTTCCAAAAGAATAAGTCAAACAACGACTTATTCTTTTGTGTTAAACATTTCGTTGTACACTTTCATATCGAACGTGAATTCTCATTTTAAATTTATGAAACATTGTTTGCGTTTTCTGTTGAAAAGATCCACATTTAACTATGTTCATGCTTTTATGTTAAACATAATAATTATGTTTGTGTTGTTTGTTATAGACTTTGTGACTATACCATGTCCACTGGAACCGCGGTTCTGCCCATCATCAGCACCCTCGCCAGCCTCTGCGGAACAGCAACCCGGCTCCTCTTCCGCTCCTGACGTCGAGCCGAAACCGGATCTATCACAAACCTCATTGAGTGCTACAGTTCCTACTACATGTATGTATAGTATTTTACTTAAAATTTTTATTCAGATATAATATTTGTAATTGTTACTTGCACGCAATTACTTCATTCTCACATTTATATTCCAAAATTTCCGCAAGGATTATCAAAGAAATTTTTAAATTTATCTAAGTTATGATGTAAACATTCGAAAATATTTATTGTACTTTCTTAAGGTTTTCCTATTCAATGAATTCTAATACAAAGATTATTACAAAAAAAAATAAATAAAATAAAATAAATAAATAAATAAAATAAATAAATAAAAATAATAATAATAAATTAAATTTTAGTTGCAGCTTTATACATTCAGAATAATTATCCCTGAATTACAATAACAGAGATAAATATTTGGATTAACCAACAATGACAATGAGTGCAATAACATTACTTGTAATGAGTATGACAAATTAATGTAGTGAGTGGGGAAAAAAGTAGTGTGTTTTGGAGACATATAGGTCTAAAATCTAATGAACCTCTTTCATCATACGGTGGTGGGGTCGATGGTGGGCCAACGGTGGGGCAGTGGTGGGGCAACGGTGGGGAGAAAGTAGTGTGTTTTGGAGACAAATAGGTCAAGAAGTCTAATAAACCTCTTTCATCATACGGTGGGGCATCGGTGGGGAAAAGTAGTGTGCTTTTGAGACATATAGATCAAAAGTCTAATGAATCTCTTTAAACATTTACTGCATGTACTTTTATATTGAATAATAAAGAACTAGAATCTTTTAAGTCATTAGACCCTTTTGACTATGCAAGTAAATTATAAATGCTAGGTCCGCACAAAGATTTATAAATACTAACTAAACTATATAAGATTCTTTTGACTTGAAAGTAAAATACTTAAAGTAAGGTATTGTGGTTCCATCTAAAAATAAAAGACAGTAGTTTATGCTATAATGTACATTTTTTTTTTTTTATTGCTTACAAAATCTATCAAGTTTATAAAGGTTATTTACATCTTGAGTCTTCTTTTTCTTGCTTTACAAAATTCCAATCTAGTGAATTAGTTAACTTAAAGTGAGCTGTGCTTCACCAAACGAATACGATCTCCGAATCTGCTGCTGTAACGCTAGCTACTGTGATCGCTCAGGAGTTGGTTGAAGCAACTGGGCAGGTGGAATCGCAGAAGGGGATGGTCCAAAGAAATGTGTGAATCCCTTCCTCCGATAATTGTTGCGAATAGGATTGCTCGATGAACAATAAAGCTTGTGCTCCTCCAGTCGTTCTGCGCCTCTGATACCCAATTTATTTGGTCTACTGCTAAAATATGCGAAACATGTCCTGCAAATAAATAGACGACGATCACCTCGGGTTAACTGTCTAGCCACCAACCTGCTGAAATCACTAATGTAAGCATAATGTGAAGTCTTCATTAGACAGGAAAAGAAGGTCAAAATGCAACTCTTTCTCCTTGTCTGTAACTCGTAGTGGATATACATAGTGCTCCTCTTGTTGTTGCTTACTATGTTTCTTCTTTTTCTTTTTATCCAGACCATGAACATTTACACTTACGCCGGGGTTATTGCGCTCGAAAGTATGGATTTGGTCTGGTCTGACAGGAAACTCCATTCCCTCGAAATTCAAATTGCAACGTGCCCTAACCTCTTCCGTAAAATGATTTGCAGTAAGTCGATCATGATGAGCATTTTTAATAAATTTTGTTAAGATGGCATATTCAAAGCAGTGGTCATTTTTTATGTTTCTAACACTGAGCACAGCGTGTTTCATGCGAATATCTTGAGGTATAGGGATGAAAGAATCGCGTGATGATGGGGCATGTGATTGCTGTTGGACTCTGGGTGGTTGTTCGGTTGCTTTACAGTTGAATAGGTCATGGGTCCTCAAGTTATCCTTGCGGTTGAAGGATCTCCCACACCCGTCACACACATGGCCTGAAATAACACACATATAGATATAGTCGCATGCGTAGTAATGGTAAACCTGAAAAGATAACTGTTTCCAATGTCAATTACCTTATTGCGTTAATCATAACCATCTTGAATTTTGTTATGGACTGTAAAATGATTTCGACCGTGAGTGCAAATAAACAAAGTGTAAAACTAAAGGATAGTATAGAATTGTGTATAAAATTTGTATGAAATTCACATGTGTGGAAAATTTATATCAATAATGAAATCCGAAATATTTAATAATAAACAGATTTAACAACGATCACCGAATCACACCATACGGTAGTGACAAGTGATTACAGTTAATAGTATCCATATTCGATAATGAATTAAATTTACTCAATAGGTTAAATTGGTGGCCTTCAACTAAACGGTAGAAATTTTACCATCATACTATTTTTATCATTACGATCTCTGCACCACACGTAGGTGCGAGTGTAAAACTATAGGATAGTATAGAATTGTGTATAAAATTCATATCGACCAATGAAACATGCCGAACGGAAATTCTCATCAATAATAAAATCCGAAATATATAATCTTTCTATATACATTTGTTAAACCAAATATTGAGATTATAGAACATCGGGGGTGCATTGCTTAAGAAACGAATGTTAAATATATATGAATATAGCATTAAATTTCCTAGTTTACTTGTTTGGCTTCCGGCTCTTTTGCATCATCAAGTTACAGAGCTTATTAAGTTGGACCCTGACATCTATAAGCTAAACTATAGTTTTTTTTTTCTATCACTAGGGAAGGTTTTAGTTTTCACCCACATCACATTGTTTTTGTAACATAAAAGAAACTGTTAAATATCGATTTACGCTTCGGTTTTTTACCCGCCTGTCACTATCACAGCGCTCCTTCGTCCCCAGACGATTCTGCAACATCTGATATCTCTCTTAGGTTTTTTCTCACCCGAGAACCGTTGTTGTGTTTCACCCCCGGGTCAGAATTTGATTAGGCATTACAATTTATGCGGCAGGCAATCCCACGTAGAGCTAACCATCAGACGAGGATAACATTATCACAAAATGCTTATGTAAGAAAAAACTTTCGATGAATATGTCTACTCGAGCCATAATGAAATCTATAAGGAGAGCATTTTACAATACATAACTTACATTGTGAAAGTTTGTGAATCAGAGTGTATTGTAATATAACCAGCATAATTTATAAAACAGAGCATGTAGAATTATACTTATAAGTACATAAAGGCATATGTAAGAAAAAATGAAAAAGTTATAGACAGTCCAGGGTGATAAAAATTTAGGGACGGATAGTAAGTTAAAAGTGTATTAGTATGTATCAAAGATACTGACAAATATTTCATTACAGCAGTAATTTTTCAAGCATTCTTTGTATCATAGCACTTTAAAATAGTAGAGAACATATTAATACATTTAGATGATAAAACTTAATAGTAAAACAAAGAATGGAATCTACTTTGAATTATCGCGGATTTGACCAAATGAATGTACTATTTGGAATGACGCGAGCAGGGATGGAATTACATATAAGCAGTCCAGGGTGGTAAAAATTTAGGGGACAAAATAATAGTATTTTAAATTTAACCCATAATTATTGTTTTAAACTTTTAAAAATATCTATTTTGTACTCATACGAATGTTTAATTTACTTTGAAATCAAGTAATGTAGAATTTATACGTTTACTTAACACTTAATGCATATTTTTTGCCCGAGACATAAATTATAAAGGTACAACCCATTTAATTGACCGTTCATTTTAAATCTTTATCCCAAATATTAATTACATCCCATAAATAACATATTTCCATACGCCATCAAGTCATTCCACAACATGGCTATCTTTTGGTATAATTTATAACTTCGATAGGTATACATCGATGCTGTTCTATTTAATTTAATCAATATGACTGTCAAATATCAATTAAATTTATTTGGATTCTCGCGAGCAGGGATGGAATCACATATAAGCAGTCCAGGGCGGTAAAAATTTGGGGGACGAAATTAATACTATTTAAATTTAACCCATAACTATTGTTTTAAACTTCTAAAAATATATATTTTGTACTCATACGAGTGCTTAATTTACTTTGAAATCAAGTAATGTAGATTTTATACGTTTACTTAACACTTAATGCATATTTTTTTTTTTGTTGTTGCCTGAGACATAGACTATAAAGGTACAACACATTTAATTGACCATTCATTTTAAATCTTTTTCCCAAATATTAATTATATCCTATAAATAACATATTTCCATACGCCATCAAGTCATTCCACAACATGACTATCTTTTGGTATAATTTATAACTTCGATAGGTATACATCGATGCTGTTCTATTTAATTTAATCAATATGACTGTCAAATATCAATTAAATTCATTTGGATTCTTGCGAGCAGGGATGGAATTACATATAAGCAGTCCAGGGCGGTAAAAAATTAGGGGATGAAATAATAGTATTTTAAATTTAACCCATAATTATTGTTTTAAACTTCTAAAAATATATATTTTGTACTCATACGAGTGCTTAATTTACTTTGAAATCAAGTAATGTAGATTTTATACGTTTACTTAACACTTAATGCATATTTTTTTTTTTGTTGTTGCCTGAGACATAGACTATAAAGGTACAACACATTTAATTGACCATTCATTTTAAATCTTTTTCCCAAATATTAATTATATCCTATAAATAACATATTTCCATACGCCATCAAGTCATTCCACAACATGACTATCTTTTGGTATAATTTATAACTTCGATAGGTATACATCGATGCTGTTCTATTTAATTTAATCAATATGACTGTCAAATATCAATTAAATTTATTTGGATTCTCGCGAGCAGGGATGGAATCACATATAAGCAGTCCAGGGCGGTAAAAATTTGGGGGACGAAATTAATACTATTTTAAATTTAACCCATAACTATTGTTTTAAACTTCTAAAATATATATTTTGTACTCATACAAGTGCTTCATTTACTTTGAAAACAAGTAATGTAAAATTTATACGTTTACTTAACACTTAATGCATATTTGTTGTCTGAGACATAGACTATAAAGGTACAACACATTTAATTGACCGTTCATTTTAAATCTTTTTCCCAAATATTAATTATATCCCATAAATAGCATATTTCCATACGCCATCAAGTCATTCCACAGCATGACTATCTATTGGTATAATTTATAACTTCGATAGGTATACATCGATGCTGTTCTATTTAATTTAATCAATATGACTGTCAAATATCAATTAAATTTATTTGGATTCTTGCGAGCAGGGATGGAATCACATATAAGCAGTCCAGGGCGGTAAAAAATTAGGGGATGAAATAATAGTATTTTAAATTTAACCCATAATTATTGTTTTAAACTTCTAAAAATATATATTTTGTACTCATACGAATGTTTAATTTACTTTGAAATCAAGTAATGTAGAATTTATACGTTTACTTAACACTTAATGCATATTTTTGCCTGAGACATAAATTATAAAGGTACATTCCATTTAATTGACCGTTCATTTTAAATCTTTTTCCCAAATATTAATTATATCCCATAAATAACATATTTCCATACGCCATCAAGTCATTCCACAACATGACTATCTTTTGGTATAATTTATAACTTCGATAGGTATACATCGATGCTGTTCTATTTAATTTAACCAATATGACTGTCAAATATCATTTAAATTTATTTGGATTCTCGCGAGCAGGGATGGAATCACATATAAACAGTCCAGGGCGGTAAAAATTTAGGGGACGAAATTAATACTATTTTAAATTTAACTTATAACTATTGTTTTAAACTTCTAAAATATATATTTTGTACTCATACGAGTGCTTCATTTACTTTGAAAACAAGTAATGTAAAATGTATACGTTTACTTAACACTTAATGCATATTTGTTGTCTGAGACATAGACTATAAAGGTACAACACATTTAATTGACCATTCATTTTAAATCTTTTTCCCAAATATTAATTATATCCCATAAATAGCATATTTCCATACGCCATCAAGTCATTCCACAGCATGACTATCTATTGGTATAATTTATAGCTTCGACAGGTATACATCGATGTTGTTCTATTTAATTTAACCAATATGACTGTCAATAACAATTAAATTCTTATTTAAAACGTAGCATGACGGCGAGAAGTTATAAATAAATATGAAAATGACAAACGAATACAGTTAATAATATCCATATTTGGTGTTGAATGAAATTGTCTATATAATAAGTGTTCAATTATACACTTCAGTTAAAAGAGGGTAAATTTCTATTTTATTACTTATCAAAGATAGATAAGTGTATTGAAATTATTATTTTATTTGAAACTATTATAAGTATTCGATTATGGTTTAATGAATAGAACTAATTTGTTATATTCTAGTAATTATCAAATAATATTCCATAATGATGTTTTGAACTCAACAATGTCCACTACAGATTCATATTGGTTAAAAAAAAAACCTCGGATATAACAGAAGTGGTAAAAAAACATAGGGCTGATCTCAGGATTGGACGAGCGGCGTCTGTGGGCGTGTCATTTTTTTGTTCATGTTCCTCTCGGGAGATCCGGACTCCGGGAACTCATTCTCGTCATGGAGCCCGCGCAGTTCACTTGTCGGTACTGTAATCAATCCTTTTTGAGGAAGGATAAGAAACTCAGACATGAGCGAACTCATGATCCCAATGCTGATCGAACGCCATGTCCTCGGTGCGGAAAGACCTATTCCCGCAAAGAGCACATGACGAGACACTTGCCTAGCTGTACAGCGCCGCGTCAGCAACCACCAGCCCCCCGCCCGGTAACACCCCCCGCCCGGTAACACCCCCCCGCATGGTGGTGGCGCTCCCAGCACCACCAGCCCTCCACATGGAGCTGGCACTGCCGGCACCACCGCCCCGCCGTCCTGCGCTGACAGCCCAACAACGGATGCGACAACAGATGCTGTCAGCGCTGATGGTGTTACTGATGTTGCTGCCAGCGCCACCCCCCCGAGCGATGCTGGCTCTCCCAGCTCCTAATGGTGCGTTAAAAAAAAATTAAATAAAAACATCTCCCTAATCCTCTCCTATAATTCTTTTTAACTTTAATGTTGATGTATGGTATTACAAATCACATTTTATTGTTCCAGATAACATCGAGATAGTGGAGGAGTTCATCGACGAGAAGATGGATTAGATTAAGTTAAAAAAATAAATAAATAAATAAATAAAATAAATAAATAAATATATAATAAAATGAAAAAAAATATATATATAAAAACAAAAAACAAACAAACAAACAGTCAAATTATGTGTGCATGCGCGTGTACGTATGTGCATGTCCGTAAATGTACGTATGCGTATGTGTGCATATATTTGCGCGTGCATATGCATGCGCATACATGTGCATGTGAGTACACGTGTGCCTGTGCATGCGAGTACACATGTGCGTGTGCGCGTGCGTGCACCCGAGGCGTGCGAGGACGTGCGCGCATGTGCGTATGCACGTGCGTGCGCGCATGATAGTATAAAGCTATACCATCAATGATTTATGAATTATCTTTGATGATACATCAACAATGAATGTTGTTATAAGCCATTATTGTTATATAACTATATATTGTTCACATTGCTAAAGAAATGGAAACATTAAAGCATATCGTCAGGAGTAAAATGTGTTTATAGATTAACAGTAATTTAGCTATGTATTATGTTATGAATTATGTTTCATAAATTACATTCAGACTTGTAAATCACCATATGCATGAATAATCATCATAAAAATTACCCGTCATTTTTTTTTTTTTTTTTTTTTACAGGCTGTTTGCTAGTATACTCATGATTGAAACTAATTTTTGTCTCATTAGGTTGATTTATAATAAAATAAATTAAGAATGCATTTATAAAGGTAAATGTAAATTATATATAATTAATTAAAAGTAGCCCTCTAAGTTTTCGTCTTTAACATTATACAATAACGTAAAAGTGTGACTAACGTGAACGTTAGAACCAAAGTATACTCTAGAATTTGAATCAAAAGCTCATGCATCAATAATTTAAATGGTTTAAAATGTAATTTTTAGTCATTGAAATTTCCTGAAAAAACGTAATATAAATAATTTTCTTTAAAATACAATGTTACTTTTGAGTAACATAATAAAATTAATAGTAGATCATTTTCATGCTGTTCTTCACTCGGCTCCCGCGACATCGGACCCTTTTGGCGTCAGTTGGGCTATAGACCTACACGTTTTTTTTGTTTTTTTTTTAGCAGGAGGTCAGGTTGCTACCCAAACAAAAGATGTGGCTGGTTGATCAACACATTGCCTCTGGGAAGGTCCCCCGAGAATGCGATCTTCTACAATCAATGGACATTAATATCAGCTACTACCGTATGGTGTGAATTAGTAATTGATAATAGGTCTATTTATTATTAAAATAATATATTTCGGATTTTATTATTGATGAGAATTTCCGTTCGGCATGTTTCATTGGTCGATATGAATTTTATACACAATTCTATACTATCCTATAGTTTTACACTCGCACCTACGTGTGGTGCAGAGATCGTAATGATAAAAATAGTATGATGGTAAAATTTCTACCGTTTAGTTGAAGGCCACCAATTTAACCTATTGAGTAAATTTCATTCATTATCGAATATGGATACTATTAACTGTAATCACTTGTCACTACCGTATGGTGTGATTCGGTGATCGTTGTTAAATCTGTTTATTATTAAATATTTCGGATTTCATTATTGATATAAATTTTCCACACATGTGAATTTCATACAAATTTTATACACAATTCTATACTATCCTTTAGTTTTACACTTTGTTTATTTGCACTCACGGTCGAAATCATTTTACAGTCCATAACAAAATTCAAGATGGTTATGATTAACGCAATAAGGTAATTGACATTAAAATTACAATAACAGAGATAAATATTTGGATTAACCAACAATGACAATGAGTGCAATAACATTACTTGTAATGAGTATGACAAATTAATGTAGTGAGTGGGGAAAAAAGTAGTGTGTTTTGGAGACATATAGGTCTAAAATCTAATGAACCTCTTTCATCATACGGTGGTGGGGTCGATGGTGGGCCAACGGTGGGGCAGTGGTGGGGCAACGGTGGGGAGAAAGTAGTGTGTTTTGGAGACAAATAGGTCAAGAAGTCTAATATAAACCTCTTTCATCATACGGTGGGGCAATGGTGGGGCATCGGTGGGGAAAAGTAGTGTGCTTTGGAGATATATAGATCAAAAGTCTAATGAATCTCTTTAAACATTTACTGCATGTACTTTTATATTGAATAATAAAGAAGTAGAATCTTTTAAGTCATTAGACCCTTTTGACTATGCAAGTAAATTATAAATGCTAGGTCCGCACAAAGATTTATAAATACTAACTAAACTATATAAGATTCTTTTGACTTGAAAGTAAAATACTTAAAGTAAGGTATTGTGGTTCCATCTAAAAATAAAAGACAGTAGTTTATGCTATAATGTACATTTTTTTTTTTTTTATTGCTTACAAAATCTATCAAGTTTATAAAGGTTATTTACATCTTGAGTCTTCTTTTTCTTGCTTTACAAAATTCCAATCTAGTGAATTAGTTAACTTAAAGTGAGCTGTGCTTCACCAAACGAATACGATCTCCGAATCTGCTGCTGTAACGCTAGCTACTGTGATCGCCCAGGAGTTGGTTGAAGCAACTGGGCAGGTGGAATCGCAGAAGGGGATGGTCCAAAGAAATGTGTGAATCCCTTCCTCCGATAATTGTTGCGAATAGGATTGCTCGATGAACAATAAAGCTTGTGCTCCTCCAGTCGTTCTGCGCCTCTGATACCCAATTTATTTGGTCTACTGCTAAAATATGCGAAACATGTCCTGCAAATAAATAGACGACGATCACCTCGGGTTAACTGTCTAGCCACCAACCTGCTGAAATCACTAATGTAAGCATAATGTGAAGTCTTTTCATTAGATAGGAAAAGAAGGTCAAAATGCAACTCTTTCTCCTTGTCTGTAACTCGTAGTGGATATACATAGTGCTCCTCTTGTTGTTGCTTACTATGTTTCTTCTTTTTCTTTTTATCCAGACCATGAACATTTACACTTACGCCGGGGTTATTGCGCTCGAAAGTATGGATTTGGTCTGGTCTGACAGGAAACTCCATTCCCTCGAAATTCAAATTGCAACGTGCCCTAACCTCTTCCGTAAAATGATTTGCAGTAAGTCGATCATGATGAGCATTTTTAATAAATTTTGTTAAGATGGCATATTCAAAGCAGTGGTCATTTTTTATGTTTCTAACACTGAGCACAGCGTGTTTCATGCGAATATCTTGAGGTATAGGGATGAAAGAATCGCGTGATGATGGGGCATGTGATTGCTGTTGGACTCTGGGTGGTTGTTCGGTTGCTTTACAGTTGAATAGGTCATGGGTCCTCAAGTTATCCTTGCGGTTGAAGGATCTCCCACACCCGTCACACACATGGCCTGAAATAACACACATATAGATATAGTCGCATGCGTAGTAATGGTAAACCTGAAAAGATAACTGTTTCCAAAACAGGGATAATTATTCTGAATGTATAAAGCTGTAACTAAAATTTAATTTATTATTATTATTTTTATTTATTTATTTTTTTTATTTATTTATTTATTTTATTTTATTTTTTTTTTGTAATAATCTTTGTATTAGAATTCATTGAATAGTAAAACCTTAAGAAAGTACAATAAATATTTTCGAATGTTTACATCATAACTTAGATAAATTTAAAAATTTCTTTGATAGTCCTTGCGGAAATTTTGGAATATAAATGTGAGAATGAAGTAATAGCGTGCAAGTAACAATTACACATATTATATCTGAATAAAAATTTTAAGTAAAATACTATACATACATGTAGTAGGAACTGTAGCACTCAATGAGGTTTGTGATAGATCCGGTTTCGGCTCGACGTCAGGAGCGGAAGAGGGGCCGGGTTGCTGTTCCGCAGAGGCTGGCGAGGGTGCTGATGATGGGCAGAACCGCGGTTCCAGTGGACATGGTATAGTCACAAAGTCTATAACAAACAACACAAACATAATTATTATGTTTAACATAAAAGCATGAACATAGTTAAATGTGGATCTTTTCAACAGAAAACGCAAACAATGTTTCATAAATTTAAAATGAGAATTCACGTTCGATATGAAAGTGTACAACGAAATGTTTAACACAAAAGAATAAGTCGTTGTTTGACTTATTCTTTTGGAAGACTAAATTGGAAATGAAATATGTGAACATTGATTACAGTAGAATGAATAGCAAGCATAGAAGTAAATAGTTGTTTGGACTTTTTTCGTCATGGTACAAATGAAAGCGGATTTTGAAGTGTATAAACATTCGAGTGTTTAGTAGCATCAAGGTTAGTGAGTATGAATAAATTTTAAGATATACTTGACGTAAACTGACACTAACCTGGCGGGGGTTCAGTACTAAACCTGTATGCGGGGTTCAGTGGCTGTTGAGGTTGTTGATGATGTTGCGTAGCGATGTGGCGGCGAAGGTCCGACTTCCTCGTGAATTTTTTTCCGCAGTCTGGGCACGTAGCTCTCACTCCCCGGTGGACAGAACGCATGTGCTGCTTGACATGGTCCCGTTTCTTGTACGATTTGTCGCACTGGGTGCAGGAGAAGCGGCGTTCCACGACGTTTTCCATGATGATCTATATTCAAATAATGTTACGTATTAATGCGAGAAATAGTTTATAAGTCTTTTCTTACGCAATTCTCAGAGTTAAAGGAATCGGAAAGGAGGTGACATCGCGCTTCGCGGAAATCTTGCGCGTTTCGCGCCACTCTTACGCGTTCCGCGCTTTTTGGATGCAGGACGTATGCGTTTGACAGCACCGCCAGCACGGCTTGCAAGGATTTGTTTACACCTCTATACTAATACTACTACTACTACTACTACTACTAGTATACATGAAATTAGAAATAACAAAAAAAAAACAGTTTAAGTTCAAAAAAAAGTCTTTGAAACTGTTCTACTAGTGAATATTAAGACTCAAAAGTTACCTTATACTAGTGCAAGCAAACGTTACTGAAACTCAATATTAGAATAAAAATTTGCGTTCAATATGAAAGAACGTAACCAAATGTTTAAAGAGTTACGTACCAATTCATAGTCCACGCGTAGCCAAACCTACAATTTTAGAAAAGTTAAAAAAATTAAAAGTAATTAGTTCGCATCCGCTAATATTTTAACGTTATTGTGCAAGAGGTTGTGAAAACTATGTGCATCCTACACTTTCAGTTACTTGGAAAAGGTAAAACCACTAAAACCTATCACAAAAATCTATATTTAAATACAACTAGTTAATGTGCGTGAGAATAATACTTACAATTGAAGTGATAAATATCCAAAGAATGAACAATCGTTGGTACAGGCACAAAGCAGCAGCAGCAGCAGCAGCGAAGCGGAGCGAAGCGCAGGGACGTCCGTTCACTACGATGGCTAGGCGAAGACAGAGGCCGGGTGGAGGAGTAAATGGATGATGCGCGCTCGGATTGGTTACGCAACCTCTGTTATGTAAGCTGTCGGTCGTGAAAGGGACGCGCGGCGGGAAATAGGAAACGCGTTGTTATGTAGCTCGCCAGATGGTTAGCAGACGTTCCCACGCAGGGGTGAGGTCAGACGGATGTTCATTGTCTCACTCCCCTCTCTGTGGAATGTGCGGGTGGTCGATGAAACCTGAGAAGGGTCGTCCCGCAGGTGGCAGGATGCAGGTGTTCAATCTAGCAGCTGCCTTGGTTTTTTATGAGCGCAGGTGTTAGTCGCCGGCCGCATTCCACAGACATTATAATTTTTTTTTTGTGCGGGTGATCGGATGCGGGTGGCTGGGGGTTTATACCGGTTTGCACCTGTAGACAAAGGATGGAACGATAGGTGTTGCGTAATATCCCACTCCGCATTCCCTTCTATCGCTCCGGTCATTCGCAGTCGTGGAATTGATGCTCTCTCGTCACCGCGGAAGCAAGCCGAGGATGCTTTGCTCATATAAATGGTTAAAGAGTTGCATTACACTTCATGAACCATATGTCTCCACCGTTGGGCTGACATCGTCCCCACCACCGAATTGTTAAAAGAGTTTCATTGCACTTCTTTTACCTATGTATCCAAAGTAAACAATTTTTCCCCACCATCGCATGTGTAAAGAGCTCATCGTCTCCAAAGTTGGTGATCGGGACATGCGTAAGTAGTAGTTAAAATGGTTATGAGTAAAAAAAAAAAAAAAAGTTGGACCAGTTGTACAAAAGACCCCTACTGTTGGGGGGGAGGCGGCTCGTCGGGATGGTCCTTTGGGGGGGGGGGGGGCTCGTCGGTTTGGTCCTCGGGGGGGGAGGGCTCCTCCTGCTCCTCCTGACAGTCTTCGGCCAAGGTTCCCTACTCATAACTGTACAAGAAATAAAGTACGGTTGAAGATCAAATTCAAGATTTGCGCAAAACAGAGGTACATGTTGATGGTGGTGTAGCACGTATCAAACACACTCTTGTCTTAACAATGGTCGACGGGAAGGTCTGCAACTCCGCAACTGGCACATCTTCAACGATCAGGTGCTATATCTGTGGGTTAACATCCAAGGATTTCAATAAACTAAACAAGTCTGCTGACGTAAACCCCGACACATTAAAGTTTGGACTGTCTACTCTCCATACTAGAATCAGATTTCTGGAGTCGGTGCTTCATTTAGCGTATAAAATACCACTGAAGAAATGGCAAGCACGAACACCAGAAGATAAAAATATCGTCAAAGAGACAAAGAAGGAAATTCAGAGAAAATGTAAGGAAGAATTAGGGCTTCTTGTTGATGTCCCTAAACAAGGATTTGGAAACACAAATGATGGCAATACTGCTAGACGGTTTTTTCTTGATCCTGCTACGGCTTCAGAAATCACAGGAGTAAACCTTGAACTCATCAAAAGATTGAAAGTTATTCTCGAAGCCATAACAAGTGGGCATCACATTGATGTTGATAAATTTCAATCGTACGCTGATGAAACGGCAAAGCTTTATGTTAGCATGTACGATTGGTATCCTATGTCGCCGACAATGCACAAAGTTTTGGTTCATGGCGCTACAGTAATCAAGCATGCTATTTTACCTATAGGCCAGCTGTCTGAAGAAGCGGCTGAAGCCAGAAATAAACATTTCAGATTGTACAGAAGCAAATATTCCAGGAAATACAACCGATCAATTTGTAACAGGGACGTACTTAATCGACTTCTTCTTTCAAGTGATCCCTGTATGAGCTGCTCAAGAAAACAGCCTCGAAAAAAATCCAAGCCTTTCAGCAGTGAGACACTCACACTCCTTCTATCAGAGCCAGCCGAGGGTGGTAGTTCCGGAAGTGGTGTAGGAGAAATTCATGATGAATCCAGTGAAGATGAAATCGGTAGCAGTGAGGAAGAAGAATTTTGAATATTTTGAAAGACTATGTGGTGAGAACACTTTACACTCATGCGTCTGCGTCACACAGCTGCGTCTCCCAGTATACCAATAATGATTTTATAATACTTTTTATATAATAAATAATATTGCTTTTACTGTACTTTCAATGGTTTTCCAAATTTATTTATTATTTTGGGCATGCTTAGTAAATAACAGAGTTCTCTTTTAGAATATGTTATATTATTTTTTACTTTTTCTGGTTGGTCTAACGACTTTTTTATTCAGTGGATCGGCAGCTCTTATAAAAAACTAACTGCGCATATCTTCGAAACCATCAGTTTTATAAAAAAAGTGCTAAGAATAAAATAGTCTTAAAATTAAATGAAGAATCCAAAAACGTCATAAAATATAGGTATTTCATAAGTCAGTTTATTGTTGGCCGCCATATTGGAAAATGGCGGACACAAAAATTGAATACAGGCAGTTAATAACTTATTTCCAACTTAAGTGGTAATATATAACAATTTTATTATGATTAAGACATATTTGGATCCACTTAAACATTATAAATAGTTTTGGCCAGGTTTATGGCCTAAATACCCCACTGTGCGACGTCCCGAACAGGAATGACAGGTTTTGGCCCGTGTGATCCCTGAGGTCGATTTCCACAGTCTCGAATGCACCTTTGGTGATCGGCACGTAATGCGGGCTGGTGTAGAGTACAGTCTTATTCGCCCTGTGCACGTAGTCACCTCTGTTAATGTTGATGATCTTCAATAGTGGGGCGGAAGTGTCTCCGATGAATTGTGGCTCAATCAGATCGCAGTACACGTACATATTAGCCGGAATCCCCATCGATAGATTCGGTGGCCATGACGCTTTATTGTTTTTCACAATGTGACATTATCCAATCGTAGAAGCACTAGTAAAGGTCTCTGCAACAAATTAGAGGATTATGGAGTGAAAATTTTACCTAGAAGTGTAAGAAGAGCTTTATACAACGAAGGAATAAAAGCGTGTCGGCCAAGAAAGAAACAGAAAATCACGCCGTCCATGGCCAAGAAGAGATTTCAGTGGGCAAAAGACCTTCTCTTGACTGAAGATGATTGGGCAAATTTAAGAGGCATTTAGTATTCATAAAAAATACACTTAATTCATATCACATATGGTTTAGGCAATTGAAATGTGCGCAAGTCCTAGGACTAGGCCTACACACATGCGCACAACAACGGCAACCAGCGTACTCCTGAGTATTTTTTGAATAATATTCTAGATGCATTTATTTGCATTTATTTGGGTGAGTCGGTGGCGTAGTGGTTAGCGCGCCGGACTTCGGAACCATGGCAGCGATGTCGTGGGTTCGAATCCGCGTTCTGCCAGTGACTTTTATCAGTACCTTTCACCTTGTACTGTAGCGGCTCACCCCCTTACTTTGTCTAATACGATCCACGCACAGATCAATAGTCTATGTGGACGGGGCAAAGTAAGGCAAAAAAGAGGTCCGCCAACCTCTTTATTAAAAAAAAAAATAAATTTAAAGTATAACCACCATTTTTACATAAGACCATGGTGTCTAGGATGCATGTATGTTATTAATAATCAGTAATTTACACTGTAATAAATGATTCAACATCGAAGTCATAAAATAACAAATATTAAAGATTGAATAACTTGAAGATTTTTATGTTTTGTGATTAAAAGTCTTTATGCATGCATATACATTATAGTACAAATATTATTACTAGGATTGGTAAATGCGATTATTTTCCGTATAATAAGTATGATTATTTTCGTATGGACAAAGTAATGGAAAACCTGATTTAAACTAGATGAGCGGGTAATTTGTAAGGTTCCGAGGAGAAGCTACATCTTTAAAGTGAAATGTATATTCTTTAAATGAAATTTGTTAAGTTGCACTTACAACTCTATGCTAATCAGAAGTCTCTTTATTAAAAATTTATATTTGGAAGAATTTATCTTATTCACTTCCATAGGTATTGAAATATCGCTACTTTTCTCTTTAAATATACTACATAAATACGGTATTTAAAGTAAGCGATCATTTATTCTCTATATGTCTTATCAATAAAATTATGATATTCAGCTGGAAATAATTTAGAAGTAAAGATTAATCTCTCACACATTACTTATGATAGTGAAATGAATAATTATGTCTTATATGTTCACGATTGAGACTAACACAGTAAGTGTGTTATAGTTTGTATCCGATGATGTGGGGATGTGACGCTGCGCAACCGCCTTTTGAGAGGGGTTCGCTAATAGCATCGTAAATATGTTGTCCTTTGTGGTGGATGGATGGGAAGGTCCCCGTGATTATGCTGGACACTATTGTCTGCATTCGGTTGACACTACTGTTCGGTAACACTGGTAGATGATGATAATTCTTTTATTACATTATATATTTTCCTGCTTTGAAAGGAATTAAAGTGGTCAGGAACGGATGCTAGCGTTTCAAAATATCGAACATAAATTCTCCATCCAGTGTGAAACAGCACCTAATATAACTTTGATTATTATTTTAAAGTAAATGTGACTCCTATTGCTTTACCCTTCAGGTGTGTGTCTCGAGGACCCCCTCTCCATCCCTTCTTCCGCCTGGCCCGGCGTCACCCGACGTCATATACAAGGGAAACGGACACTGTGCCAGCTCATCGTTATCCGTTGGGGTCATAAAAATGTCAAAATCCATCTCGCGGCTACTGAGCCAGTTGCCAGGTAGACCAGCGATGGGGTTGGGAGGGAGAGAGGACGAGGCTGGGAGAGGGGCCGGATGGCCCAGTGTAATGTGTTTCTTAGAAATACCCGTGCCCGTGACTAAACAATATAAGAGAAGTTGAAATGGATATGAGTCACGGAACCCAGGACTGAAGTTTTGTGAATATTAGAGATTTGCAAGGATATGCATCACGTCCTTTTCAGTTTTTATGCGACTGTATCCGGACAGGAAGTTGAATCCTAATTTTCTTAAATGTTACAGTGAATTGTACGAGTATCTTATGTGAATCAATCTTAAGTGAACGGAAATTAGTGGTAACCATTGAAAATGGACATCATACATTGATTTCAACTCAATTACTTGTTAGAAAAACCTCATCTCTTTTATAGCAATACAATAGATCGTTCCTGGCCTCGGAGTTTATTTCCTTACACCTATAGACTATTTCCTGTGGAAACGCTCAAGAACAATTTGGTTAATTATGGCCAGTATCTATAAAAATGTATATAATTATTAATATAATTATTCTTATAAGGGTTTCGTCTTAGCTCAAATTTAACGTGGAAGCTCAAATACAGCCATTGTGCTCGACTGAGCAACGCAGCGTCGAAAATTATTCTTGGAACCAGATCTAGTCTGAGGGGTAGCTTTCTCCCGCCCCTCCTTCCCCTTCGACTCTCCGACCTCTCTCGAAAGCTGGCACAGTAGCCGCACCACAAGGATCCATAAACTTAAACTCGTCAAAGTTTTTATAGAAGCTGGCACACACTCCTACAGCCCATATACGAGACGGAAGACGAGGAGGACCCGTTCATCTTTCCGATGGAGAGGGCCAGGGTAAGTTTTCAGGTTTTAATATTGGCTCACCTGGAACCTGTTTTTAGTATTATCAAGAAAATAAAGCCAAATCTTAGTGGATTGCACTTTGTGTCAGACAGTCCGAGCAGTCAGTACAGAAATAAAACAATTTTGTACATCGTCGACAATCTTCTGACGGAATACTTTCCGAAGCTTGAGTTGTCTACTTGGAATTATCTGGAATCCGGTCACGGAAAGGGCGCAGCAGACGGTATCGGTGGGACTATTAAGAGAAAAGCTGACAGACTTGTAAGAGGGGAAATCATGATCATCACGTTGAATAATCAAATAAAAACTCTTTTTAAATATTTAACCATTATGTTGTTAACATAAAACAGTTATAATTCAACCTAATTATTAAAACATAAGTAATAATTAAGAAAATACATTTGTACTACACAATTCATCATGTCCGTAGACAAAAAGATAATAGGCCTTAACCCTAGAGAGCGCGTGTGGGGTAAATTTTCTCCAAGCCTACTTTTAAAGCGATGGACTTAAGGTTAAGAGCTTCTCCCTCCCTATACCTTCGAGTCGACTCGTCCACTACCTAACCTTGAAGTTTGGGGAAGCAAATTGTCAGTAGTGTTTCCTTGCGGGCCGGCTAAACAGCACGTTGCGTTCCGTGAGAGACTTTCTACCCCGCGTGCGCTCTCACATTATAAGTTTTGTGAATCACTGCCGTCGTTATTTTGGTGAATTTAGTGGATTACCGACTACGCATTAGTTTGATTTTATACCTAAATGTGTTATTTATGTGTAATAAACTAGTTTACAATATTTACAATGGCTGGACCAAGCCGTGGGTTTAGTTTAGAACAACAAATACGTTTTCTTGATGAACCAGAAAGTGATTCTGAAGTACTAAGCGACGTTTCATCTGATGAAGAACAGGATGAATAGTTCATGATAGTTATCATAACACACATACTGAACAAAGTGCAATAAGGGATAACAAAAACCACATAACTGAAGATATTTTGTTGAATTGTACTACCAACGTGGATGAGTCTTCAAGAAATGTTGACATAAGAGGTAGGCAAGAAGTAATTCATGTAGAAAATAACTATAGCAAGGAATGTAGACTAGAAATAAATATTGATGAATATTTTTCTGACGGAGACGACATACCGTATGCTGAACGAGTCTTTTGCTTCAGAGGAAAACCTAAGAAAAATAGAAAAGGTGAAATAATTGAAACTGGGTTAAGTGGTAGAGAAGACCTCCACCCCAAAATGTAAGAACTCCTGCCAGAAACATAGTAATTCATCTTCCAGATGAAGATTAAACTGTCGGATAAATAGTGAGTGCTCGATCGTTGATGTATAAAATTAAACTAAAAAAAGAGATATTACTGAATTTTTTTAACAAGACGAAGTAAGTAGGCAGTGCGCAGGGAAAAAGAAACAATCACCAGAGGGAAGATACAAATGCAGAAGCTTTTGTTAAATGATACTTTGAAGAACCTGCATGTCAAATTTGTTTCCTGCTATGAGGACCATGAAAGGTTAAGCTACCCGTTATTTTGTAAAATGAGACCATTTTGGGTTTTGATTCCAAATCGTCAAGACCGGGAAAACGTGCTTATGCTACCTCCACAGTTAACTTCTCTCTTATTGTGATGAAAATGAACAAGGAGAGATAATTAATGAAATGATGCCTGATGATGTCCTAAAATCAATTACATGTGATGGGAAGTTGAAAGAGAAATGTTTATAGAGACACTGTAAGGAATGTAAGAAGAAAAAATTACATATCTTGATACGATGAGACAGACTGTTGAATTTCAACAATGGATGAAAATAGAAAAGTTAGTACAGATCAAAGGTAAAATGAAACAGTAAAAAAAGAATAAAGAGAATTTTAATTGTTACAAATCTGATTTTGTTATTAAGTTTTAAAACTTGCTTAAACAATATGCTACTCATGTTTGTAATATAAAGCATCAGTATTCAGCCATAAAACACATAAAGAAGAATTAGAAAAATAAGGAAGACCTCCTGCATGTAGATTTTTAAGAAAACTACAGTTGCAAATTTGGCAAAGAAATAAAATCATACCATTTTGGAGAATCGAGGCAGCAAGTATCACTTCACACTTCTGTCTTATATCATCGTACTTTAGCTATCTGTTCACATCTAAATCCCCTCTTTTCAGAAATTAAAAGTATTGTACCTAATTTGAAATGAAATGAAATGAAATGAAATATGGTTTATTCATCATATAAAGTTTTAATACTTGTGATTTCTTCACACGTAAACATATGACACGTCATACATAAAAATCTTAATCTATGTCTCTAAAAACTAAATGAAAACTAAATGTTCAAAATAAAACAAAACACAATGAAACTTAAATATTCTTTGTCAACTAGAAAAAATCTTCTACAGAGTACGGACACAATGTCAGTAAATATTCCTTAAGCTTATTCTTGGACATAGTCATCTTTAATTAGAAATTATATTTGACTAGGGAGGTGATTGAAAACTTTCCTACCTATATACCAAGGGGATTTTTTAAAAAGTGCAGTGCTGTGAATACGGAATTGGAGAAGGTCTCTATTTCGTGTTTTGTACGGATGGTCATGATTTCTCGACAAAAACTATTCGTGGTTTTTTTTTTACAAAGATGCATAGCTGGTATAAATAAATAGCGTGGATTGTCAGAAGATTCATCTCTTTAAAAAGAGGGCGACAAGACGTTCGAGGTCCAACATCAGCTAAGATCCTTATTGATTATTTTTAAGAATAAAAATTTTTTTGAATAATAGATGAGCTACCCCAAGCGATAATTCCGTAGCATGCCCTAGACATGAAGTAGGAGTGGTAAACCATAAGAGCTGCCCTTAATCTTTAAGTTTGGAAAACCTCTCTCAATACAAACAAAGCTTTGGCTAAAGAAGTGTTCAGTTGATGTTGATGATCAAACCATTGAGATTTTCATTGACATGTATACCAAAAAATTTTGTGTTCTCTACAGATTGAATGTTTTCCTGATTCTAACTGAAGAAAAATGTTTTCTGCATTCAACTGTTGGTTATGAAGATGAAGTATATTTGTTTTGGAGCAATTTAGATGAAGACCGTTATAACTAAACCAATTTTCCACGTATGATGAGTCCTTTGAAGCGATACTAACTGCAAGGGGAATGTATGGTCCTCTTACAAACATTGTGGTGTCATCAGCAAATTAACTATTTTGGAAGGAACTGTAAAAGCTAGATCATTAAGAGTCATCTTCACCCCTGAGCCAGTAGCCCATTGTTGCGCAGTCGGCAATGTTAACCATATGGCTTTTAATGCAAAACATGGCATTTGATTCCCCTGTTTCGGACGCCGTTTTTCAACCGATTTTCTTTCAACTTGGTAAGTGTTTAGTTGAATAGTTATACTATAGTAGGATTCACGAAAATAGTCCGATGAGAGGCTATACATTGTTGCCAAATTTATTCTGAAACACATTTTTATACTGTATTACACATAGTAAACACAACCACAAATGACAACATTGCAGGGCGAGAGGGGGTGAGGGTGGACACAGCTGTTTAAATTTCCATCGGACTATTTTCGTGCATCTTACACTAGGTCTCTCATACCTCGAAATTTTGAAAAATTAACAAATATTACTCTCTGTGACGTCGCAAAGTAACTCGATTTCCCTTAGTAATATTTCAAAATTTAGTAAAATTTTCAAAATTTCGAGGTATGAGGGACCTAATATAACTATTCAACTAAACACTTACCAAGTTTAAAGAAAATCTGTTGAAAACCGGCGTCCGAAACAGGGGAATCAAATGCCATGTTTTGTATTAAAAGCCGTATGATTAACATTGCCGACTGCGCAACAATGGGCTACTGGCCCAGGGGTGAAGATGACTCTTAATATAAAGAATAAACAGTAGAGGTCCAACTTTGGACCCTTAAGTCACTCCATGAACCACCGGACTCCAGTCTGAAAAACAATTAACATTACATTTATCAGTGACCACTACTTGTTGGAATCTGTTGGAGAGATAGCTTGTAAACCATGCCAAAGCTGAGCCAGATATGCCGTATAACTTTAATTTTTCCAACAGTATAGTGTGCCTGACGCAGTCAAAGGCCTTCGACAGATCACAGAAAACACCGATTGCCCTCTGAAATCTGTCCAAGATTGCAGCAGACCTCCACTGCCTCAGTTATGAAGTCCACAATTGCATCAGAAGTACTCCTTTCTTTCCTAAATCCAAACTGATTTCTATTCAGCAACTCATTTGATTCTAAATATGGAACTAATTGTGACAGTGTGATTTATTTAAAATTTTTTGATGAAACAGGTAAGAGAGCAACAGGACGATAATTGGATATGTCATGGGAATCTCCTTTTTTTTAATAGGGGTGATCTGGGAATATTTCAACTTGTCAGGGAAAGATCCGGTTAGTAATGAAACTATGAGTCAAAGGTCTCACAATGCATAAGGCAATAGCTTTGATGACTCTTGTGGGAATTTCATACCAACCTGTAGACTGTTTATTTTCTAGCTTTTTGATGCAGGATAAGACAAAAGATTCTGGAACAGGTCGGAATGGAAATGAATGAGGAACTCTAAAAGAAACTTGTTTTGCAATAGCCAGGGATTCTGTGACAGAGGCATTGTCTTGGAAACTATCCACCACACTAGAAAAATATGTGTTCATCGAGTTTGCCACAACTAAAGGGTCTTTGATCACCTCCCCAGCAATAGTAACTTCTGCACAAAATTTATCTTTAATACCAAAGTCGAGTTCCTTTTTAACAATACCCCAAGATGTTTTACTAACATTTTCACTTTTTTTTAATCAAATATAAATTATACATTCTCTTTGCGGCTAAAGCAACCTTCTTAAAAATCTTTTTGTAATTCCTAAAGTATTCTAAAAATACCCCCCGTCGCAGCAGACCTGCATACTCAGCGATTTTCTAAATTAGTAATATTAATTTTGACCACATAAAACTGTAAACCAAATAAAATCACATTCTCATAAATAGGGAAATAAATGTCTATTCTCCTTATGATAAATATAGGGAGAGTATGCAGGTATGCTGCCATGGGGAGCACTAAAAGTAGGTTTTTATCATTAAAAAAATTATTTCGACCATATGAAGCCATTTACTAAGTTTCATCAATATCTGTCCATTGCTAAAGAAGTTTGCCTATTCTCCATATGATTAACATGGGAAAAGAGTATGCAGGTTTGCTGCCATGATAAGCACAAAACCAAGATTTTTTAACATAAATGGATGAATCTCAACCAAATGAAGCTGAATTCCAAGTTTCATCGAAAAATATTGGTTAATAAGTGAAATATTAACACATCCCAATTCTCCAAAAGATTAACATTGGAGCCCCAAAATACAATGTACAGTCTTTAGACTTTGTAATATCTCGGTAACCAATGGAGATAGAGCAAAGCTTCAAAATACTAGATTGTGTGTTTTTTTGAGCTAAATCCAATGGTCAAAATAAAAATTTAAAATTTTTAAAATTTACATATGAAAATTGCGAAAAACCCATTTTTGGGGTACAAAACCCCCCAAAACTACCCCTTCCGGTAGGTCGATATGTCTGGTTTACGAACTCATCCGAATAAACGTAGGATTACACATCTCTACCAAATTTGGTCTCGATCGGACCATTTTTACGAGAGTTATCGTGTCTACGGACACATACATTTATATATATATATATATATAAATATATATATATATATATATATAATTTTTAATGACTATTATTTTTGGTCTCTGGGCACATAAAAACGAAAAAGTAACATGGTCCCGGGCTTAGGTCTTACCATGAGACCTACGGTAATAGCTTATTCCCTATGGGAAATTCGCTAAAACAGGGTCAGAGTTATATCTTGAGATTTTATACAATTCCCATTTTTTCTTACTCGACACACAAATGCCTTTTGTCACCCAAGCGTGATTCCTTTCCTTTTCTACAACGGCTTTTGTTTTGAACGGGAAGGTATTTAAGAAACAACTATACAATATTATTAAAAAATCATTAAAGCTTTCATTAAAGGTGTATTGTGACAAGCAATATTCCCAACTCTCTTCTGACAAAGTGTTAACCATAAGATAGATTTTTTTATTAATTATCCTTTTTGACTTATTTTTTTTTCTTTGTTTACTTTCAACTCATTTCTTTGGCAGACTACTTGACCCAAATGTTCAGACACCCCAAAATCAACCACCCCACAGTCCATGTTCTTCAAACAAGCATTTGTAATCACATTGTCAATACACGTGGATGATGTTGGGGTTATCCTAGTAGGTTCAATGAATAATGATAACCAAATGACAAAATTAACTCTTTAAGTCTACAGCATTTTTAATTGTCAACCAGTAAATCAATGTCAAAGTCACCACTAATAAAAATAGATTTATTATACTTATCAGGCTCAAGGCAAGTCAGCAATTTTAAAAAAAATGAAAAGAAAGTTTTTTAATTCTGATAATTTGGGGTTCTGTAAACTACTACAAAAACTGTAGTTTTTGAATTTTCTACACTCTCAGCCTCAATAGCAGTGCACTCAAAAGAGTCTTCTATGGAAATCGAGTTAATATCTAATCTTTCCTTCCAAATGACATCATTTTTAACAAAAAAACAAATACCGCCTCTATCTTTTATATTTCTATGGAATATTGTTGCCAAATTATAAGACTTTAGACAGTTTAAAAAAAATTATCATTTACATTCATCCAATGTTCCGACAAACGAACTTTTTTTGGTTCTAATTAATTGAAAAAAATCTAATATTACTTTCAAGACTACATATTTACTCAAACTGGATCCTCTAATATTTAAGTGAAGTAATAAGCATGAACCTGATCCATTAGAATCTGGATTTTGGTTATTTACATCAACTTTCCCTAGCTCATTGTGATACTCAACAGTATATAGAGAACCTAAAGCTAAGTTATTTTCAGGGATGCCTTCGAAATTAAGTTTTTTTCATAGTATGGTCGATCAGGTTGATATATTGTGTGTAAGAGGGGTAGCTTGAATCACTGCACACATGACCATTAGAGTTCAAAGATTGCTACAACCAAGGGGAAATTCGAAGTTCTGGATGAAGTGGGACCGGGTGATGTATCCATTGCTGAGAAGACCAACTATGTGAAGGTGACCAGAGTACCGGAGAGTAATAGTGTAGGGTCATTCCATCGGAAATCATCCAAGGGTGGTTGCTTGACTATTTTTAATTTTTTTTATTTTGTAATATGTTAATCCTACATACATACCTATAACAAAAATGCGTTTGAAAATTTTTTTTATGACTTCGTTTGTCTTCAGGAGCCGCTTTTCCAATATGGCCGACACTCAATTTCACAAAAATCGTCATTTGCGGAAAGTTCCGTATCTCTTGATCCACTAGAGATAGAGCTATGAAATAAAAACCATGTTGTACTTCATAAAATGGGCTATCATTATATATAAATTAATTGGGGACCTATGCTTTAGAAAGTTGGTAAAAAAAAACCTAAAAACAAAACGTCAAAAAGTATAAATCGCCATTTTGCGAATTTTTTTTAACTGTGAAGGAAATGTTTCTAAAAGTTTAAAATTTTGTCATTTGTTCCTACATGTCTGGAGAGTATATACACAAAAATTCAAACTTCAGATAGTTACCCTTTCCAAGATATTAAATTTTTAAATTTAAAAATTTTCAAAAAAACTCAAAGTTTAGAGCTTAATATCTCAGATGGGGGACCTCCATAAAATTTGAAAAAATTGTAAATTAAAGTCCTCTCTAATACCTTTAAACTAAAACAAGTTTCAAGTTTTAGACTTTTGTACTAAAGCATGTATGAATTTTTGAAAATGGTAAAAAGTTGCGTTATAATGCACATTGGCCAACAGTTGTTATAGGGGGAAAAACTGTTGGGAGATTTATTTTAATAAAGTTTATTCAACTAGAACCAATAGATTGACTATCTCATGAGTAGGAAAAATACATCATGAGTCATCAATCCTGTCACAGCCTGTCCATCTCATGAGTAGGAAAAGTACAGCATGAGTCATCAATCCTGTCACAGCCTGTCCATAACATGTAGCAACATGAAAGCTCCAAACAAAAGCCAGCACTGCTTTGCTACTCAGTTTGTTGTTGAGTGATGTTGTTCTGTGATCTTTTTCTCAATTAAAGTTTTGGTATATGTTTTTTTAGTGGATTTGATTTTTTATCTGAGTTATGGTCTTTCGACAAAATGGAATGCAGTGTAGGTATTTTGACTGAGGAAACTTGCCATCAAGAAACCTATGGTAAAGTAAAAAAAGATCTTATTAGTTTTATTGACATTGATGAGGAAACCCAACAAATACTTCAATTGAGACAAAATTCAGATAATATAAGAACTCTATGTGAATTTCACAAAAAAAAATATTTAATTAAGTTTAATCATCTATTTGGTGCTAGCTGTTCTGACCCCCTTGACTACCATAGAAGCCTAAAGAAAAAGGGAACCAAACGTTGTGTAGAAATTAAATTGGACCACGTCAGTAAGGCTTAAGTTAAGGGAATCACTCTCATACCAGGAAAATCACTTTGTCCAACTTGTTATAAAAAACTTTTCTCCTTGGAGAATACTGTAACTAATGACGAAGATAAAAGTGATGACTGTTTTATCCCTCCACAGGAAACACTACAATCTCTTGATAGCCTTTGTAGTGTATTAAATATTTCTCCTGCATCAAACATCACCAAAGTTAGTACAGCGAAAAGAAAAACTGCTTTAGTTTCTAAAAGTGAAAGAATAGCGAAGGCTGTAAAACGTAAACTGCAAGATTCCTTTGAGGAACCTTTGGAAGAAGAAATTGAAAGTCTTAATAATTCAGATCATTTATGTAAGGAATATGAAGAACTAATATTAAAACTTAAAAACAAATGTAGTCTAACAACAAGTAATCAAATAAAAGCAAATGCTATTAGTGTTATGCCTTCAAATTGGTCGAGAGCAAAGATTTGTGAGGAATTAAATGTTTCTGATTATCTCGTTCGAAAAACTAAAGACTTGATGAATAAACAGGGTGTTTTACCAATTTTTCCCAGAAGGAAAGAGTATCACCAGTTAAGTGAGGAGGAAGAACAGTTAATTGTAAATTTTTTTGAATTAGAAGAAAATAGTCGAATTTTACCAGGGAAAAAAAGACTGTGTTTCAGTAATAGTGAATGGAAAAAAAGTTCAAAAACAAAAAAGGCTAGTATTGTGTAATTTAAAGGAAATTTACTTGCATTTTAAAAATACACATCCAAATGTTAAGGTTGGCATATCGAAATTTTGTTCACTACGCCCAAAATGGTGCAAACTGGCAGGTTCTGCTGGAACACACTCAGTTTGCGTATGTATATACCATCAGAATATTAAGTTAATGTTACAAGGGGCCAATATGAATGTAGATTACAAAGACTTGTTATCTCTTGTTGCTTGTGATGTCGAGAACTATGACTGTATGTTAGGTAACTGTGAAGACTGTGATAGTGTGGAAATATTGAAAGGAATGTTGGAAGAAGAACTATCTGAGGTTGAAGACGAAATATCGTACAAGCTATGGACCAGTACTGATCGATCAAATTTGATTGAAGTAGTCCAATCACCTGAAGAATATATTGAGGATCTTTTAGAAAAACTGATTCACTTGAAAAAACATCATTACATTGCTAAAGAACAAGCTTCCTATCTGAAAGAAAAGAAAGAAAATTTAACTGAATCCGAATGCATTGTGCTAGCCGATTTTGCTGAAAATTACTCGTTTGTGGTCCAAGACGAGTCTCAAGGGTTTCACTGGACAAAAGCTCAATCTACTGTCCACCCATTTGTAATATACTTCAAAGATGGCGATAAAGTAAAATCTAAAAGCTTCTGTGTCATCAGTGATTACCTGAAACATGATACCGTTTCAGTTCATGCGTTTCAAAAACATTTAGTTGAAAACATTAAAAGTACCTTACCTAACGTTAAAAAACTTATCTATTTTAGTGATGGGGCATCAAGCCAATATAAGAACAGGAAGAATTTTGCAAATCTATGTAATCATAAAAAGGACTTTGGTCTTGATGCAGAATGGCATTTTTTTGCCACTGCACACGGTAAAAATGCATGTGATGGGGTTGGAGGCACTACCAAAAGGGAAACTGCACGAGCTAGTTTACAGAGACCATACAAAGAACAAATTATGACAACTCAGCAGTTTTTTGATTTCTGTAATGAAAACATTCAGGGTATAAAATATGTATTGGTAACGGAAGAAGAAATAAAACGAGGAGAAGTGAATTTAAGAAAGAGATTTGATAAGTGCTGCAAAATACCCAAAACAAGAGAAATTCATAAGTTAGTACCCTTAAATGAATGCACAGTTCGATGTTATCGTACATGAAAGACAAATGAGTTCGAAGACACTTCAATTGCTGGTGTTCCAAAAATAGCAATTTCTGATCTACAACAAAAAGACCTTGTTGTGGTTGTATATGATGAAGAATGGTATCCTGCTGAAATTGAAGCTGTAAACAATGAACACAACGATGTATTTGTTGTTTTTTTACACCACCTGGGCCAAGAACATCATTTAAAAAAAGTTCAGAAAAGTGCTGGGTACCAATTGGGAATGTTTTAAGGGCAGTCTAACATGAAAAAATTATTTTTTTAAAATTTTTTTTTATTTTTAATGTTTGTTATTCTTCAGAATTTTCTGTTTCCAGTGATATGCAACACTATATATTTATTTACTTACATAATCCCTAAATAAAATAAATAAAACTGGCCTGCACAAAGTTTTTTGGCGAGATTTCCACCAAGAATCGTAATTCGTCTAAGATTATCTTTTATAGTACAGAAAACCAATGTTAGGGATTATTTTGTTTGCGATCGTTGGCTAACCTGTAATATTGCTTGCCAGTAGCAGCTGTCGTCTGTCATCTGTATTTTATATCGTTTGTTTTCTTTGTTGTTGTTGTTATTGTTATTGAGTAAGTTAGTGGTCAAAACTTTGTGTTGTGATTTAGCTTCCTAGTTTTAGTTTAGTTTAGTTTAGCTAGAAATGGGAAACAAAAAGAAAATAGGGTCGAGGCGGAGTACTTATAAACGAAAGACTGTTCATAGGGTAGCCCTAAAGGACAAATCATCAGGTAACCTAAATCAACCCAGGCCTAGGCCTACTAATCTGAGAGCAACCCCAAAGTTTAGCCCTAATTTATCAATGTATCAACAAAGAAATGAATCCCTGCAGTATGACATAATTCAAGTGGACCAGTTACAAAGCATTTTAAGTGATGTTGCTTGCTGTAGGTTTTGTAGTAAAGGCCTAAGTCTTAAAAAAAATACACTAGCGGGTCTGGCAACTGAGTTTACTCTGTCTTGTGAGAGTGGCTGCGAAGGTGCAAATAAAAGTTTTGTAAACTGTCCAAAAGTATGCACAGAAGAAAATGTAGTGCCAAACACTCCTTCTAAACTGTTCTATGATCTGAATCTACGTTTAGTCTATGGACTACGTGTAATTGGTAAAGGCTACACTGCTGCTCAAACGCTTTGTGGAATTCTAAATTTGCCACCACCGCCAACTAGGTTTAAAAGCCACGAGATGTGTTTGTCTGAAGCAGTTAAAAAAGTCTGTGAAAAATCCATGGCAGAAGCGACAGCTGAAGCAGTAAGGGAGAATGACTCTTCAAATAACTTGTGTGTTGCCTTGGACGGTAGTTGGCAAAAGAGAGGCCACACGTCTCTGAATGGAATAGTGTCCGTAACCTCAGTTGACACTTCTAAGGTTGTAGATGTGTATGCTATGTCAAAGTATTGTGACTGTCCTGAGAAAGTTAAAAAACAACACTTAGAAACCTGCAAAGCTAACTATATAGGAACAAGTGGGGGAATGGAGGCCGAAGGGGCTGTAAAGTTGTTCGAAAGGTCGGTCGCACGAAATAATGTGAAGTACACCGAATACCTCGGCGACGGTGACTGCAATGGCTTCGAAGCAGTTGTCAAGTCTCAACCCTATGGGCCAGATATTACAATTAATAAATTAGAATGCATAGGCCATGTGCAGAAGAGGATGGGCACACGGATCCGTACCTATATAGAAAAAAATAAAGGAAAGCGACTCGCTGATGGGAAAGCCTTATCTGGAAAAAATCGACTAACATCAAGAGCCATCCAAAAAATCCAAATTTACTACGGTTTGGCTATCAGAAGAAATACCCACAGTGTCGAAGCAATGAGGCGTGCTGTATGGTCAGTCTACACCCATGTCGCATCATCAAATGAAGCGCCACAACACATACTTTGCCCAGACACCGAAGACACCTGGTGTAAGTATTGGCAAGCGCAGAAAGATAAGAAGCCGTATGATCACAAGAAACACTTTCATCTGCCAGAGATCCTAATGAAGGAAATTAAACCTATTTTCAAAGCTCTCTGTGACAGACATCTCCTTGAAAAATGCCTAAAAGGAAAGTCCCAAAATCCGAACGAATCCCTAAATAATTTAATTTGGGCTCGTGTGCCGAAAAGGACATTTGTCAGTTTGGATGTGTTAGAGTTTGGTATGTTTGAGGCTGTTTTGTCTTTCAATGATGGGTTTGTATCCAAGTTAAAAGTTTGGGAACAATTGGGACTGGAACCTGGGAAAAATATGGTTAAAGCACTGAAACGCATGGATGAAACGCGGTATCGTAAGGCCGAGAAAGCTCTCTCAGACCTTGAAAAAAAAATCAGGCAGAAGAGGACCCTTGCAAAGAGGAAGCTAGAAGATGTTTACCAAGAGGAGGAAGACCCTGACAACCCCTCCTACTGTGCTGGGGGTCATTAAAGCCAAGTAAGTAAGAAAATTCTTCCGTTTCCATGGTTTTTGTCGATTTTCCGAAACTAGTACTTTTTAAACTTTGGTGACACATAACTCAAAAACTACTTGTCCTATCAGTATGAAATTTTTACATGGCATTTTACATGCTAAATACTAGTTCCTATCATGATGTTTTTTGAAAATAATGCATAGATACCTAATAACAAAATTTTTTTAAATTAAATACAAATTTTCATGAGTTGTTAAAAAAAAATAAGTTTAAAATATTTTGGATTAAAATAAAAATAAAAGCTCATGTAAGGAACTAGGCAAAGAGCTAATCTTTTAAACAAAAAAAGAATTAAGACTCTATCTCTTTTCAAACTTGAGTTATGTGTCATCAAGTTAACATTAGCTCTTATGGATGTCGGACTACCCTCAATGAAATTAACACCACTTCAATTAAGTATTTCTAGTGGTAGAAACACTTATCAAATTAGTGAGAAACTATGTAATGAGGTGTCAGCAGTTTTTAACAAATATAGGAAAGCATAGTCAAAGTCCACGTAAGTATTAACAAATTTTTGTTTATATCTTCATATAAATTTCATTAATAGTCATATCTTCTTTCAAATGATGTTTGAAGTAATTTGCCCCTATATAAAGCTTAAATATGATACTTAAGTGTAAATACAACAGGTTTTCCCCCTATAACAACTGTTAGCCAATGTGCATTATAACGCAACTTTTTACCATTTTCAAAAATTCATACATGCTTTAGTACAAAAGTCTAAAACTTGAAACTTGTTTTAGTTTAAAGGTATTAGAGAGGACTTTAATTTACAATTTTTTCAAATTTTATGGAGGTCCCCCATCTGAGATATTAAGCTCTAAACTTTGAGTTTTTTTGAAAATTTTTAAATTTAAAAATTTAATATCTTGGAAAGGGTAACTATCTGAAGTTTGAATTTTTGTGTATATACTCTCCAGACATGTAGGAACAAATGACAAAATTTTAAACTTTTAGAAACATTTCCTTCACAGTTAAAAAAAATTCGCAAAATGGCGATTTATACTTTTTGACGTTTTGTTTTTAGGTTTTTTTTTACCAACTTTCTAAAGCATAGGTCCCCAATTAATTTATATATAATGATAGCCCATTTTATGAAGTACAACATGGTTTTTATTTCATAGCTCTATCTCTAGTGGATCAAGAGATACGGAACTTTCCGCAAATGACGATTTTTGTGAAATTGAGTGTCGGCCATATTGGAAAAGCGGCTCCTGAAGACAAACGAAGTCATAAAAAAAATTTTCAAACGCATTTTTGTTATAGGTATGTATGTAGGATTAACATATTACAAAATAAAAAAAATTAAAAATAGTCAAGCAACCAGTTTATTTTTTTTTTTATGATTTCCGATGGAATGACCCTGTAGTAAAATTAAGCCGAAATATGGCTGGAAAATGAAATAATTTTTGGACAGCGAATTTTTGCTGAAATGTGTTCTATGCCATCCCCTGACCTCCCTCAGAAAAGTCCCCTGAAATCCCCAGTGGGCAACATGCCTAAAAATGATGGGATGGCCCACGTGGAGTCAGAAATAAATCTTTCTTCGACCTATGGGTTTATGTACATCAAATTAAAGCTCTTAAGTAGTAGAATCTAATGCTGCAAACTCCATCTCAAAAGGTTGACCGAGTCGAAAACGGCAGCCTATCAAACTTTGAATAAAAATCAAATTTTAACCTAAACGCCTAAAAATGTAATAATTTTCGAAATACTTGACCATTCAAGGTGCGGTTTGCGGCAAACGTTTGCTTTTACAATTGCCTTTGAAAATGCAGATAGCTAGTTATATGCTTATCATACTACCCTTGAACCACCCTCCACATGGACGTCCCAAAGAGGAAGTTTAAAAAACAATTTCTTAGACCATGGCCATCCTATACATAATTTTAAAGGTCTTAGTAAGGAGAGTATATAGCCGAAAACCAGACCTCAAAAGGTCAAATATGTCGGAAGTTATTGTATTTCAAAGTTTTGATAGTATTATTTTATTCTAAACTTCGAACGCCTGCCATTTCACTCCCGATAGATATATTGAGGTCGGGTTTACGGGATTGTATTCTACATTTGAAGACCTTTAATTTGATATATATAAACCTTCTGGAATGTATTTAAATTTAGTATGCTTAATATCAAATTTTAATGTAACTCCTTATGGGCCAACCCCTCATTTTTAAGCGTGATCCCCATATGGGATTTCTGGGGACTTTGCGGAGGAAGGTCAGGGGACGCCATAGAACACATTTCAAAAGAAATTGGCTTTCCAAAAATTATTTCATTTTTCCCGACTAATTTTACTACACTAGTAAGGAGTTGCTGGAGGGTAGAGCATCGTATTTGACTCAGTGTTGATCTTCTCTGGAAGATTTTTGTTCTTTGTCACCTCACTGTTGAGAAGATATCCAGGTACAACCTCAGAGGATTTAACACAATGTGCTCTTCGAGTTTCTTGATCTGGAGCTATGATGTTTTTGACAAGTCGTGACAAAACTTATTAATATGAAGTCCATGGGTGGTGTGATGTTGTCGTCCAAGATATAGATGCAGATCCAGAAGTTTTAAGTGATCGTAACTTTTAATCAATCCCCTGATGGAATGATTTATGTCGTCAATGATGAGATTTTCTATTGATTGTTTCTCTAGATCATACCACTGGGGAATAGTTGCAATGATGAGGTTTGTATGGGTGTAGCTACAAACTTCTTTCTCCAGGAATGTTTTAATTTTATCTGGACAAGTTTTGGATGATATATTATTGGTACCACCAATCCATATTACGTAGTGCGATTTATAATCAGGATTCACAGCTGTCGCCCTTTTAGTTATGAACTTTAAAGTGATGGGCCCACAAACCAGTATTGTAATAGAAAGATGTTTGTCCTCACTGCTAAGTTGATTGCTGAAAAGCTCAAAGTTAACCAAGCGGTACTCGTGCAGGCTACAGTTTTAGCCCAGCCATTTTGTTTTGCTTAATACTCAGGGAGACAAAGAGTGGGGGAGGGTGGGGGCTCAGTACCTACCAATCAGAAGTTGCTCGACCCCCTCAGTGTGCCGTGAGGTATCGATGTGTGAAGGTGTGTCGATTATTCGTTTCAATGTGACGTGGGCTACAAGTGTAGCCAGTGCGAGTGTTTGTGGTATTGTCGTGGGCTACAAGTGTAGCCCGTGCGAGTGTTTGTGGTATGAGTTTTCCAAGGCGTTTCGGACTAAGTGATGACTTTATACATCAAGAACTAATGAATGATTTGTGACCAGGATGAGGATGTTATAAATAATGATAGTGACGATTGAGAAGAAGATAAAGTGGAGGAAGAAATTAATTTGGAGGATGAGGAAGACGTGCGCAAAGTTGATGAAGGGATATCACCCCAATTAGAAACTGTAGATGATTAAGACAGTAATGAAGATGATAGTGAAGATGACACACCTTTAGCTAACCTTTATTTTGCTAAAGATAAACATAAAAATGTAATGAAATGGAACAAACGTCCCCGTGAACCAAGAAATGTCCGTACAAGAGAGAACATTGTGCTACATTTACCTGGACCATTAGGGGAGGCAAGAAATGTTAATTCTGAGATAGAAGCTTTCAACCTGTTCTTTGAAGAAAATGTAGTAGAAATGATTGTAAATGGAACTGACATTTACATTGCAAAAATAAAAGAGAACTTTTTGCGAGAAAGGGATGCAAAAGAAACTGACGCAACTGAGATTCAAGCTTTTCTAGGAATTTTACTTTTGTATGGCAATTTTGGTAGCGCAAGAAAGAAAAGCAATATTTTATGAGATAACAACTGTGGAACTGGTGTTAAAATTTGCTACTTGTCCATGAGTGAGAGTCGTTTTCATTTTTTGATGCTATGTATCAGATTCAACAATATTCGAGACCGAGCCCAAAGGAAGGAACTAGATCGCCTCGTTTCGATTCGGGAATTCTTTGAACTTGTGGTTGAGAAATTTCAATGCTTCTTCAGACTGAGTGAATTTTGTACAATTGACGAACAATTCGTGAAATTTAGAGGAATATGTCCTTTCGGGATGTATATCCCAAGCAAACCAAGAAATTACGGGATAAAGGTTTTTGCTTTAACGTGTGCTAAAAGTATGTAGGCTATGCAATCAAGTTGGAGGTTTATGTTGGTACACATCCAGAGGGACCCTACAAGCTATCACAAGCGTCAGAGGATGTTACATTGAGAATGTGTGAGACTATTGCAGGAACTAATCGAAATGTTACATGTGATAATTGGTTCACATCAATCAACTTGGCTGAAAGAATGCTGACAGAGCAAAAGTTGACTGTAGTTGGTACCATCAGGTCAGAGTTGGTGTTCCTAAGGAACTGGGCCCAAGTAAAGAACGTGAAGTGCTTTCTTCTATTTTTGCACACCACAAAAAAAGACTACAGTGTCCTACCGCAAAAAAAAGTTGTGGTGGTGCTCTCAACAAAGCACCGTGATCAAGCTATTGATATAAGTACCTGAAAAAAACCAGAGATGATTACTTTCTATAATCAAAGTAAAGTCGGCGTCGATGTACTAGACCACATGTGCGCAAAGTATGATGTTTTGAGGAACACGAAACGTTGGCTTATGTTTCTTTTTTTTTTTTGAGCTTCCAAATAAAAGTGCAATAAATGCATCGATAATTTTGAGATTCAACAACCTGGACAAAAATGCAGTGGATTATTCAAAAGTTGATGTCCTCAGCAACAGATTAAACTTGGGTGCATCCGCCTCAAAAATAAAAACCCCACCCTTGAGTTATCGCTACAATTTCAAAGGCAGACAATATCATCAAACACATCTCATGAGCCCCAGCACTGCTTAGTAATGATGGAGTCCTTCATACCTCCTTAAATACTGAAAGAATTCGATACTACCTACGAGCAAATCACAAACATTTGGAATGGGAACCAGAAGTCTCAAGATTTATATGTCGTTTGGAAAAATTTCAAAAACTATATCGACCAAGAAACAAAAGGACAAAACTGCAATGAGATCAAACCAAACGTCTGAAACTAGTGCCACTTTTGCGACCTGTTATAACAACATCAACGAAAGCAGTCTGGTTGAAGAAGAACATATGGATGTGAGTGAAAGAGGTATAAATGAAAGTCTAATGATGACTCCTATAAAAAATTATCATGGCCCCAGCATAAGTAAATTAATGAATACACCAAAATCAAGAGAAAAACTGGCCCAAGTTCTATCCCGGGAGACTAATGGCAAGAGTGTACCTTCACCCTTCAAAAACAATCTTTTGTGGCCTGGGACTCTTCCCAACAGCAAGAAAATAGGGCCATTCCACGCCAAATCATCCAGCCATAAGTAGACTTGACACCCAAGGTTCTCTGATTTCAATAAAATTTTGCATACATAATACAGGGTGCGGCAAAAAAACCGATCTATTTTCTTTCGCGCACCGCTCAGCGACAGGACGTTTGATAAAGGTGGGGGTAGGCTTGTTGGAACGCTAATTTTATGCCATTTTAGTAGTTATGGAGTAGTGGTCGCTTGATCAACACTAGTTTATTATCAAGACGTATTTCGATTTTGGGGATTCAATCATAGCTATTCAGCTGCAGTTTCGTGTAGTCTTTCAATTAGGTATGCAATCAACATTTAGAATTCCGTATCCTTGCAAAATTATGCATTTGGTAACTAACTTAAGATCAACTTGTTTTGATTTAAAAAAGAAGCCCAAGGTCAGCTCGGATGCCAGAAAGCATGGATAGAGTCCATGCTGCTGTGTGGAAAACAGTCTTCGTAGCCCGCCAGAAAACATGCTAGTGATTTGCTTGTGTCTACATGTGTGTCATATTGTGAATTGCATTGGCATTATAATTAATTATCAGCTGATGTTTGTTTATGTTTCACTTTTGTTATGATTTAATGAAGTAAATACAACATTCTATTTTTCCCTTGTATTTAATGTATTATATTTAGTTATAGAATAGTGGCGACGAAGGAAAATAATGGAATGAGATTTACAGAAATTAAAGATAACACGTGCAGTCATTAAAAGGCAGTTTTCAAAAGCAAAAAGACTTACTGCAGGCAACCCTACATTAACTGAACTAAATGTGAAACTTAAGGCAGTTGAAGATTACTGGGAACATTTCAAACAAATCCAGGACGAAATTGATTCTTTAACCGAAGAAGATGAATTGAATAATGAAATAGAATGCAGATGCAACTTTGAGGATGATTATTTAGAGCGTACAATCAAGCTGCAGGACATAATGAATGACCTCAACCACGATGTCTCACCAAACGTATCTACTCCGTCACATCACACAGATTTTTCGCGGCCTAGTTGCACATAATCGGGACTGGCTAAGAGAAATGCTTTTAAGGGAGAGTATTCCAAGTCGATCACATTGTTGTGGACACCCTGGGAATTAAACCCGTGGCCTATTGAATCAGAGTCCAAGACGCTAACCGGTAGGCTAGCGAGATGCCTTGAACATGGCTGACCCCTCGGTTTGACAAATTTTGTGGTTCGATCTTAATTTCCATCCATACCAATTAATTGGCTATTGTTCAGTCATTAAATCCCATTGACCATGCAAAGCGAAAAAGATTCGACATACAAATGATTGATTTAAATGCTGATAAAGAATTTTAATGTTTACTGACGAGATGCACAAAATACCAATAACGAACGCGTGTTACTAAACATGCCTAATGTAAACATGTAGGTTAGGCGACCATTACTCCATGACTACTGAAATGACATCAAATGTGCTTTCCAATAAGCCCAACCCCACCACCCTTAGATGTCTTGCCGCTGAAAGGTGACCGAAAGAAAATAGATCGGTTTTTTTGCCGCACCCTGTATATATAGCTGAGAAGAAATCCAAAATTTCAGTTTGTTTTGACAAATGGTTCCAGAGATATGGCTATTTTAAGTTTTAAGCTAATTCAGTTTCTGAGGTCCATTTGGGCAAGCGCCCAAATGGAACTCACTAAGCAGTGAGCGTGCATTTTTTCTCGTCTTTCTCTGTGGGATGAACAATTTGGAAGCTAGAGGCTTCAAATTTTACTGATATATTCCAAATTTAATACAGAATCTTATTATACTATTGAAATGAGAATCATTACCTATTATCACCATACAAATAGTTCCTAAACACAAAAATTTTTATTTTTCTGAAATCGGAACACTATGTTACAAAAAGTTTCATTGCAAATCTCTCTCCAGCTACTCCTATAAAACTATATATCACTGGAAAGAGGATAAAATTATAGTGGGGTTTTGAGTATTAACATTTTTATTGCATGTTAAAGTCAAAAAAAAATTTTACTTGATTAAAATGTAAAACATAGTTTTATATCAAGAATACCTTTCATTTTTAATACTATTTTCTAATGTGTTGTCAGAAAAGGCCAACATGCATAACAGTTTTGATGCAATAATGCCAAAGCTAATTTTAAAAAGAGTGGGGTTTTGTGTATTAACATTTTTATCACATGTCAAAATTTAAAACAAAATTGTATGAGGTAATTGTAAATGCAAAATATTGATGATGAAGTAAAGATAATACCTAAGGTAGCCTACACAAATGTCTGCAAATCTATTAATGTGAAACAAAATATTGTGTCATCAAGTTTTTAGGTTTAAATGAACAAAAATATTTATTACCAGTCATTGAATTTAAAATGCATTTTTACAAAAATAAAATAAAATAATTGGCCTGACTGACTTAAGTCCTATAATAGTTTTACCTAAAACATGGCTAATTTTAGCCCTACAAGTTTTAAAATTATATTTTATACATTTATAAGTAACTACTCTGAATAAAATGATGCATCGTTAATTTTTAGAGATCAAAAATCAATATGTAATTGTATGCTATAGGAAACAAATCACAATGGGTGACATAAACTAGTAGCCTACAAACCAGTGTTTTTATACTCTCTCACTGTTTGTATATGTTTGTCTCTTATGAGGGGACATGAAACATTCAAGTCTAAGCGTCACTCACACTGCATTATCAGTATGTGTGGAGCTCAGTATGTCGTTCAGTTAACATTGTTGTTGTGTAACTCATTTTTATGAAATAGTCTACTTTAAATGAATTGATATTAATGTATTAAAAATATGTAATTGATTGTGTAGTGTTTATTTTTATCATGGAAGAAAGTGCTGGACCAAGTCAAGTAAGACAAAATGTTTTTTGTACAGTAGGTAAAATTTGTGATTCTCAATGTAAAAACTTTACACCAACAAAAGACAAAAATGTATATTCAATTTTTTAAAAGCTTTCAAATGAAGATATAGAAACATTGAGTTGGCGCTCAAATAATCAGTTTCAAGATACTATTTGCTCCCATCATCTTTGTTACTTTTTCAAATATTTTGAAAAAATCGTGCTGTGACCCATTTAAAAAACATGCGGTACCTTTGACTAAAAAAAAAGATTTAAGAGTTATAACTTTAGAAAAGGCGAAAGATGTTAAAGAGCATAAAGAGCATAAAGATATAATTCTAGTTCCAGGAAAGCTCTTGTGGAGCAGTTGTTGAAAGTTGTTGAATGTGACTAACACAGGATTAAATAATGACTGTATTGTTGATAGTGATGAAGATATTGGCAAAAAGCTTACAACTGCCAAAAGAGTAGTAGAAAAAGAAGTATTGAATGAGTCGCTTGCAGTTTAGATATAACACCTCTAAAACTACAATCCTTATCGACACATTCCAAAAAAAAAAAAAAAAAAAAAAAAAAAAAAATATGCCAAAGAGAAGTTAAGGCAGGCAAAAACCCAGGTAAAAAAAAAAAAAAAAAAAAAAAAAAAAAAAAACAAAACTATCTTTTGTCCTATAAGTGAACGATGAGTCTCTAAATGAGTTTTGGAGTGGAGACGAAGACAAAATGCTTGATGAGGTAAAGAAAAAATCGGAAGATCTTGATTATCTGATGAATGCTATTAAGCAAAATCTGAAAACAGATACGGTATGACCACAAGGGAAAAAATTCAAATTTTAACAATTGTTCCAAAATCATGGTCCCGCAGAAAAGTAGCCGAAAAACTTGATGTTTCAGAGAACTTAGTCCGAAAAGCTAGAGCTGTTTAAAAATGAAAAGGGCATTTTGGCAATGCCAGATCCAAAACAAGGTAGAGAACTACCTGAAGATACAATTGTTGCTGTAAAACAGTTTTATGAAGATGATGAATTTTCTTATATATTGCCAGGAGCCAAAGACCGAGTTAGTGTATAAAAAAAAAAAAATACCATCAAAATGTTGAGCTTTTGGCTAAAGCCATAAACTAACACGATAAAGAATCGATTCATAAATGATGGAGAAATTAGTTTGCAACAGACAGTCCAGGAATTGTATGTTGAGACATTGCGATGAATGTCCTAAAACACAAGAGCCATTAAGACTGTATTTAGAAGATATTTTAGAAGATTTTGATGATTGGGAAGAAATAAAATTTTCACAGTGGATAAGTGATGGTCATATGAAGTTGCAAACAATGCTTCTTCCACGTCAAGAGTTTATTGACTTTATGATTGAAAAAATTGAGTCTCTCATCCCACATTCTTTTGTAACAAAAGCACAAAACATGTATATAAAGGAAAGAAAAGAGAATTTACCATTTGATGAAGCCTTAGTCCTAATGGACTTCGCTGAAAATTACAATTTTGTCCTGCAAAATGAAGTACAGTCTTATCACTGGAGTCACTTAAGTTGTTGGATTCATCCTGTTGTGATTTACACAAGAAGTGAGGGTGAAACGACCAAAGAATCGTCATTGTTTTTCATTTCATATGATTTAAAACATGATGTTCCATTTTTTTATTCAGTTCAAGAAAAAAACCATCGAGTACATCAAGTCCAACTTTTCCAACGTAACCAAAATTGAATATTTGACAGATGGTTGTGCTGCCCAGTATAAGAATTACAAATCAATGGTTAATTTGTGTTGGTCATTCCATGCAACAAGTCACGGAAAAACTGTGATGGGATCGGGAAAACAGTTAAGAGGACTGTAACAAAGAAAAACTTACGTGCCAGAGAATCAGATCAAATCATACGTGCTGAACAAATGTACTCATTTTGTTCAAATCAGTTCTCTAAAATTAGCTTTTTCTTTTTGAAAGAAATCTATATTGAAAACAAAAGAAAATCTTTTGAAACCCGGTTTGAATCTGGTGAAACTATCAAGGGACAAGAAGTTTTCATTTCTTACAGCCAGAAACTAGTGAAGTGATTACAGCAAAGAGACTAAGCTCACTGAAGTCAGTTTAAAAAAAAAACATATTCAAGAATACTTTGTCAACTCTAGAGCCTAATATTCACTCTTTTGTAGCATGTGTCTATGAAAATAATTGGTGGATAGGAATGGTCCAGTGTTTCAATGAAGTTGAGGGAGATTATGATATCAAATTTATGCAGCATGAAACTGCAGGTATGAAACTTTCTATTGGCCCCAAAAAGATCAGTGCCCTGTACCAGCAGCTCATCTCTTATACATTGTTAATCCACCTGAAACAAAATCCCTCGGACGATCGTACAAAATTGATTCTGCATCTCAAAAAGAAATAAACAAAGCATGGGACACTTTTCATAGTTTGTTGTAATTAGAGTGAAATGTGTGTGTGTGTGTGTGTGTGTGTGTGTGTGTGTGTGTGTGTGTGTGTGTGTGTGTGTGTGTGAATGATTTTTTAAATAAAATTTGAAATTGAAATGAAATTTAAATTTTTGAAAAATGAAAATGTACATAACCGTTCAAATATTATCAAGTAAGTACTGGATACACATTTTCTACTTTATAAGATAATTTGAACGTGATTTATTTATATAGATTTAATATATGAAAGAATAAAATTACATTAAATTAAATTCAATTAAATTACAAGAATTAAATTAAATTCCATTACTTACTGTTGTAAGTAATGGAAAGCAACACAAAAATAATAGGTTAACATTAATAAAACAAAGTAAACAAAATATGTAAACAAAGTTGAGGTTTCTAAGCAACTTATAATTGACTGAATTGTTTTAAAAATTAACTTCACATGGCATTATTACATCAAAACTATCGATTTGACATAGTTCATTTTATGTATGTTGGCCTTTTCTGGCAACACATTGGAAAATAGTATTAAAAATTAAAGGATCATCAGTTTAGGCTATGTTTTACATGTTAATCGAGTAAAATTTTATTTTTGACTTTAACGTGCAATAAAAGTGTTAATACTCAAAACCCCACTCTTATTTTTATACCATTTTAAAGATAATTGTATCCTCTTTCCAGTGATATATAGTTTAATAGGAGTAGCTGGAGAGAGATTTTTGCTATGAAACATTTTGTAACTTAGTGTTCCGATTTCAGAAAAATCAAATTTTTTATGTTTAGGAATTATTTGTATAGTGGTACTAGGTAATGATTCTCATTTCAATAGTATAATAAGATTCTGCATTAAATTAGGAATATTTTTTTACTTATTTTGGCTTTAAGTTCTTAATTTTTAGTGAAGGACATAAATTGTCCCAAAATTTGAAAATGACCCATATCAGTAAAATTTGAAGCCTCTAGATTCCAAATTGTCCATTCCACAGAGAAAGCCAAAAATAGATGCACGCTCAATTAGAGCTCAAATGGACCTCGGAAACTGAATTAGCTTCAAACTTCAAATAGGTTTGATATCTCTGGAACTATTTTTCAGAAAGAACTGAAATTTTGGATTTTTTCCTATCTAAATTGCTAAATTATGTGTACAAATTTTCATGAAAATCTGTGACTAGTGGGTGTCGACCCCTGTATGACTTGGCGTGGAATGGCCCAATAACTAGAAAGTCTGCCATCAAGCTCTCTGCTGTTCTAAGCAGCAAAGAGTGGCAAAAATATGATCAAATAAAGAAGGAAGCCAAGAAAAAAGAGGAGGATGAAAAGGTAAAAAGAAAATTGCTTCAAGAAGAAAAAAAGAAAAACATGGGAAGTAAGAAAAGCAAAAGGGTAAAAACTGACAAAAGACGATGATTGAATTTGCAAAGTTTGCAAAAGACGATACTCTGCAGAGCTAATCTTGAACACAGAAAAGAAGTGGATTGAATGTGACAAATGTAAGGGAACATACCATAATAAGTGCATTCCCAAAAAACATTTGGACACTTTTGGTGTAGGGGAAGATGATGATGACGATGACGATGATGAATTAGCTTTTATGTGCCATCAATGTATTTCCGACAGTGACAATGATCCTTTGTTTTTAAGCGATGATGATGGTGATGATGAAGCGATATAAAATTGTAACTTGGCTACACTGTGTTTTTAAATAATGTAACCTGGGTCTTAAGCTTTTAGTTTTAAGCTCAGTCATTGTGCACTTTATTTTTATTATTTGTGTCATACACTAGTTCTAGAAGTGTCATAGACTAAGAAAAACTGTCACAGACTAATGAAAATGCATCATAAACATAAAAATTGAAAAGATGTTTTTAGGTTAAAATTTAACATATGTGAATATTATATATTATTCAATTACATTGAGGACAAGGACAATTGAATATTATATATTATTCCTTGAACATTAAGGAAGAAAAGAAGTACAGTATAGATGAGATGATGGTCCCATACAAGGGAAACTCGTGCTGGTAGCAGGCGGCAATATATTAAAAATAAGCCACGAAAGTGGGGTTTCAAGATATTCGTTCGTGCAGGGGTATCTGGAATCATTTATGATTTTTTTATATATGGTGGTGAAGACACCTTTTATCAACACACCTTTAGTGAAGCAGAAGAGCTCCTTGGTCATGGTGGTAAGGTAGTCATTGCCTTATGCAGTTCCATTAAGGAGAAGCCATGCTCATATGTATATTTTGACAAAAATCTTCTCATCTCTAGAGCTTCTCGTTCTCCTTTGAGAGAAATATGGTATCTTCTCCTTGGGAACATTAACCCATTGGCCTAGACATACGAGACCGTCTCGTAGTGCCGCGATCCGGGTCAGACATAGAGATACGAGACTGTTCCGTAGTGAATTACAATCGTACTGTGATCTGCTCCAGGGTCGACGTAGTTCCTTATTTTGCCGACAGCTGGCAGGGGCATTTTGTTTTACGCATTTATTTGTCAGTAATCACTATTATTTCAAAATTATTTATATTAAAATAATATCTTCACGAAGTGGAGTTCGAGGTGAACTGGGCTACTTTACACCTGCTCACTTTTATATTATTATCTTGAATGCTTTGAAAGAACTGAATTACAGAATATTTTGTTTTGTATATTGGTAACATAGATGTTTGTTTACGTTTTGTCGTATGTGATCATACTAACATTAACCAAGTGTTGTCAAAACTAGTGGTCTGTTTGTTTTCACGAAACATCCAAAAGTGTTTTGGCGTTTAGTTAGAGATGAATACTGTGTTTGTTTGTTTTTTATAATAAAATGTGGAAATATACTAGATCCTCTGAGGTGGAACGCATGTTACTTGATAGTGATTATGAAGATGCAGACTTTGTAAGTGACAATAAAGTTCAAATTCAATTAAGACCTTTTTCACGATGATATTCAGAATAATATTGTGGATCCAGATAGGCCTAGCACTAGTGGATTTGGGCTAAATAGTAGGACTATGGAAATCGATGAAGGGGAGCAAATAATAGAATAGACCTAGGCTAAAAAGTTGGTGGTGGAAGAGATAATTGTCCAAGTCAACCTCTGAAAAAACATAAGTATGAAAGAAAAAAATAAACCTAAACCTAGGCCTAAGGAAAACCAACCTTCTGAGAAGAAACAGTCAAACAGTAAGAAAACTGCTAAGAAAAAGAAACCTAAACTTCAAGACTCAGACTGGCCATGGTTCGATGAGGACAATGTGCCAAAAAAAATTGATTTTCTAGGAACACCTGGACTAAATGTTAGAGTCCAACGTAGTCTCGGAATAAATCCTACAGAGCTCGATTGTTTTGGCCAGTTTGTTGGCGAAGAATTTTGGCAGATGCTCTGTACGAAAACAAATGACTATGCCAGAAAACAGCTTTTGGACGAAACAAGAAAATCGTTGAAGACTGATGAGAAGTGGTGGGATGTCGATGTAGCAGAGATGAAGGCCTACTTTGCTCTCTATGTCCAAATGGGACAATTGAAAAAATCGTCCATACAAATGTATTGGTCACACAGAAAAATAATAGAGACTCCCATTTTCAGCGAAACTATGTCAATGGAGCGATTCAATTCCATTTCACGATTCCTCCATTCTTATGATGAGGCCACAGAAGATCTAACAAATGACAAACTGAAGAAAATTCGGCCAGTTATTAGATATTTAGAAAAAAAAATTTTGCAGACACACAAACCAGAAAAGAAAATTGCCCTGGATGAAACCCTACTCAAAATGAGGTCCCGACGGCATAATTCAGTTCAACCCAAAAAAAGGGCCCGTTTTGGGGTAAAAATTTATAAAGTATGCGAGTCATCATCTGGCTACTGTATGGTATTCAAGATCTATGTTGGTGATGACAAACAGGATGACACATTAGCAAGCACATCAGTGACTCTTGACCTGTTGCAACCTTTTTTTGGTAAGGTAAAGGATATATAGCCTACTTGGACAACTGGTACTCCTCTCCATTACTGTACACTGCTTTGTTGAAAGAAGACACTTATGCTGTAGGAACAGCCATTTCAAACAGACAATGTATGCCTAGAGTTTTTTTAAAAACCGATTTGGAAAAAGGAGATTTTTTTAGGGAGTCTGACAGAGGAGTCCAAGCCATCAAATGGAAAGACCGTAAAGAGGTCCATATCCTATCAACATTACACAAAGGAGTAGAAATGGAGACAGCAAAGGTGGTGACATGGGGAGATGAAGAGGAAGAAATAAAGAAACCAAAAGCTGTGATTGATTATAATAGTGGAATGCTCGGTGTAGATAGGCAGGATCAGGTGTTGTCATGCTTCCCAATTATCCGACGAAATGTCAAAGCCTACAAAAAAACCTTTTTTTACCTGATGGATATGGCTACATACAATGAATTTTGTATTTTCAAGAAGGTGACTAATAAGAAGCTGCATTACACCGATTTCCGCCTAAACTTGGTTGATCAGCTACTAATGTCCGTCACACTACCCCAGCGAACTACTCCTGGTCGAGCACCTATCGCGGACTCACCCCTTAGACTCCAGTCTAAAAACTGGGGCCATTTCCCCTTACAGATCCCTCCAACTGCATGTAAACAGTTCCCAACAAGACCCTGTAAAGTGTGCACAAGACATAAGAAGAGATCTGAAGTAAGGTGGATGTGTGAGAAGTTCCCCTCCACTTGGAAGAATGCTTCAAAAACTACCACACGCAAACTTTCAGGAGAAAATCACTAAGTTTCATAATATACATCCAATTTACAAAATAAAATATTTTACATGTGAAAAAATAAAAGATCTTTCATATGAAATATCAATATTTTACCCTAACCTTAATTTTCATGTAAAAAAATTCATATACTTTTAAATTTTTGTTTTTGTAAAAAACAAATAAAACAGATAATTTTTTAATTTCTAAAATTTTTTATTATATTATATTATATTATTATATTTTTTTGTAGACAAATTATTTATGAACAGAAAATTGAAATCCAGATGTAAAAATAAGCTTCCATTAGAAAGTTATTTAGTTTTTAGTGAAACTCTACATTTTCAAGCTTTTTAAATGCTACTGTAGGACCTTGCATAACAGCTGATAATACCTAGGCCAATGGGTTAAGAAACAAGAGACTCCGTGGATGCCCTCTCATCTCTGACAAGGACCTTAAGCATGAAAGTCGAGGCAGTTTTGATGTCAGAGTATGTAATGAACATAATGTTTGCGTCGTTAAATGGTTTGACAACAAACCAGTGTGTCTACCAAGCACATTTTGTGAAGCAGAGCCTTTGACACAAGTTAAAAGATTGGAACAAAAAAAAAATACCCCCTGTCGCAGCAGACCTGCGTACTCAGCGAATTTCCAAAGGATCGTGAAAATTTGTATTTTCCTCATAAACACCATAGGAATGAGTATGTAGGTTTGCTGCCATGGGATGTTGTTAGAAAGTTTTATTATAATACCCCCGTCGCAGCAGACCTGCGTACTCAGCGAATTTCCAAACGATCTTGAGATACTGTATTTTCCCCATAAACACCATAGGAATGGGAATGTAGGTTTGCTGCCTTGGGATGTTTTTAGAAAATGTTAGTTTTGTTAGGAAATGTAATAGTTAGGTAAGGTAAATATCAAATTGTATCAATATTCGACACCTTTAATTTTTCCCCATAAACCCCAGGGGGGTGAGTATGTAGGTTTGCCGCCATATGGGTGTTGTAAGCACATATCAGTTAAATCCTACCTAGTGAATGTACATACCAAATATTATCAAGTTATGGTGTTCTTTTCATTTTCCCCATAAACCCCATAGGGGTGAGTACCTAGGTTTGCCGCCATATGGGTGTTGTAAGCAAATATCAGTTGAACCCTACCAAGTGAATGTATATACCAAATTTTATCAAGTTATTGTTATAAATAAGCAAGATACAGGGTTTTGTTGATTTCCCATAAGGGGTCGTCCATAAATTACGTCATCTGAAAATAGGGGGGGGGGGGGGGTCTTGATTGAAAATGACGGTGGGGTGATGTGCAAGGGGGGGGGGGGTCGGCTTTGATATGACGTCATTTTAAATATGTTTTATATCAAATTTTGTCAGTAAAACGATGATAAACTCTAACACAACTCAACTATTATAAAATAATTATCTATAAAATACATTAGACTATTGCTGTTTTATAGTTTTTTCCATTGAGGAAGTCATTTTGGCTTTATTTCTGAAGGTACATTAAGATTTGATTGGTCAATTTTTTAGTTTATCCAGGTAGCGTTTAAAAAGCATTATTTTTACTTAAAACTGAGGTTTATTAAAAATGACGTAATTTTTTTGAGAGGGGGGGGGGTCAGACAAATTATGATGGTAGGATGATTTTAGGGAGGGGGGGGGGTCTAAAAATGGCCAAAAAGCGATGACGAAATTTATGGACGGCCCCTAAGATTAACATGGAAAACCTATTTTTGGCTTTTCTCCGTAACCTGTTAAGCTAAGTTAAAAATTCAAAATACTACATTGCTTTTTTTTAAGCTCTTTTAAATGGTTTCAGTTAAAATTGTTTAATTTTGAAAATTATGCTAAAAAAATGCAAAAAACCCATTTTTGACCCCTTTGAAACCCCATAAAACCCCGTTCCCATAACCCGATCATGCTGGTTTGCGAACTCATGAAAATAGATCTAGTCTTACACCTTCATACCAAATTTCATCAAAATCGGAGGTCCCCTTCAAAAGTTATCAGTACCACGGACACATATATATATATATATATATATATATATATATATATATATATATATATATATATATAGATAGATAGATATATAGGCCTATATACATATATATGAAAATGAACGAACGGTGTTTTTCCCTATAGGGAAATTCACTAAAAAGTAGAAAAACCCTATTTTCTACCCGCTATTTTCTCTAGTTGGGTCAGCATTAGCTAGTAACGTTAGTTACCAGGCTATCTGTTGCTAGGCCTTATAATGGGCACACTTCGGTTTTACAGTGATAAAATAAAAAGCTCGACTAATGTAATTCTAGCCTTTGGGCTAGGCTTATGCTCATTAACATTTACTACAAAAAAAGCTTGTTTCACCAAATTGTTTCTTATTTCCTCTAGTGGATTCAGCATTAGCTAGTAACGTTAGTTACCAGGCTATCTGTTGCTAGGCCTAATAGACACTCTTTTTTACAGAAAAAATAAAAATAACTGTATAATTACTAGGCTAATTTTTTTTGGATGCAGCTGACAACAGCTAAAAAAATAAGAAGAAGAAGCGAGAAACTTAAAGCAGAAGGAAAATATGAAGACTACAACAAGAAAATAAAGGAGAGAATGAGAGTTGTTCGTGAGAAATAAAAACAGGACCTTGATAAACTCAGTTCAAAAAAAGGGAAAAAGTTTTAAGTGAAAGAAGGCTAAAAGGAAGAGAGAGAGTTGCTAAATGTATAAGGTTGAAAAAAGAAAAGGAATAGCAGAAGTCTCCTACTGGCTATAAAAACAGTAATTCTTTAGGCAAAGTTTCAGCAAGAGTGCGTAAAGTTCTACCAAAATCGCCAACCAAAAGAAAAAGTGTTATCAAACAACTATTTCCATCAATCGTTGGTTCCAGTAGCACAGTGAAAATCAGAATGAACTGAAGAATGCTAACAATACAAACAATGAATCAACTGCAAGCAATTCCTTAGCTCTAAGTGATGATACAGTAAAAGCAGTTCAGCAATTTAATGAGAGAGAAGATACAAGCCGTCAGACACCTGGAATGAAAGATGTAATATCTATTTAAAATAGTGATGGAAAAAAAGAAAAAGTACAAGTGAGACATCTTTGTTACTCCTTATTGGAGACACATTCTCTCTTTACTGAAGAAACTAATATTGTTATTGGTAAAAGTAAATTTGCAGAACTGCGGCCAAAACATGTAAAACTAAGCAGTAAGTTGCCTCACAATGTTTGTCTCAGCAGCTATCATGAGAATTTTATGAATGGGGTAGCCGTTTTACACCAAATAGTACCCTCATTTCCAAAATATTCCCTTACATTTTATGAAATATTTTTGTGCAAGCCTCCAACACAAAACTGTTGGCTTGGAGACTGTGAAAAATGTAGCCATTTGCTCATAAAGAAGATGGGGGAAGAGGTAGAAAAAGAAGCTTGTTATGAAAATGAGGTCTATTGGCATGTGTGGAAAGACGTTGAGGGATCATCAACAAAAGTTGTTTGTGAAGGCAGGGTAAGGGAATTACTTACATTGATGACATTTCATGCAAGTTTTTTACTCATGTATATGTCAAACGAGAGCAGGCTGCAAGTTATAACGAACAAAGAGATGAAGCTGCTAAGAAAGATTATAACCCAAAATTAGCTCTAGTACAATTCGACTTCTCTGAAAACTATAAATGCATAGCCCAGGATGAAATTCAAAGCTACCACTGGTTTCAACCCAAGTTAGCTTATTTAACTGCAGCATCTGGTTTGGAGGAAAACAACATCCTTATGTCGTTGTGTCAGATAACTTGACACACTCAAAAGAAAAACTTCTCGCCTATGTAAGCAAAATATTAGATGGACTTCCAGAAGAAATTACAGAAATTAGAAATGGCAGCAAAAATAGGAGCAGCTCTGTTAGAAGAAAATACATATTTAAAAGAAAAAAACGAACTTCTACAAATTAAATTGGCAAACTTTGAGGCAAAAATAGAAGAAATGGAGCAAGATGAAGAGAAACATAGTAAAAAAATAGAAGACTTGATGCAGATAATAACTGAAAAAGATGCTCAAATCACGAAAGAAAAAGTACTACGGTCCGAAACAGAAGACATATTTGAACAACATGACAAAAAACTAAATCATCTTATTGAACGCTATGTTTCAAAAATAAGTAACTTAGAAAAAACTGTAACTTCATTAAAAAAACGCCTAGACAATGTAGATTACACCAAACAAGAATCCGTATCTGTAAAAAGCAGTGAAACTCAAACCACTACATCTTCACATAACCCCTTATTATTGCACAACACCACAAATCTGCTTACTGAAGTAGCTGAGCTAAAATCTCGACTAAACACCATGGAACTTTGTATAGAAAATGTTCAAAAGAGTTTAAAAGCTAATCATCAAACCCCATCACTATTAAACAGTAATACAAGTCTCAATAAAACCAGATCTGTAGCTTCAAGGCACTATAAGAAAAATCATTTTAGCATCTCCTTGCAGTTAGCAAAACACAGAGAAAACCTAAACACACACTCAGTGGAGGTACCACAAAAACTAAACCCTGTAGTAACAAAAGAAATTTTGACAACCATTGAGCAAGTAGGGATTACTGGGGGAGACAGTCAAACCCCGTCACAAAAACTGAGCATCAACACATCCAAAGAAAACCTGACAACCAGCGACGAAGTAGGGAAGAGCGGGGGAGACTGCCAAACCCCTTCAAAAAAACAGTACCCAATTAATGAAAACTTGACAACCAATGAAAAAGTAGGGAAGAGCGGGGGAGACTGCCAAACCCCTTCAAAAAAACAGCACCCCATTACTGAAAACTTGACAACCAATGAAAAAGTAGAGAAGAGCGGGGGAGACTGCCAAACCCCTTCAAAAAAACAGCACCCCATTAATGAAAACTCGACAACCAATGAGGAAGTAGAGCATGCAAACTCTCTTTATTGTCAACCTGAAAACCTCCCTGGCCCAAAAAAGCAAAAAATGCTTAATAATGTTTATATGAAAGGCCCACCCATCACCGCAATGCTACTGGAAAAAGAAGAAAGCTGGGAAATCTTCTTTGAAAAAAACATAGAGCACTTCAAAACTATAAATGCAAACTACATCAATGCAGTCTCTCACAAGTCTGGCAACGAGATTCAAACACCTTTTTTAGGATTCCCAACCAAACCAGTAATAACAACTTAACTAAACTAGGAAAAAACCCGTTGCCTCAGCCAGCCAAATTATCGATTTTCCACCAAAACATAGATGGCCTCAGTACAAAAATTGACAGACTAAACCACCAACTTTGTCAAACCAAACCAAGCATAGTTGTACTCACAGAACATGGCCTTTCTAAAGACAAACTTGAAAATACCCAACTACATAATTATGTATACATTGGGGGATACTCGAGAACTGAACATAGAAAAGGTGGAGTTGCAATATATGCAAACAAAAATCTAGGTAATGACATTTCCTGCATCGACATTGCAAAAAAACAAATAGAACTTGTCTGTGAAACACAGCTTATAAAAATAAAAATGAAACAAACAGAGTTGTATATCCTAGGAATATACAGGCCCCCAATCTATACCAATCTCGACCTGGCTCTTGACACCCTGTCCAACATTCTTGATGATCTACCAACTTGGAAAAATCCAGTTATTATAACTGGAGACATTAATGTAGACAGCCTAGCTGATGAAGATGACAGTAAATTCCTAAATCAAGTTCTGCTGAGCCATGACATCAACCGAATACCTCTACCGCCAACAAGAATCACCTCTCACTCAAAAACATCAATCGACATGATTGCAACGAACTTGTTGCAAACAGAAGTTGACACTGCAGTTCTGCTCACAGGCCTATCAGACCATACGGGCCAGATCTGCACAGTACATCTTGAGTTTGACAAATCTGTCATACCAAACACAACTCGAAGATACTACAGTGCTCGAAACATAGAAAACCTTAAAAACCTTCTGGCACAAGAAACTTGGGAAACCGTAACCAACACTCTAAACGCAGACCAGGCTTACTCAGAATTTGACAAAATACTGCGAGAAGCACTAGATACAGCTTGCCCAAGTGTACAATCAAGACCAAAGAAAAGAAAAATATTTACAAATCAAGAAAAAGAGCGTGAACTTATGAGGCTGAAAGGAGCATATACTACAGCACTCAACAACTCAATTCTGATTAATAATGAAGAAAATAAAAGACAAACCAATGACAGAAAGAGAGAATATGACCAATACCTCAAACAACTCAGAAAGGAAGCTTCAATAACCTATATTGAAAATGCAGAAAACCAAAGCAGAGCAGTCTGGCAGGTCATAAACAACAATCGTTTCAACAAAAAATCTCAAAAAAACCAAATAAAATCTCTCGACATTGAGGGCACAACCCTAACAGATCCCCAAAAAATAGCTGAACATATGAATCACTTCTTTGCTAATGCTGCTGAACAAGTTCTATTGGATTCTCAACAAGCACTCCCAAAACTACATCCAACACTACATGAAAGAGAGTTAATGTCATTCGAAGAGAACCTTTCACCAACAGATAGAGCTGAAGTAGATAGAACTATAACATGTCTAAAATCAAAACCATCATCAGGAATCGATGAAATATCATCAACAATTCTGAAACACTGCAAAAATGAAGTGCTAGACCCAATAGTTAACCTAATAAACAAGTCTTTTCAACAAGGCACTTTCCCCTCCATACTTAAACAATCATTAATCTACCCGAAGCATAAGAAAGGATCCACCTCCCTTGTCAACAACTATAGGCCTATTTCGCTTATCTCAACCCTATCAAAGGTCTTTGAAAAAATAGTTCTAACAAGACTGCTCACACATCTAAAAAACAATAGTATTTTAACCAATCACCAACATGGCTTTAGAAAAGGCAAGTCTACCATCACGGCTATAATTGACTTGGTAGAAACTATCATTGATGCCACAGAAGCAGGGACTACAACAACAGGTATTTTTCTGGACTTTAGTAAAGCATTTGACAGTCTGAGCCACAAACATCTTCTGGACAAACTTCTAACGCTAGGAATACAAGGAACCGCACATCAATGGTTTCAGAGTTATCTCAGCGGAAGGACTCAAATGACAGAGATAATTAATGTAACAAACAAGACATCCAGAAAATACAGATCCACACAAATACAGACAACCAGAGGAGTTCCTCAAGGATCTGTCTTGGGTCCAGTTTTATTCATACTGTACACGAATGACATTATTTCTGTGTTACACGACAATTGTGATGCTTTCCTATATGCTGATGACACTGCCCTTGTTGTATCCCACAAAAATATACAAGAGCTAGAAATAAAATCCTACATTGCTGCCAGCATTGCCAAACAGTACAGCCAAGAGAATGACCTCGTGCTAAATGAAGACAAGACGCAACAACTCTTCTTTGGTTCACAAAGAAGGACTGCTCATGCGCTACCAGATGTAATAGCATCCCAAGAGGCCAAATACCTTGGGATAACCATTGATAGTGACCTCAATTGGAAACCCCATGTAGATCAACTCTGTAAGAAGCTTAGCACTGCTCTTTATGTCATCAAGCGCCTGAAACACATCAGTAACGCAGAAACCTCAAGGACTGCCTACTATGCTCTTTTTGAGGCGCAAATGCGTTATGGACTGATTGTATGGGGGCTATCATCTCAGGGGAACCTTCAGAGGGTATTACGTCTACAGAAAAAGGCAGTCAGAATCATGGCTGGACTGGCATTTCGTGACTCATGCCGGGGGGAGTTCAAAAGGCTGAAACTACAGACAGTAGCTAACCTATACATTGCCGAGGTAGTTACCCACGTAGTTAACAAAAGACCCATAATAAACTTCTCAGAGGCTCATCATTATGACACCCGAAACCAAATCAACTACATACTCCCTGCACATCATCTGTCAGCCTATGAAAAAAAACCCAGCTACATCGGAGCAAAACTATTCAACACCCTTCCACCTGCACTGAAAGAACAAAAAACCAACCGAAACTTCAAAGGAGCTGTTCTCGACTGGCTACTGGAAAAAGAATTTTACTCTGTTGAAGAATGCCTGGAGGGACGAAGCCAACCTCATCACTGAAGAAGAAAAATAATGACGCCATGACTGTACTTAATGTTCATGTCAATAAAGAGTATTTTGTCTTTGTCTTTGTCTTTGTCTTGTCTACAGAAGTGAGGATCTGGAGCGACGGTCCTAGCAGTCAATTTAAAAACAGATTTATAGCTGCTGCGATTCAAGTTCTTCAGAAAAGCAAGAGAAAGAAAATTGTATGAACTACTTCGCCACATCACATGGGAAAGGACCTGTTGAGCAGTCCGGCAAAAAGTTTTGAAAAGTAAAACTCTCGTGTTCAATGCTGAACAGTTCCGTAACACAGCAAGGTTAGTTAGTAATGTAAATGTAATTTTAATGGATGATCAAGAAATCCTGGACATAAACAATGATCTGAACTTTCAGGCAGTGTTTGAAGAAGCCCCTGTTGTCAAAGGTATTTCCAAATTTCATGCTATGGAGTATAATGTGAAAAATAGACTTCAAACTTACCTCCTTACTAAAGATAGTCTATGTCAACAGCCAGTACATCTAAGCAACAGTCAGATCTAGTAGACCTAAGCAGGAACAGCAAAACTAAGAAAAGAAGACGAGTGTACAGGCTTATTTATGATTCCAGTTCTGAATCAGACGATGACAATCATGGTTCCTGTTCTGACGTCCAACGCCAAGAAAATAATCAAGAAAAGCAAGAAGTCAAGCATGATGACATTAAGCTTGGAACTTTTGTTAAAGTTGAATTTCAACAAGAAAACTCAAACAAGACTCATACTAATGTTGCAATATGTTCAATAGACTCTGAGAAGTTCGAGTTCTATGTCTAAGTAAAGTTGCTAAGAGTGGAAGGTTGTTTAAAATCAACACTGATGAAGCAGAACCTTACATTAAATTTAGCCAGATTTTAGAAGTTATGCCCATGCCAGAAATAGAGTCTCATGGTGAAAGAATGTATTATAGTTTTGAAAAAGAAGTAGAAGTAAACGAAATGTAACATTAATCCTACACAGAGCTTATCCATGTGAACATAGTAGCCTAACTTGATGGTTTGTACTTGACAATTACCAAAGTTACAAACATAATATAGCCTTTTTTATCTTTATGAAATAAAATGTTTACAGTTTAAAGAGTGTTTTAATATTCCAACCTCTTTACTTAATTACTTTCAGTCAAACATAGAAAAATATGCTTATTACCTTAACATTTCCATTCGAACCTAAAAGAATCACAAAAAAGCAGTAAAATAGTTTTTTATTGGTGAAATTTCTTAGGTATGACGTAAAAAATGCTACTTGCTAAAGAAAATGTACTTTTTAACTTAAACCAATAAACATACGCTTGGATGTTCGTGCGGAGCCAAATGTAATGTTAGTTACCGTAACGTTAGTTACTGACATAGTTTAAAAAAAGGGCTTTTATTAAATTCCTCTTGTAGAAAGAAATCTACAATTTGCACCACATTAACAAAATTAAAGACAGACAATAGACAATATTTATTAGTCGTTCAATAATTACACTGTAATTACAATGGACTTCGTCATTAAAACTAAGTTGAATATAATCGGTGCTTCTTAGCATAAGTCACATTCACCAATTGTGTCAAATAAGTTATTTTAGCCTAATTGAATAAAAACAATCCAGGTTGAATGGTTAAAAAAAATGCTTATAAATAAAATATCACAGATTTATCTAACCACTATTTTGTACTTATTTTTCTTAAAAAAAAAATTAACAAATAAAATAAAGGTAATAACATTAGATAAAATATTTAAACAAAAACAATGGCTCAGCTCAATAAAAAAACAGTTAAAATTTAAGATCACAACAACAATAAAATCTGTAAAATTCAACAAACTCAGTCATGTAAAATCACAGCCTTTTATCTCGATGTTTAAAAACTCATCAATATTATAAAAAGGTCTATGTTGAAGCCAAGAATACAATTTGTTATTAAACCTAGTGTCCGTCAAACTTTGGACTTCAGTTGGCAATTTATTAAACATTTTAATACCCAATGATGTGTGATAGTTATTGGTTACACTTAATCTATTTCTATGCATTTCAAGTTTGCGGTTATTTCTAGTGTTGTATGTATGAATCTCATTTCTTTTTGACAATAGGCCTAAGTTAACATTCTTTTTCACTAAGATTAAGACTTCATAAATATATAAATTTACAACTGTCAAAATACCAGTTTCTATAAACAGAGGTTTACAGTGATCCAAAGGAGCAGCGTTTAACAATATTCGTATGGGCTGCTCAATTCCAACTCAATTTCCCCACACAGCAAGACCATATCTAAGCAAACTCTCAAAAAACGCAAAATATGCAATTCTTAAATATCTAAATGTTACATGACTTTTTAAATTTACTAAAAGATAAATCACTCTTGATAACTGCTTGCAAACATTCTGAATATGATCTTTCCAGGAGAGCCTACTATCAATAGTCATACCAAGTAACTTAACAGATGTACAATTTTTAGAGTCCATGTCCTTGAAGGAAATTTGCAAGTTACATGTTTTGTTGTCATTCAAAAATAAGAACCTGCTGTCATTCAAAAATAATGACCATTTGAACCAAACCAACTGACAGTTTCTGCAAGAGAAGCTGCAACCATTTGTTGTAGCTGGAAGCTATCCCCATTAACATTTAATAAGGAGGTGTCATCTGCATATATGATTGTTTTACATGCTACATTGTCAGAGAAATCATTCATAAGAACTAAAAAGAGAATAGGGCCTAATAGCCTACTACTGTTTACTGGCCTAAAGTTTACTGATACCAAATATTAAAAAAAATCTATGTCATTTAGGAGATTAGAGAATCATTTCTGAAATTATCATATCATTCCTAATTTTTCCTTTATAAGATAACGTTAGTTACCGTGCTTTTAGCTATGCAGCTCAGATATATTATGTGCAAAAAATATAAAAAGTCGTTGTGAGAAAGAAAGCATTGAAATAAGGTAAATAAGGTATAAAAAATTATTTATTATTTTGTTTTCCTACTAGAAAAATCAAAATACCCTGTGTGACAGTAACGCTAGTTACCACGGAATGACCCTATGGGAAATTCGCTAAAAATCATACGAAAAACTGTTTTTTTATCTGATGGACATGGTAATTTTCAACTCTTTCTGCATATGGAGAAAAATCTGACTAAAAAAATACACTACAGGGATTATAGGATTGATTTGGTGGAGCAAATCCTTGAATGCATTCAACTGCCTACTCGTTCATCTCCTGGTCGGCTGTCAAAGGACAACCCAATGCAGTTGCAGAGTAAAACATGGGGACATTTCCCCATGCTGATCCCTCCTAGAGGAAAAATCGTTCCAAACCAAAAACTGCAAGGTTTGTTAAAAAAACAAAATCCGCTCCGAAGTGAGATGGCTGTGCAAGAAATGCCAGGTGCCACTCCATCTAGAGGAATGCTTCGAGGGGTATTACACCAAGATCAACTACTAGAGAACATTTATTTATCCAGAAAATCAAGATTGTAAATAGTGATTGTAAATGGTTTATAGTTTTGACCAGTTTTAGTTAGGCTAAATTTATTTATATTAACTTTACGAAGTGCAAGCAAAAATTGTGTTTAATTGAAAATTGTGTAGGCAATATCGTTGACATCCCGACATGCCTTAGCTACATTGCTTCCATTGTTTTACTTCCTATATTTAGGCTATATGTTTCTCCAAGGTTAATCAATAAAATAAATATCTCTGGATCTATAATTCTTCTTAGTGGGCTATTTCAAATTATTTGCAAACATGTCGGTTTTTCGAGATATGCACGGTTTTATGAAAATAAGTAGGCCTATATAAAAAAAGTTTAAGTCCTACAGAGATAATCTTGACATTTCCACGTAAGGAAATAAATTCTCCACACATAAATAGGCCTATCAATTGTATGACTCATAGGCACAAAAAAATAAATTATCCTATGCTTGCTTTTGAACAAAATTTAAAAAAATTATTTTTATTAATAAACAATAAATAACTCTGGGGTTTGTCTAGCAACTCAAACTTAAATAGGATATGTTCACTTCAGAAAAGGATCATAAGATGTATTTTAAAGCTCAAACCAACCGATTCTTGTCAAATGCATTTTAAAGATCTTGGAATTTTAACAGTGCCATGTATTTAGGCTACATGTTTGAGGTCATCTCTTTCGTCAAGGAAGGAGACCTTGTAAAGGCTCATGAACATTTGTGCAATATAAGAAACAAAAATTTAAACCCTTCCACATCTCATAGATTAAAATTGTTCAAGCAAAAACCTGAATACATCAGCCTCAAGCTTCTTTCTCAGCTTCCGGTAGAACTGGTTCAAATCAGGGACATTAAAAAATTTAAGAAAGAGCTTAAAATATTTCTTTTGGAACAATGTTTTTACCAGATAGCCTATACCTAATTACCTAACCTAATAACCTAATTAACCTAGCCTAACCTAACCATTTCCGCTGCCCTCACCTACATTGGACAAACTTCAGAGTCTGGAAGTGCCAAGATTTTATAGAGATAGCCTATAGGAAACATGACAGGTCTCATGCCAGAAGATGGTCAATCGAGACGTGGGAAAAGCAAAGTAGCCTAAGTTGGCTCAAGTAAATAAATTAAAAATAATTTTGATTTAAAATCATATGAAATTATACAAAATTTATTTTAGATACTTAAAAACATGGAGGTTTTATGTACTTAGGTTAGGGTGACCAAATCATTCGCAGAAAAAACCGGGACAGCTCCAAATATGTACCGTACCCTCCCCCCCCCCCCCATCAAACTAACCAAGTGATCCAATGTTCTTTGGATAAGAATTAAGTTTAATAAGTACTGATTGATTCATAGTATATGTTTTTAATTACAGGCTATTAATCAGATTCTCACAAAAATTTAGTTTCGTAAATTTTCTTAACTTTAACCCATAGTACTTAATGTTAATGTAGGATTGTTCCAAATTTAACTTGTCATTGAATGATAAATATTGTAATTCATAACATCATGACTACATATAATATTTACTATATAATGTATATTTTTGTGGTGAAATGCCTAAATAATAGAGTTGATTAACATTTTATATCATTCAGTACTGGTTATGGATGGTAAAATGATCGCCTTGCAGAAAAGGATATTTGTCATTGCTTCCGGCTTTCTTGATCATGTCTTTGTTATTTGAAACAGTTATAAAGTTGCACTCATTCCCAGTTGTAACCAACATGTATAAATAATCTGGAGGATAGCTTCCAGCAAGTCCACTTCCATTCGGTTCTGTTTGTCTGTTGATTCTGGTTATTAATAATTGCTGATAGACAGGACAGGGCAAAACTCCGCAACAGCAATAGGAGATTCACTCTAGACCTATTTTTGAGAAGGGATAGAAATAGGAAGAAATTAATTATTTTTTACATTTCAATAGGCTTTTATTTATGTCTCAATATTTTTTAATCCCTTTAAAACCGGATTCCGGGACTTTTGGGCGTCCCGATAAAATTTTTCGGGACATTGCATGACATGATGAAAAACCGGGACAATCCCGGTTTTCCGGGACGTTTGGTCACCCTAACTTAGGTCAAAAATTCAATTTTTTACAGGTTTTTAATTAACTTCTGCAAATAGGCCCATTTTAATACAGTTCTTCAGGTAGGCCTATTGTCAGGGAATAAAATACTCAGTCTCCAAGTGTCATTCACTGGTAGGCCTACGCTTACCCTAGTACATATCCTGGCGGGCTGTCTCATGTCTCGTAAAACCATCTGTACTGGGTGGGCTTATCTTAAGTGAGAAGAGCAACTTTCATCAACCCTAAAGGTGCATTTCCACCAGAGGTTGACAACCAAAAGTTGGTGACATTTCCTGTTATAACCCTTTTGGTTGTCATCCTAGAGTGTAAATGTACATAAATGGTGCAAGTGGTGTTACATAACTTAAATGCTGCCAAATATGAGCCAAAGAAGTGTTTTTCCTATGATATTGAGTGAATTATGCAATTTGCATGTTTCCATAACCATTAGGCCTACATCGCTGTCCATCAAAAGTGACGGTATGGTTTACGGTTAGATGGTTAGGTTAGAAGTACATTTTATATCTAAATATCATACCTTAGTTGATTCGATTGTTTTCATCGAACAATTTGAATATTAAATCTAAATTTCAATCACCGATGACAACGATAATGAAGTTTCGTCTAAATGTAACTTAGAGAGGCTTATTTTACAGCATTCCGAAAGTCTTAATAGGATAGGCTGGCTTTACACCATGGGCTGGCTAGTGCGTAGGCTAACAAAAAGAACTTAAAACAATAATAAACTTATTCTGGATCATGAAATTAATAGGTAGTTGCACTACTTAAGTTTATTATTTAATATAGTAAATTAAATAATAACTGCGAGGGATGCTATACTCTTTGCGACTGGGTTACTACAATAAACACGAACGAACAACAAAAGAATACTCTCATGGTCACTAGCGTCTGCCGAAGCAACCTCCACAATTTTGATCACTTAAAAAGCTACTAAAATATCCATTAACCTTGAGACCAGCTACAATATTTTCATCTCAACAAAAACACCATAAAAAAAATAATTGCAGGACGAACAGTGCGTATACAATAACAATTTCGGATATAAACCACTGAGTTAGCGACTTTTCGATTGTTTTTATCGTAATCGACATCGTTATTATTATTCGTGTGAGTTCGGGCGTTGTCGTCGTCGCTCGGTACCCCCACCACGCCACATCGCCGACGATTCGTTACATACCACTTGTGGAGGTTGCTTCGGCAGACGCTAGTCTCATGGTCCCCTCCCGCTCCCATGGCGCTAATACCCCCACCACACCAGTGCCAGACTACACCAACTCCCCAACTCGGCAACTCAACACCCACCTTCCCAACACCACGCCAAATCGACGAAATCGAACGGCACCTTTTTTTTTTAAATTGTTTTTTAGCCAAAATGGCTTGGCTTCGGATTACTTCCACGCAGCCGTTATAACTCTTACAACTCTTTCTATTTCTATTAATTAATTATTATTCTATTTAGTCTATTTCTATTTATCCATTATTATTATGATGATGATGATGATTCAATGTTAAATGAGCTCGTTCAAGTTCATCCACCGCAATCCACCACTAACCGCCACAATCCACCACTAATTGATATTAAGACGCAGTCTATCCGCCAAAAGTGGTCAAAGACGAAGTGATGGTATTTCAAGGTATTTCAAGGTAACTGTTTATTTTTGCCTATCACTTGACTAATCTTACAAATATAACGTATCTAGAATTTGTCACGTGATAGGCAAAAAAATTAAATTCTAGATACTGTGCGGTGGATGAACGTGAAGGGGCTCATTGATCATGACAACATTAACTATGAAAACTATAGTATCCATAATCAATGTTAACAATGACATCATTTTGATTGACATGATTGATTTTTTTGCAAACGGCCGGCTCGAAATTTCTTTGTAAATTGATTATTACTGTAGTGTATAGTAAGAGTTAGGGTTGCTCATGCTCATAACATTAAACTACCCAAAGTTTTCTTAAATTACCCGCAAGCTCAGTTTACACAATACCGATTACACTTGAATTTTTTAACTAGAAGCCGCTATAGGCCTATATGAATTGTCACAAAGTCGATCTTTTCCTGGTTTTAGTATTCCACAGGCTTTGATGCTTCTCCAAGTGTCGGGGATATCTCCTACCATTAGTGATGGCAACATTTTTTGAAAAATCGATTTTTCGATATATCGATGTATCGAAAGAGTAAAATCGATTTCGATAAAAAATCGTGGACAAAAAATAGATGTTTTAAGAAAATCGATTTTTTTTTATCGACGCTTTTAAATTGACTATAAGTTGTACCAGGAAGTAAAAAATATAACCAACAAACATTTAATTAATACTATTAATATGTCAGTATTTGTAGCAATGGCCACACCTTTGTTTATATCATTGATTTTGTAGGTAAAATCAATGATTAACTTATATATCGTCTACGCATGTAAGGAATACACTACATTATTTTGTTTGAAATAAAATATAGTTATGAAAATAAACCATTGTTTATTTATTGAGAAGATATATTAGATCGTAGACGTAGACTAAAACAAAATGATTTAAATTACTTCAAATCATTGACTTTTAAAGTCAATGCTTCAAATGCTGTAAGAGCTATTGCGTATAATATCGCAAGACTGGAGTAAACACAGTTTTGGTTTTGAGCTATAGAATCAACATGTATTGGAACGCTAGATAGATAAACACAAATTCATATAAGGTCAATGGAGTCGGAAATTTATAAATGTTTTAACATCTTTCAACGACTATTAAAATATTTTATTTTACAGCAAAAATTGAAGAGGTGGCCATAACAACGTTGTAACTTCCATTTTTGGCGAAATTGAGTTATAGGTGAAACAACGTTGTAAATGTGTTGATACAGGTTTCTGATAGGAAAAAGACCTCCAAAACGAATATTCAGTAGGGAATTTTAGCTGTTGAAAGTTGGTCATTCTGCTGATTTTTTGACGACGCTCCGGTCAACAACGTTGTATCTTGAAAACAATGGAAAGATGGCTGACAGCAACATGGTTAGGTCATCACCTAATGACATTAAAACATCTTGATAGAGCTAAAAAACCCAAGTTAACTTATCTAAATTAAAAGTTTATGTAGTAAAAAGGAAGAGGGATAAAGGAGAAGCATACATACTTCTAGAAATTGACGTTTATGCGCATTACTTCCACCAAGTGGGGTTGCGCGTGTTAACAACGTTGTAACTTCCTAGGCTATGATCATACCACATTATAATCCAGATGTATTGCTAATAATTTTAACATTATGTTACTTTAACTTATTTATAATCAAGTAGGCATATTCACTGATCGAGTTGATGCTTTTTTTGTTTCAAAACTAAACCTTTTACCTACCAATTACTAGGCCTAAGATTATATTGCAAAGATTATCTGTTTATTTATGGTCTTATAGTATTGTTTTGCAAGGCATAACTATTATTTATTTTTCATGAAGAGCTTCAATATTGGTAAATTATAATAGTTTTAAATTAATACACAATAACAATTATTTTAAAATATTTTCTAAATATTTAATATGATATTAGCTATTAAAAATATTGGTTATCGTGTATTAATTTAAAATTATAATATAATAAGCTATAACTATTTCATTTGGGACCTTTATTAACACTTTTTATGGATTAATCTTTTATATGACTTTTAGTTTTGAAGCTTTATAATGACTTTTAGGGTTTTATAGCATTTTTTGCTGAAATAGGTTATGGTCTTACACTATTTTATACAATAAACGTGTAATAAGGTGTAGGAAATAAACATATTTTACATTTTACAGAAGAATCTTTAATGGGTACTACCTTACTAATCCTAATTGTATGGTACATTATAGAAATGAAACAACGTTGTAACTTACCAGTAACCACAACAACGTTGTAACTGGTATGATGTTACAACGTTGTTGACATGTTTATTTTTTTTTAAACCGTGAAAAATAAGCTTTTTGTTGAACTATGAAAATATTGTACAATAATATGTTTCTATTTACTCATATACAACACTTGAGTATCAATAACAATTCACAAAACCCTTTTCATAGTGATTTCCTGTGTTGAAATACATTTTCCCCTTTCCTGAAAAATTTGCAATTTGGAAGTTACAACGTTGTTATGGCCACCTCTTCAATTATTTTATTATCGTTGGTTGCCGATCTTTAACAGAACCGTAACAGTCTAACCTTTGGTAACCAAGTCTCTATTTTTCAATTAAATTTTAATAATAGCAAATTTAACAAAATCAAAGGATGAACCCAATTTTTAACTGTTTTGTATAAAAAGGTATGATATAGTATACATATTCTTTACATGATATTTTGGAATAAGATGCGAAATGAGTGTAGCGATAGTTTAGCAACAATCACGGCCATCTCTATTCTCTAGTAAACTCTCTACTAGAAATGACCTTGCACCAATACTATATAGAGCCAATACTAAGTTATTTGACTTTGATATTTGGCTCCAATGCAACAAATTTTGTTTGTAAATTTAAAGCCAAACTAAGGTTAGGATCTTAAAATATACTGTTTTAGAGGAGTAAAAACCGCAATTCCTTGTATTTTAACAGACCGATTTTAAAATCGATATTTTTAGTAAGAAAAATCGATCTCAAAAAAATATCGTCTTGAGAAAATTTATGTCAAAAAATCGATGTATCGATTGGTAAAAATCGATTTTTCCGAAAAATCGATTTTATTTTGCCATCACTACCTACCATCCATATGTTGTTGAATACTGCTAGGAGTAGAGTTTTAAAGGAGTTTGGTAGCATTGTAATAACCTTATAGTTGACTCCATCAATTCCTGGACTGGTGACTTTTCATAAATGTAATGCTTTTTATAATTCTATTATTATTCTATTATTATTTCTAATTATAATTTTATAATTGGATGGTGAAATTTTCTTCTAATTTGTTAGGCCTATAATGCAGGCTGGTGGATATAATCGTTGGTTCAATGTCATTCTTTTGTGGTACATAGTCAGGAGTGATATTCTTCAGGAATAAGTATCCCATGTTTGGGTCCTCTTTTAGTAGTTTGCTACAGTGATTTTTGCTGTTAAATTTTAGTTTTCGTAACGCAGTTCATTTTTGTGTTTTACTATTTTTATCAATATTTGAACAGAAAGTTTGCCAGGCCTGTCTATTCGCTTTCTTTATTGTGTCCTTAGTTTTCAATTGCAACTCTCCATACAAATTGTAGTTGATTTGAGTCATGTTATTGCAAAAATTCCTAAAGCTTCTCCTCCTTATTACGCATTATTGCTTTAGCGCATTTAGGAGTCAGCCCATGATTTTGGAATAAATTTGGGGTTATTATTGTTGGGAGCCTTTAGAAGTGGAATGGACTGTGACATTGCATTGTTGAGGATTTCATACGAGTGATCAGATGTTACATGTGACCTCGGGATTTTTGTAGCTAGTTCGCTGGATAATCCATCTTTTATTTCTTTAAACTTGTTCCAGTCAGTTTTCTTGAAATTAAAAGTGTCCATAGGGTATTGTGAACTGGAGGTTGATAAGTGTGGTAATTAGTCAGAGTACTAATATCAAATTCTATTATGATTGGGAAGTGGTAGCTTCCCATGGGGTCGCAGTGTGTTTGCCATTGGTTGAGAAGAATATTTAGGTCGGAGGTAGCGAATGTCAGATGGTGTTCTATAATTATCACCGGTCTTGGTGACCCAGCCATTATTCAGGGGAATAAAGTTGGACTGGAGGTAGGAATCAAAGATATGGCATTTTCGGGCGTCTTGTTTTGAGTTTTTGCACCAATATGGGTGTTTCGCATTAAAGTCGCCTCCAATGATTGCTAAGTCTTTAACTTTTAAAAATATCTTTTCCCAAGCGCTCTTTGATACCTTATTTTTGCTAGGCCTAAAATAAACATTGTGAATTATTAGAGGCTTTTTAAATGTTGTTTTTGCTATGCTTTTAATTAGGTTAGGTTAGTCCTGGCCTACATCTATTGCCTCTACATGTTTCCATGCTAAGTCCTTATGCACTAAGGTTGCTATGCCTCCGTATCCATCGTTTCTACCCATTCTGATGCTGTAATAATCATAGAATGTCAATTTTTCACTGGGGGTTAGCCAAGTTTATTGTAATAACAATATTTCCACTTTATTAGCGAATTTCCCTATAGGGAATACGCTATTACGGTAGTAGTCACGGTAAGACCTAAGCCCGGGACCACTTTACTTTTTCATTTTAAGGTCCCCAGAAGCCAAAAACACCGTTCGTTCATTTTCATATATATCTATGTGTCCGTGGTACTGATAACTTTTGAAGGGGACCTCCGATTTTGATGAAATTTGGTATGAAGGTGTAAGACCAGGTCTATTTTCATGAGTTCGTGAACCAGCACTGTCGGGTTATGGGAATTCGGTTTTATGGGGTTTGAAAGGGGTAAAAAATGGGTTTTTGGCATTTTTGGACCTCAATTTTCAAAATTAATCAATTTTTACTGAAACCATTTAAAAGAGCTTAAAAAAACAAACAATTTCGTATTTTGAATTTTTATCTTAGCATAACTGGTTACGGGGAAAATCCAAAAATATGTTTTCCTTGTTATCCTTATGGGAAATCAAATCCTATGGTGTTTTTATGGGGAAAGTAAATAATCTGATATTCCATTGGAAATTCGCTGAGTACGCAGGTCTGCTGCGACGGGGGTATTTTTGGTTAGAACATGTGACAGTTCATTCTATTTGGATTTGATTGATTGAGCATTCCATTGTAATATTTTTAATTTAATTGTCTCATTGAATTTTTACTCTATGGAACATAGAGTGTAAAATTCTTTACGATCGACTTTCAATTTCACTTAGGCGAATTTTTGACCCCCAAAAGGCTGTTTTATTACTAATTTGATTTCAATGAAATTCTCAGGTTAGATTTTAAGTATTTTAAACGAGGTAATAAACTATAATCGAGCAAATATTTTCAAGTATTAAAAAAGCTTATTTTCCAGAAGTTTTGACAGAATTTTAGTTGTTTAGGCTACATGATTTGACTAATGTAGTTGCTATGATCAGTTTATTTTCCCCCATTGCAGCTGTTGTCGCTGTATGCTGAAAACAACATAACCTTTTCTTGTTTATATCTGCTCGCCATTATGTTACGTTTTTAAATAAAATTTAATTGATATTTTGACAGACCTATTTGTTAAATTAAATAGATCAACACTGATGTATACTTGTTGAAGTTATAAATTATACCAAAAGATAGGCATGTTGATGTGGAATGAATTGCTGTCGTCCGGAATTATGCGATTAACTAAATTATGGGATACAACTAATATCTATTTGGGAGAAATATTTAAATTGAACAACTAATTAGAATGTGTTGTGCCATTGTAGCCTATGTCTCAGGTAACAAAATATGCATTAAGTGTTAAGTAAGCGTAATTCTACAATACTTACATTACTTGATTTTTATTAATTTGCAATCATGGATTTTCAATTGTATTGTTTTTTTTCGATCTACAATCTATTTACCTTTAATATTGTAAGCATAATTATTATTAAGTTACTTGCTTGTTTTGAGGTCTTAGATAAAATCATTGTTTGTATGTATTTATTTGTAGGCTAGGCCTAGGATGTACGCCGTTGACTTCGGACGGTTAGATGACGTTCCACTCTTCACATTCGAGGAGATGGAAACCTCCGTTCTCTCCCTAAAGAGCAACAAGGCTCCTGACCCGGACGGGATTCCCAGCGAGGCTTTAAAGAAAGTATTTTCAATTAATACTGACTTGTTGTTGAGAATGTACAACGCCTTTTTGGTTGGAGGGGTGTTTCCGGCTCCCTATGGAAAACCGCAAGACTTGTACTGATCAGCAAGGGCAAAGGTGATCCCGAGCTGTCGTCGTCCCATAGGCCTTTCTACACGTTGGACACGACTGGGAAGCTGTTCGAGAAGCTGATCCGTTCCCGCCTGACCTCTGCCGTGGAAGCTGCCGGGGACTCATGCCCCCGTCAGTATGGCTTCAGAAAGGGACGGTCAACGATTGACGCTATCGCCGAAGTCCATGGAGAGCTATGAAGAGAGCCGAGAGCCACAACCATTTATCACGCTTAGTAGTGCTTCTTGTTACGCTCATGTCAAGAATGCCTTTAACTCGGCGAGGTGGGTCGATATGTTGGATGCGCTTCGCAACACCTTTCGCGTTCCTGCATATCTGTTGCGACTCATCGAGGATTATCTCAGCTCTCAAAGCCTTATTTACGACACAAGGGACGGAACGTGGACGATGGAAGTCACTTCTGGTGCCGCGCAAGATTCAATACTCGGCCAGGTCTCTGGGCTGGAACGTTGCCTATGACAGCCTCCTGAGGTCGGAGATGCCTGAGGAAACCACTTTGGTTGGGTACGCCGATGATGTCGCAGCTTTCATTGTCGCACGCAACGTTGAGCTGGCCCAACTAAAGTTGAACCGAGTCATGCGTGTGGTCAACACATGGATGTCCGATCACGGTCTCTCGCTTGCTCTCCGTAAGACGGAGATTGTGATCCTTACGAAGAAGAGGATAGACACCGTCGTTCTGTTCCGAGTGGGAAGGGAAGTGGTCCAATCAACTCGTGCTGCTATGTACTTCGGGATTATGGTGGACACCAAGTTAAGCTGGAGGGATCAGATATTCCGTACGGCGGACAAGGCCGCTAAGGTAGTCACTTAGTAGGCTGATGGCCAATGTCGGGGTTCCACGATCCAGCAGAAGACGTCTGTTGATGTCCGCGGTTCAGTTCGTGCTTCTTTATGGAGCAGAGGTGTGGGCACCTGCTCCCACCTCGACGTCTTTATTGAGACGCTCTCGATAAAGAATAGTACATGTTGCGACTCGCCCGGGTTCAACGTCGAGCGACGCTCGGGGTGTGTTCCGCCTACCGGACAGTGTCCGAGCCTGCCGTCCTGGTGGTCGCCGGAGTTATCCCTGTCAAGCTCTTGGCAGGAGAGAGGAAGGCAATTTATCAGAGACAAGGCGAGATTAACAAGGACACGGCAAGAACAGAAGAGCTCTCCCGAACCTTCCAGCAGTGGCAACACAGCTGGGAGCACGACACCCGAGGACGATGGACTGCGCGACTTATCAAGCACGTCCAACCATGGGTGGAACGGCGGCCAATTCTTGACAATTCACGGCTATTTTTTGTCGTACCTGAACCGGATGGGCAAGACCGTTTCACCGGACTGCATTTATTGCCCGGGCATTCCCGACGATGCGGAACACACATTCTTCCGCTGCCCACCTTGGGAAGGGTCTCGCCTGGAATCCACACAAATTTTTGGTGCATTTTCGGTGGACTCGGTCTGCCAAAAGATCTTGGAGGATGAGGGCAACTGGGATTGTTTATCACAGTTCGTCCGGAGCATCCTCCTGGAAAAGAAACCCGATCTGGACCGCGAAGTGGCCCAGATCCCTTGATCGAGTGGCTGGATTAGGAGTGAGCCCCACGGGCGTTAGCCAAATTTAGGCCTAGCCTGACGTAATGTGACAAACAATTCCAGGTTAGAATCCTAAGGAGTAGAGGAGGTTTTTTAATGGGTAAACCCGTTTTTTAGGGGAGCCCCACACTACAGGCTTGCCACCTGTGTGCGTAATGCATTTTTCTAACCTCTCCCTAAAAAAAAGGAAAAAAAGCGTCAACTAATAACTTAAAAAGTGAGTAAAAATTCTCGTACGGGACGGACATCGGAGCGTATTCCTAGTATTAATTAATGGGTTTCTGTATGTTGACTATAATCTTTTGAGTGTCGCCTGTAGGTTGCTCACAATTTGGGGTGCCGCCTGTACTTCCTATAGTGATACTGACTAGTATGTGTTTTATTTTCTCCAGCACGATATCTATAACTTGTGATGGATCTTGGTTCTCACTTGCAGCCTGTATCATCAGCTGTTCAAAGTATGCTTTGGCTTTCCTATATTCCAGAACCTGTTTCAAGTTGTCCCTATATCTATTTACGAGAGGCTGTTCATTTGAGTGCTCTACATCCTGTGTCTGGGTTTCAGCAGGGGATTTTGATGAGGAGTCTTTATATAATGAGGTCTACGTGGAGCCTTATTGTGAGATAGTGTTTTAGATTTGTGGTAAAATACCGTTTTTGGTGCACTGGTGTTATCTTGATATTCTGGGTCCTGGTCCAAAATTTCAAAGCGGTTGCTTGCATGGTTAGGCTTATGCTTACTGATGGGGTGGTTTGCCCAGATCGATGGGAAATCATTTTGGTTATTGATATTTGGTAACAGACTGGGTTTAAAAGCAAGTAGGGTTTAATTTTGCTGCTAAGAGGATTCGGATAGTGCTGAGAGGCTTTCTTCATTATACTCCGCCATTCGATTTCTTATAGAAACCTGGCGTTTGTATTCTGGGCATGTTTTAGAGAAACTTTTGTGACTCTCACCACAGTTGACGCATTTTGAGGGACCACAGCAGTCGCCATGTTCCTTAAGACAACAATTGCTACATAAATTATTGTTTTTATGTGGAGCTTGCCACAGAAGTGTATATGAGAAGCAATTATAACATTATATCACTATATCACTATCTTGAGACAGGGACCTCACATAGTGGATATTTTTAACTGAATATAAATGAGAGATGAGTGTAGGATGATTGTGGCGCGATCTTGTAGTCTTGTTACTGACTAAGGCCGACGTTCTCCTTAGACAGGACTGTTAATTAATAGCCCAACAGCCAATGGTATATAGGGACCTACAGTTTAACGTGGGATCCGAACCACAATTTGACCTCAAATATACGAATTGGTCTAATTATGAGAATGATCTTTATGGATGAACTAGTATTCATTAGTGCGGACGTTAATCCTCACCAGAGAATATCGCATCCACAAGCCATCGCTTATAACTATCCACAATTCGTGACCTCCAAGAATAGATATGTACTAAACACCTGGATCGGTAACTCCGTGTTGCGAAAACGAGCCGTTACCCCCACCACTAGCCAGTATTCGTGGTCAGTGTTGCCAATCCTTTACGAATAATTATGTAATGTAATTTAAAAACTAAAATGTAATGTAATTATGTAAATAAATAAAATAAAATACAGTAATACTGTATTTTAGTCTTTCTTACCTATGAAATGTTAATTCCAGCCTTTGGAATGTGCACAAGTACATCCATAAGCTGCACAGTACCATACCATCTTTCATCATCATAATTATAAATGAACATTTAAAAGAGTGTAAACAAACAAGAATGCAGCCGACGCACCAACAATAATCATGTCAGCTGATATACAGCGCGCCGCGGCGGTAATACTGGCTAGTGGTGGGGGAAGCCGGCTCGTTTTTAACGCTATTCCGCCATTTCAGTTACCGATCCAAGTGTTTAGTATATATCTATGCCTCCAAGTAGCTGGATTACAGGACGTCGCCACCGTCCCAGTCTTGTTGATACATTGGCGACCCTAGTGAAAATATCAGTGAAGATCAGCTGACATTAGGTAGTATTTCGCCCACCTGATCTCAGCGAACCTAAGATCTGCTGAGAGCAGATCCTCTCCTAACAGCAGATCCTAAGAGCTGACCTCTAAGGTCAGCTGACCTTCACTGGTCTACACATCAACTGATATCATCTGACATCAACTGGTATTGGGTAGTATTCGAACTTGTTGAATGTATTTCTCTTCAGGTAAAAGTACATAGTCGAGACTATTTTTTCTGGTAACCTATTTCCTTGGAATAGTAATTTTACAAAGTGGGTTGGTGTTCTGCGATCCCCGTAGGGAGTCTTCTTTGCTATACCATAAGCTTTAAAATGGGAACTGGGATTTGGCATAATTCACAAAATCTTGAATGTCAATGGATGGATCGATCAGCAAATACTACACCACATATTTGGACCCTGTTACCAGGTATAAATATGTTGCAGTCTGGTATGAATGAAGCATTGACTAATCTGTTTGCAGTTTTATTGTCCTTGCAGAAAATTGACACATTTCTACCTTTACGCACAATATGTTATATGCCCTTTTCGTATTTACAAATGATTTTTCCAATAGTAAAGGGATTTACCTTACTTTGATTAGAGGATCTGGACACTACCATAACCTCAAATGGTCCAGTATGATCATTCTGATAGAACCTTATAGTTTTGGTTGGTCTAGGTACCTTATTTTTGTCTTCTTTTTGTGAAGCTAGATCCTCTTGGGAATGTTTTCTCTTAAGTTGGTGGTCATGGTTGGGAAGTTTATTGGTCTCAATAACTTCGTTACAATTACCTACATTATTTTCGTTTAGTATTGATAGGACTGCAGAGTTAGTCTCCATTTGATCAATTGTATTGGGGCTAGTCATGTTGTCGTCTAGGCCCATAATATCGAGCCTGTCGGTGTTTCCTGTATTCAATAAAAGGCATACCTTTGTGCTTAACTAATGCAATGTACAACTTAAACAACCTCATAAAATAATGATAAACATAACTTACCAACACCATTTAAAACATTAATCTACATAAATACTTCAACAAACTCACCAGCACCAATTATTCAGGGTATAACATGTAAAGCTACACAACACACTGAGTAACCTAAGAGTATCGTAGGTCAGCCACCCTCTAAAACGAACGACGAGCCCCTGGTCAAGTGATTCAGCGCCAGAATGTTTTTAGCGATAACTCAAGGAACTAATTCAGTGACTTCATATAGTTAACTCCGAAAATCTCCCGTGTGCCCCACCAACACCACCTGATAGCCATAGATATAAACAAAACATCTGAATGGCTGACTCCGTGCTGCCAAAACGAGCCGTTACCCCCACCACTAGTTGGGGTTAATTTAAGAAGTAAAAGAAGGTAAACACAAACAAGAATGCAGTAGATACACCATTGGTTAATAATGATTTCAGCTGAAATAAAATAAAATAAACAAACCAGACGCACCAATAATAACGATGCCAGCTGATACAAGGCAAGGCGATGCGGCGGCGGTAATCCTAACTAGTGGTGGGGGAAACCGGCTCGTTTTAGTCGTTTTTAGCGCTATTCCGCCATTTCAGTTACCGATCCAGATGTTTTGTCTAGGCCTATATCTATGCTAATACAGTAGCAGGTATAGGCCCCACCCACCGGTCGGTCCCATAGCAATGAATACAAAAACGTAATAAAGGTCACATATTATGGACGAAATGGTTAAGAAAGTTTCTGTCGACGTAGTAGCGCACTCAACCATGAGAGCGCGCACGAGACACATATTAGTCAGTTTACATTCTGACTTGGTTGCAGATGGTCAAGAGCAAAGAATCTCTCTCGTCCTCACACTGCACTCACAAATCATACATAACCTTTGACAGTGTTCCATTACTGGACCAATTCTCACAATTAATGTAGGAATACTTTTTTCCTTCCGCCCACTTTAGTGCTCTTTTTGGAGACCAAGTACACATTTTGAAAATAGTAGAATACCATGACGACGTTTATCACTTGAAAAGTATAACTTAGTTTATTATTTCAATACACATAAAATCAATTAGTTTATTTTTTGTAAACATATGATTCAATAAAATATCTTCATTTGAATTACATTAGAAGTTTGAAAGCCCATACGGCAAAGTCTTAACAATAAAAGGATTTAATGACTTAAACCATTGACTAAGGATACAAAGATTTTGTATCCTAAGATACAATTTAGATGTATATTCAATGCTTAAACTAACGATTCTTCTTGATAAACGCTTTTCAATGATACCAAATAAGCTACGTAACTAATGTTTAAAGAAGTGTTTTAACGACAAAGTACTAAAAATAAGAAATTTAATATCTCCCAATCTATTGCACTATGTCCCATCTTATTCCTCTGGCGCTATCTCTATTTGGAGTGCTCAATTTCAGTTTACAGTGCTCCTAGCGAAAATAATTGTTTACCAATTTTTAACATGGGGTGTGACCTTCACGTTTTTGTATTCATTGCCCATAGTTACCGATCCAGCTGTTTTGTTTATAAGTAAGTAAGTAAGAAGTATACTGAGTACGTGTCATTTAATAGTTACCAGGATAAATTAAAAGGACAAAATAATGAGTACTATATTATGCAGGTTGGAGTTTCAAAAAGGGGTCTAGGAACTTCTTTTATAATTTTTGCATACCGTAGGTCTTCTCCCTTTATTTTGGGAGGCTGTCCCTCAAGTTGTTTACAATATATTGGTATATATTCCTTGAATTTTAAGGAGGAATTAAATAAGAACAATGTCACAAAAGATTAGGAGATAGAAATTACCTCCCAATTCAATAAAATGGGTTCTCCATTGGAGTAGACCTTTGGACAAAACAAATAAGCAAGTAGCCAGAGTCATAATCCTTGCATAATCAAACTTTCAAAGTTCAACAGCTTCCCAAATTTGTATAGCCTATATGAGTCGCCCAATTTTATAACTCGTTATGTCAAGAAAAAAGAAAAAAAATGGGGTTTTTGCACCATTTGATAGCTGGTTGCCATGGTAATACATTTCAGATGTATAAAAGTTCCAAAAGTCGTGTTTTCCTATTTAAAATTCACTTTGAAAACCAGATACAGTTCCAGAACTCGTCAAGTCCACGTCTAAAACTCTTCCATAAGCCTTTATGTCCACTTCACAGTTTCTGGACCAAAACTCGTTAAGTCCTAATGCATGTCATTTGTCATATAGGTAGTGATTCAGTTCCAGTAGTCGTTTTGTCCAAAATAAATCGGACTAATATAGTTTTGACATGGAAATTCAGTCTTACAACTGAAAATTAGTATCAGTTTCATAATATTTGCACAGCTAAATTTTAATAACAGCTGATTTTGGGTTGGTGCAGGTGAAATCCATGAAGGTGATGAAAATGTTTTTTGAGTGTAAAATATAAAGAACAAATTGAGTCGCCCAATTCCATAACTCGTTATGTCCAAAACATGAAAATTTTCAGGAAATGAAAAAAACATCTTACAACATTAAGAATCAAAGCATTAAATCGATTCTTTTTCCTTATTTTTGCAATTATTTTTTATTTACTTGTTACTCCTAATCCTAAAAATATTAAAGTTTTTAGTTTATTTACAAATTATTAATATATGTTGGACATAACGTGATTTGGAACTGTAAGTGGGACTTAACTGTTTTTGGAACATTAGCCTATTTACACCAAGTGAAATTGATTTTGTAATTTTATAGTCAGTTATACAAACTAAAGAAATAAAAAAAAACCTAAAACAATAAAAATAAAAAAAATAAAAATTTGTTAAAAAATAAAAAATAATAAAAATATTGGTGAGTTTTAATTAAAAATTGTATTTTGTAAGTTCGGAACTAGGGTTTCAATAAAGACAGTAAGTTAATTTAAAAAAATCTTATTATTCAAAGGATGTAAAATGAGCTTAAACTTACACAATATTATAAAAAATCTTATTCAAAGTTGAACATGGACTTAATTCCGCATTATAAAAATTATTTTCATTACCAAAGTCTAATTAATTAATTATGTACTGTGGTGAATTGATGGTCCTCTCTCTAAGTAGTGTAATGAATTAATGAATAAGACCAAGTCAGTCATGATTCAGTTCAATCATAGTCATGGAACAGAGTCGAATCAAAGGAACGAGAGTCGTTCATTTCTGGCGCATGCTCACTACTCTGCTCTAGTCTCTAGTAGTCCTAGTCTTTATTCCTGCGGCGAGGTGGTCGCGTATTGCGAGGTGTGGAATAAAAATTAGGGATTTTAGTTTTAGATTGAGGGATAAAGAGGGATTTTTACAACTCCGTTGAGGGATTTATTTCCCCCCCGGATTGATACACTGCAGCATGCATGCAGCAACCACACAGGCGTCTATTTCGGCGTGTTTTCACTTTGTGGGAGAGCAAATTCTGACGAGGAGTGGGGGTAACGCCGACAGTGTTACCACAGAGTAAGGAACCTTTACAGAGTGCTCGCTGCGCTGCGTTTTCGCGTCAGTCATGACGCGCCTCGTAGTGGCGCTACTGACGCGGTGACGCAAAATGGCGTGGACTGACGCGGAGTTGCCAATTCGGACACCGCACCGCACAGCGCCGTGCCTCGCGTCACCGCGCCGCCGCAACACGAGCACCGGGCCGTCCGACCACCTTTACTTTACTCCGAATTCCCAAGCGCGATTATTTGGCCAAGTTGCAATGGGGGTCATTTGTACAATGTTAGATATTTGACAATAACTAGCAGACTAAAACTGAAATGCCAGCTGCCTCACTTTAATTAGTATTTTGAGTTACTTGCAATAGTTGAATGTAATCATATAACGAAAGCTTCATTTAAAAGTTACATATTAACGTAATGGACAGAAATATTTCAGTTTAGGCTTGAGAATATTGCAAAATTTTTAAAATCTTTTATTTCATAATCACAATACGCACCTTCAGTATTGAGAATTCTTTCATATTTATTTGAAAATAAGTTCATATTAACTATAAAGAAATTTGTGCACCAACAATAAAAATCAGCTATCATTTTAACAACATATTTAATGAGTACCGTATTAAATACAAATACAAATACAAGTACAAGTACAAGTAAATACAAATAATGTTATATACAATTATACAGGGTGTTTCAGAACTCCCTGACAATATTTTAGGGCATTGTTCCTGTGTTAGAAACATATCTAAATATCATATTTAAATTGTCCGGAAGTCTTTAGTTACTCACACAGCCGCCATTTTTTTACTAAATAATTTTTATTTCCGTACCAAATATGAACAGAATATAACCATCCGTTACGAAAATAAAAATTATACGAGGTGGCCCGTGCGCAAATTGCACATTTTATGATTCGGTATGAGTGAAATTCACCTACAGTACATGAATGTTGATTGTTAGGTGACATTTTTTTCGGATTTTAAAATTCATCTGAAGGTAATCAGCTGTTAAATTACAATTCACATTGAAGAACTTGCAATAAAAGTTGTTCAACTTTTTAAAGCGCCCTCTAGAAATAAATCAAAGGCGAGGGGGGCGAAGCCCGAAACAATATGACCTTTTTAATTACGATTTGTCACTGCGGTATATCCTAAGCTTTAAAGTGACACCTCAATCTTAAAAATCGGTTCAGTAATTGAGAGAAAAAGGGACGTAACAGACGAAACTCTTATAAAAATAAGAAGATTTGAAAAAAATGGCAGCTGTGTGAGTAAATTAAGACTTCCGGACGATTTGAATATTATATTTAGAAATGTTTCTAATCCAGGAACAATGCCCTAAACTATTGTCAGGGTGTTCTGAGACACCCTGTATCAAGATTTCTATCACATATGATTATACTACACGATAAAGTAGGCCTACTAAAAAGCGCTACACAATATACGCAATATCTATACTTGGCATCCAGCTTAGTGGGCTACCATTGTTACAATTTACTAGTACAACAATGGTGGCAGGTACGTTCTTGGGTGGCAATAACAGTGCAACCTAATACTGATTAAATTAATGTACCTCAGTTGTTTATTAACCGCTTTTCATAATTTTTGTGTCATCGGATAAGGAATTAAATTGTCTAAATAGTTTAAAAGTTGAAAAATTTTGTTTTTATTTCAAGTTTTTTTTCGAAATTGAAGTTTAAAAATTTTAAATGGCCGCATTTTTAAATTTAAAATCGTATCACGTTGATATTTTTTCGTAAATTAAACCTTTACTGTTTCAAGTTCCTTGCCAAGTTTCAAAGCGATTGGTTGAAAAACGATATTTAAAACGATAGATATTTTAAACTTAGGCTAAATATCGCAAACCCGTTAAATTTTAACAAATCTTTACAAGAAACAAAAAAGTTGACAAATAAAATTACCTAACTGATGAAACCAAGATTGTAAGGATCGAACCACAGACAACGGAGTTATTGCCATTTTTGTGCATAAAATCATTGAGTTTCCATTAAAATGCATGCAAATTTAGGTCATTTTAGAAGAAAAATCTCAATAACTCCATTATTCGTTGTCTGATGATTACAAACTTGGTCTCATTGGTTAAATAATTAAATTTGTCAACTTTTTTATATCAAGTCAATTTTCTGTAAAATTTATCGGTTTTAAGATATTTGAGTTTACAATTTTAAATTGGCCCCATTTTGAAAATACATATTAGAAAAAAATAATTTTTTTTTTTTAATTATTACTACGATGAAGTATTACTATGATGAAGGTTTTTGCCAAATATTAACTTAATACAGTGATCTGTTACGGAAATAAAAATTATTTAGTGTAAAAAACAAAATGGCGGCTAGCGGGTTAACGAAGCATTTTTGGACATACGTTTACTGCAACTTTTTTGTTTATTTTGATGTGGGCAATAACCTCCTGAATTACTGAAACGTTTTTTTTCCGAACACCCTGTATATGTATACAGGGTGTTCATGTATCATTATTATCTAAATTTAAACCTTTGTACATTTAATATCTGTGTTCCAAATTTTAGATCTCTATCCTCAAACGCACAATCTTTCTACGTATCTGCCGGACTAAGTTCATATAATCCATATGTTACACATCAATGTTCTGGAAACATTGTTACACATAAAAAATGTGTTTAAACAAATGTACACGAGGGTGCAGCACCCGTAGGCCTACATTGAAATAGACGAGTGAGCGAAGCGAACGAGCTTCAATAACAACAAAATATAAGCCTTTTTTGCACTGGTCTTTTTAGCGCACTGTCTGTAAATGATATTATTATAAAAAATATTACTGTTTAAGTTTACCAAGCAAATGCTCGGTCCCCGGGTATTCATAATATTATAAAACTAATATCAAAGTATATCATGGTACGGTAATGTATATATTTTATTCGATGTCAATAAAAACACACAACTAAAAGCCTGTAAAGGATTGAGGGAAGATTGGTACTAATATAAAACGTAATCACATTATAGAACCTGACGGCGAGTGAGGGTAGTGAACGAGATCATCTGAAGAGCAAGTGGTATTTATAAAAAATAACATATATCATTATTATGTAATACGAATTGTTCAAATAACAGAACGCGTACATAAAATACCTAAATAATAGAAATTTAATAGAAAATTGTTGTTAAATAATAGAAACTAGAAATCGCCTCCTGGTCGAAATTCGACCAAAATTTCAGTTGATCTGGACCCAAGAAGTTTAAAAACATCTTATGAAACATGTGTTATTCCAACACCACAGGTGTTGGTTATTCCTGTTTGCCTATCAGTTGTATTTATACAACGGCTGTCTAATGATTCAATCAATTATCCTTTCTCCATAAGATAAACATTTTCTCCATAAGATTAACATTGGAACTTTGAAAGCCTGTGGGGCGTAGCCCTGGAGTCCGATGTGAATAAGAATGGGATTCTGCTCATCTACAGGGCGACCATGAAAGTCGGCACCAAAACCTGTCCATCGGCAAAAATCATCGAAGCGTTATTAATGCCACAATGAAAGTCGGCACCCAGGAAGGTTTTGCAGTGGCCTCATGTAGTCTCCCCTCCACAGCGCCGTCTTACCCCTATTTCTCTTGTCTTTTGCCCCCTTGCTAACTCTTTCACCACTTTCCCTTAGATCAGTGCAGGGTTCAGCTCCATTGATGATTTTGACATTCCTCTATTGATTACCGTCGACCCTTGGAAGTATTTGCTGCACCGATGGTCAGTCGGGTGCTCTGTTCCCAATTTTTAAATCGCACGCGGTCACTCGTTCTTTAAGACAGTAAAATGCGGATAACCTACTGAGACAGTAATTAGTTACTTACGAACAAATACCTCAACTATTTATTTTTTTAGGTAATATGTGAAAGAATGTAAATTTTTGGGAGCGGTAGGCCTACGTTAGATGATGTATTTAAGCTGTAAAAAAATATACACGTAAGTTCGTTACAGTTTTGTCCTGCATCTGCAAATATATAAAGTAACAGATAAGAAACGCCTAGGCATACAGCCTTCTATAAAGAAACAATTAAACTGATTAATAGTAGAACCGGAACATAATAAGTTCAACAATCCAGTAACATCATTCTGTAATGATGAATTTTAGCTTCTACGAACCGGAATCTATTAAATACATTTGTCTAAAATATAATAAGAGTTGTCACGATTTACTCACATTATCGTGTAAGATATGTTGTTTTTTAAAGTTTTATCAACGAATAACATGAAAATCACAAGTATGGAGAGTAAAAAATGTATACTTAACTATACGTTAATAAAACCATTAATTTAAGGATGATTCCTAAATTGTGTAGATAGTCAATAAAATGTATTCTAGATTAATATCGTCTACACAGCCTGTAATTTTATGCTAATAAGCCCCGCCCGTGAGTTGGTAATGACATTGGGGGTTTCAAGTTATCACAGGGGGTAATGGTCAGAGAGTGAATAGTGATGACGGGGTATGAGCGTGAGGGGAGGTAAAAGTGGAAGGAGAAACCGGCGTGGCAGGTGCCGACTTTCATAGTGTCATGGCGGCCGCTCCCGGGACTGGTGCCGACTTTCATTGTTTTTTTTATAGCGACTGAACTGGTGCCGACTTCCGTGGTCCCGATCTACAGAACTATACCTTTTTAACGGTATGCGCGGATTTCTCCTACGATGCACACGAGCTGAGAAAAAAGGAGGAAAAGAAACATGCTTGCCTATTAATATTATAAATTTTGTACGTGGGGGTACTTTTCCGGGAGTAGAATTCCGGTGGTAGTATTCCGGGCGTAGAAGTCAGGCTGGTGTTTGGTTTGCCATAATGTTAATTTAGAGCAATCAAATGAAATAATAATGTATTTATAAAACTGGGGATACTTTTCCGGCAGCGAGCAAAACTCCATGCCACTTTAAGCTCCGTCCCTCGTGACGTCAAAATGACGTAGCGTTTTTTCATGGGGGTACTTTTCCTGGGGTAGAATTCCGCTACCCCCATTTTGCATTATGATTAATAAAAATTCAGGCAAATATAATAGAAAAATCGCGATAACTCCGTTATTTGTAGTAAAATCTTTACAATCTTGGTATCATTGTTTAGATAACTTAATTCGTTAACTTTTTTGTCTCTTATAAAATTTTGATAAAATTTGTCGTTTCCGTGAAATTTGAGTTTAATGGTCGCCATATTAAAAATACACATCGGAAAATAATAATTTTTTCTGAAAACTAACATTTTTGTGGTAAAGGTCCATGCCAAGTCTGAAATAAATCCATCAATCCATTACGGAAATAAAAATCACTGGTATACGTGTTGATCGAAATCGAGCAATTTATTTTAATACAATACAAAAGTTACTTTTAGCTCTAAATCAATGACATCCGACCAATCCAATATTGTGAATATCTTTACTCACAAAAACTACACGTATTTACAGCTGATTTTAACAGATGTTTAAAATGCTTTATTTAATCCCAATGTTATTTAAATGAGAAATTTTGAGATTTCAATGGTGAATAGAGCCTTTATTTTCAGTCCGATTCTCATCAGTTTTTGGCGGAAACAACTACAGACCCTATCCAACGACAACCAAAAACTTGAAAATCTGTTGAAAATTGTAGGAGGAGTTCTCAAGACAAAAAACCCTTAGCGTATTAAATAAGTATAGATAGATTACACATAAAAAACAAAATGGTAGCTAGCGGCTAAACGAAGGATTTTAGGACATATGTTTAAGCCGCGTCCGCACTGGCCGAACATGTTCGCCGAACAAAGTTCTTCCGAACTTTTGTTTGTTCGTTGCTAACCGTTTGGTATTTAAATCATATGGCCGGTTAGTTGTTCGTTAAGAATGTTTGTTGATTTTTGTGTTCGCCGAACAAGTTCGCCACGAATGTTCGGCCAGTGCGGACGCGGCTTTACATGATCTTTTTTGTTTATTTTCATGTGTAGAATTAGCTCCCAAAATTTCTGCACTTCGTCGTGAATCACCCTGTATGTATGTATATTTTCTTTTTCAACACAAACTGTAGATGATGTAAAAACATGTTTTTTTACCAAATCATTTGGGTATAGTAGCAAAAAGTTTGTTAATCTTTCATTTAGGCAAATAAAAATTTTTGAAAGCAAGCCACAATAAAGCTAAAAAAATTCCTACAGATTTTATTTAAATGTGAAAATGGAGACAATTCATTTCCCTACATGAAAATGTCAACCCATTTGAATTACTTTTAAAAAAATGTAAAAGTTATACCTTTTTTCCTAAAACCTTAAACTTTCCCTAAAAAATGCAGTTTTTTATTCGACATATCAAAAAATATAAACATGTCCCAGATTAAACAAACATAATACTTTCGAAACGTAAATTACATTTTCTTTCATACAATATATATGTTTTTATTGTTTTCTTCTAAATTCACTGAGCTATAAACGTCAGAAAATGAAACTTAAAGGTTTTGCTACTGAGAACATAATCTTTTGACCATTTTAAAAAATGCATGAAATTTGGATTAGGTATCTTATACAATTTCCAAGGTATACAAATTGTTGAAATTTTATTGTAGTTTTCAAAAATATAACATTATAGCAGAAAATATACACCAAAAAATTTTACAAGTGAACATTTGATAAAGCGTACTGATTGCACGGACCCCACGACAAGGGTATCATAGGCCTAGGCACTTTTTCACAGTAAAATGTTTACTATTTTGGTGTCTTGTACCAATACAGTACGTAAATAGTACCTATATTTATAACAGAAACCCCCAAACATTTGCTTTACAATAAAATAAAACTTTCAGAATAACCTAAATTGTAACTCACAACTGTAACAAAGTGAAAAGGAAGATGGGATGGGCTTTAATTTTCCAGATAGAGAGTTAAAAAGGTTGGTATAAAGTCTATTTATTTTATTAAATTGTTGCAAAATATTTAATTTTGTGTTTATTTTATATTTTGAGATAGAATGTATTAACCCATTAAGGCCCATGATCCCCATCTGGGACTTTTAGAATTCAGACTGGAGTAAAATGTTATATGGCATTATTAGAATGAATTTAATTGACATTTTAAATTGAAAATATAATTATCTTTCGTATTTCAAAGCCGTAATGGCACACACACAGTTAACAGTAGTAAAAAGTAGCAAAATCAGTGTTGACCAAGGTGCAACTCTCAAAGAATCAACCGATCCCGTCAACTTCCACGCAAGCCTGCCACCGTTTATTTAACGTGGGCCCTCCCACCAACGTTACCACAGATCGGCTAACCCTTTAAGAGTTGCACCACCAGGTCAGGGTTCGGTCGTGAGCGGATTCGAACCCGCGCCGACGCAGACATCCTGGCCAAGTATGCCTACGCCTTAGCCATCTGAGCTATCACGACCGGCAGCCTAGACACGAGAATTAGGGTTATGAACAGTGCGCGCCCCTAGCGGGGCAGACTGTAGGCTTGGTATAAAGTCTATTTATTTTATTAAATTGTTGCAAAATATTTAATTTTGTGTTTATTTTATATTTTGAGATAGAATGTATTAAGAAGTACAAAAATACCCCCCGTCGCAGCAGACCTGCGTACTCAGCGAATTTCCAAATTAGTAATATTAATTTTGACCAGCTAAACTTGTAAACAAAATTTCATCACGTGCAAAATAAATAGGGAAATAAATGTCTATTCTCCTTAAGATATAGGGAAAGAGTATGCAGGTATGCTGCCATGGGGGACACTAAAAGTAGGTTTTTAGCATAGAAAAAATTTATTTCAACCATATAAAGCCATATAGTAAGTTTCATCAATATCTGTCCATAAATAAAAGAGTTTGCCTATTCTCCATATGATTAACATGGGAAAAGAGTATGCAGGTTTGCTGCCATGATAAGTAAAAAAAACCAAGATTTTTACCTTAAATGGATGAATTTCAACCAAATGAAGCTAAATACTAAGTTTCATCCAAAAATATTGGTTAATAAGTGAAATATTAACACATCCTTATTCTCCATAAGATTAACATTGGAGCCCCAAAAGACAATGTACTGTCTTTAGACTTTGTAATATCTCGGTAACCAATGGAGATAGAGCAAAGCTTCAAAATACTAAATTGTGTGTTTTTTTGAGCTAAATCCAATGGTCAAAATAAAAATTAAAAATTTTTTAAATTTACATATGAAAAATGCAAAAAACCCATTTTTGGGGTACAAAACCCCCCAAAACTACCCCTTCCGGTAGGTCGATATGTCTGGTTTTCGAACTCATCCAAATAAACGTAGGATTACACATCTCTACCAAATTTGGTGTCGATCGGACCATTTTTACGAGAGTTATCGTGTCTAGGGACACATACATATATATATATATACATATATATATATATATATACATATATATATATATAAAATTTTTAATGACTATTATTTTTGGTCTCTGGGCACCTCAAAACGAAAAAGTAACATGGTCATGGGCTTAGGTCTTTCCATGAGACCTACGGTAATAGCTTATTCCCTATGGGAAATTCGCTAAAAACAATTATGTTTTTATTGATTGCAGCTGTAATACTGTGCACTAAATAAGGAAATTTAAAGATTCAAAGAATTTGTAAAAATTAATGCACGAGAACCAGTGCAACCGCTATAACGGTCATACGACGGCGCAGCGGAGCCAGCGAGCTAGCATGATGTGGCCCGTGCGCGTGCGGGGCGGGCGATGCAGAGTGGCAACACTGGATCGTGGCGGGGACGGGAAATGCCGAATCCAGCCCGTTCGAGACCGCCGCGCCAGCTAGCGGCATTCTCGTGGAACTAAGGGCGAGCACTCTGTTAAGCTTCTTTACTCTGTGGTGTTACCAACACCGCAAATACCACGCACGGTCATCACGGACAATGCTGAAGACCGTATTTACGAATAAGAGAGACGGAGACAAAAGAAATTATACGAAGGTTGTTATTATTAATTAATAATGACTATTTAAAAGACTTAATTAGATAAATAATAATAAGATAATAGTGTATTATTTATCTAATTAAGTCTTTTAAATAGTCATTATCATTATCAATAATAACAACCTTCGGTATCTTTTCTTTTGTCTCCGTCTCTCTTATTCGTAAATACGGTCTTCAGCATTGTCCGTGATGACCGTGCGTGGTATTTGCGGTGTTGGTAACACTGTCGGCGTTACCCCCACTCCTCGTCAGAATTTGCTCTCCCACAAAGTGAAAACACGCCGAAATAGACGCCTGTAGCAACCACTGAACCACTAACAACCAGGGTTTCCACTCGTCAAAAATAAATATCCCACAACCCGGGCGAAAAAATCCCACATTATCCCACACTTATCAACCCATTATCCCTCACAATATCCCACACGGTTGCCTACCAATTGAACGACATGACACTTGGCCGTTGTGCCATTTGTCCTACATTTTAAAATTAAATAATAATTATTAAATACATTGGGGGGCCACCAATTGACCTACATGACACTTGGACGTTGTGCCATTTGTCATACACTCGAAATTAAATATTTAAAATTAAATAAGTAGGGGAAACCATTAGTCCTACATGCCATTTGACCGTTATGCCATTTGTCCTACAGTTAAAAATTAAATAATAATTATTAAATACATAGGGGCCACCAATTGACCTACATGACACTTGGCCGTTATGCCATTTGTCCTACATTCGAAATTAAATATTAAAAATTAAATAAACAGGGAGAACCAATTGACCTACATGACACTTGGCCGTTGTGCCATATGAACGCATTTCGGAAACGCCCCCCAACAGAACAGCAACCAATGATCATCGTCGTACGTCCCTCTTAACCGTAATTTAAGTGGTCACATGATTGATCTCTTAGCAGTTATACCAATATGTATGAAAATATTTCCCCCTTTTATAAACTACACCGCGACTTGTGGTGTATGGAAAATGGAATAACTCAGTAACGTAGCCATCTTGATTTTGTAACAGTATGTAGCGTTTACAGAACTGTTTCATTTCGCTTTAATCTAGACTGAACTGTGTTGGATTTAGTATTGGTAACAAGAACCAAGATGACTGTAGTGCTACAGGTGAACTAAATCCCTTTAGAGCAATGGTGTCAGTTTCTGCGACATCCGTGGATGTCGCAAAAGAGTTTTTGTTGCTTTAAAAAGTGTTAAAAAACCAACATTTTACTCTTTGATACCAGCAAGTGTTGCCAACGCTGCAGGATACAACAATAGTTCTCGTTTGCGGTGGAGATTTTTTGTCTCAACTATTGCTAAAATAAGGAATTTAAAAGCAAACTACGGTAGAATTTATGGTTTTAGATTTACCTTGATTGATAATTATTAATTTGGTCACTACCTAATGGTTTGTTATTAACTAATAATCCAAATGTAAAATAGAGTAATGGTGTCATTACGATAAATATCGTACACATGGCAATAATGCTTCATTCTCTTTTTCAAAGAGCTGTGTAAAGGTAAACATTATAACGTAACTTGACTTCTTTTTTAAATTCTTTACTAAGGCTTGACAAAGTCATGACACCTGTGATACATCCAAAAACCAGATAAACACTACTAGTTACAGTACAGCCTACTCACATTATTTCTAGACTTCAAGAAAATTGTATTCCCATAACTTCTTAGAATATTATCTTCATCACATCTAAAGGCATATTATTTGTGTTTGACATGAATTTACGCAACAGTCTTTTTTTTAAAGCTACTTACTTAATTTTGATAGATGATAAGTTTATTATTTTAATTCAAATCCTGCGAATTCTATGAAGGAATGTCCTTGTCGCAGCATACCTGCGTACTCTAGCGAATTTCCAACTTAATCTTTATATTATTTTATTTTCCCATAAACCTCATGATAGCGAGTGTGTTGTTTTGCCGCCCTCATCTATAGATTTTGTAAGCAGATATAACTTAGCGAATGTACTTAACCAATTGTAACAAGTTCTGTTATTTTTTATTTTACCCATAAACACCATGGGAGTGAGTACTTAGATTCGCCGCCACGTGGATTTGTAAGCAAATATACAGTTTGAAATTTTTAAACTAGAAGCTATCTTTGACGCTGAACTTCTTTTATTTGTAGTATTTACTGACGTGTATACTGTAAATCTTTGTTTATCACCAAAATATAAAACAAACATACAGTACCATTGACAGTTGAAAAGTAGAAACTCATGAATAAACAACGAACAAAAGAAGTTCAGCGTCAAAGATGGTCCACCCAATCTTGACAGCTTCTAGTTAAAGTTAAAACAATTGTACTGTAAATGATTTAGGTCAATGTACACTGTATACATTGATTTAGGTTTAGGTGGTGAGTGGGTAAGTTAACGAGTGGGATAGTCACCAACTAAACTGTTCAAAAATACCAATTAAGTGAAAAGTGAGTTCTAACTCACACTCGTATGAAAATTTGGGCTCTCAGTAACATCAAGGGAATTTTAGGCTTGACGGTAATTAATACTAGCCACACCTGCGAGTCCCCCCTTCATGTGCCTTCTGCTGCTCTAGTCGTTATATACGATGCTACCAGTGGCGGACTTACCTACGGCGCCGCCCCTAGGCCCGTTCGGCCGGCCGCCCCTATAGGCCCGTTCGGCCGGCCGCCAATTTGTGTTTCGCGAAAAAGGAAAGGTTTGAACGTAAAAGCTATATTAAATTTCCCGTTGTTGGCACGCTAATTATTGCATTTTTCCAAGAAAGACATAGTACAATATGAGTACATTATATTTAGGTTGTGTTTATAGGTTTTAAGAAAAACACATATTTCGTGGTTGAAGCAAGAATGAATATGAATAGGCTAAATTAATCGCCGCGCTGGACGCATTGCCGTTCTTGAGGAAATTCAACTTACTTACTTGTTACTTGTAGCTCGCATCCGTTGTCCTTAGAGTCAAGGAATTGGACAGGTCAAGGGGTTTATCTTATACATAGCTGCCCTACAAAGGATAATTCTAATCTAGTTCTTTGTTACCAGAAAGGTAACAGTCAATAATTTTGTGATTTTATTGATATTTTGTAATTTTTCTGGCAAAGCTTGGAATAGCTTGATCCCACAGTATTTAGGCTTGTGCTCGAAAAGAGTTAGTTTGTGTTGCTCTGCATGAAGTCCTTTATGTCGGGTGTGGTATTTGTGATTGGAAAAGGTTGGTGAAATATTTTGGGTTTTTATATAGCAGACTGATTCAAAGATGAAAAGTGAGGGGACCGTGAGAAGGCCTAGTTGTTTGAAAGCATCTCTACAGCTGGTCTGGGGCGGCATGCCCAGGATGGCCCTTATTGCCTTCTTTTGACAGACAAAAATTCTTTCAAGGTTGCCCTTAACAGCTCCCCAAAGAATTATTGAATAAGAAATGTGTTGTTCGAAGAGGCCAAAGTAAACCAACTTTGATAAGGGAAGGCTACCGTAGGTTCTAATTCTACGCAGAATATAGAGACCTCGAGCTAACTACCCCTCAAGCTTCTTTAACTGATCTTCCCATCCCAGCCTATCATCCAATCAATACTATAAAATTTAAATCAATAAAAATTTATTCAATTTAAATTGGTTTTCTTTTAGTTTCTCTTCTAATTTCTATGAACTTATTATTATATAGATATTTATTTAATGTAGTAATATCATGTATCATATAATAATGGTATTAATAATAAAGAACCAGTCGTATGTCTGCCTCTGCAAGTCGCGACATGAACGTGAATCATCTTCACCGCTCACTACGAAACCGGCCGCCGCCGCGCGCCGCCCGTCGCCCGCTGACGCGTCGCCCGCCACCTGCCGCGGCCGGGCGCCCCTCAACGGCGGGCGCCCCTAGGCACGTGCCTAGTGTGCCTTATGGTAAGTCCGCCACTGGATGCTACTCGCCTACGGCTCGATGGGGGCTCCGCCCCCATGCCCCCTCAGGGGTTGCCCAGAAATTCGTTAATTGTTGTTTAAGTCGCATATAATGAACAGAATACATATAAATATAAGAGTTTGTAAATGAGCAAAATAGCAAAATAAATGAGTTTGTCATTTATTTATAACATAAATTAACTCCCACGACTGCAGAAATAACCTAAATTTGAACTTATGCAACTAACTCAATCTAAGGAATGAAAATATATTCGCCTACGGCTCGTTTTCAGAGACTCTTTCCCCAAACCCCCTTCCTAATTCCCCCGAATTCAGGTTAATGGAGTTGTGAATAAATTTATTATGTAGGTATGATATAAGTATTTACTTAAAATTATAAAATACGTATAAATAAATATATGAACAAGTTAAATGGATAAACTGCATAAAAATGTGCAGTAGATCATCGAAAACAATGAAAAATTTCATTAAAACAAAATAATTGGATATCTTAACAAAGTGGATAAAACTTGCCAAAAACCCCTTTTATTTACAAAAATACTATTCAGTTACTATCCTTCAATTAGTTGTGTTGAAATTCCAGGGAATAACATAACGATCCAGTAATATTGAACATACAATGATAAATACATAATGTAATATTGGCAATTATTACAATTCCTTCATTTCAGTTTTTAATGGTGTAAAACTTTTAAATTTACCTAATTTCCTAAAAAATTACTGTCAAGGCAAATAAAAAAAACTTCAAGCTTCTAAATACAATAATACAGTAGTTACTAACAAAAGTATGTTAAATAATGGTTAAAGTATTAAAATTACCATACACATCAAAGGACGTATGTTTTAGCCCTAGGACCAGGTCAGTAAATAACAATCAAAGTAAAACAATCAGTTGCTTGATATAGCAATTCGTTCCGACTCACAGTCAAAAGAAGAATACGTGATATTGAAAATCGTCATGATAATTTTTAAGTTTGATAATTTAATTGATATTGGTACTGTGCAAGATATGTCTATGTGCAAAGTGAAGGTTCTGAGTAAAATATTATAGTAGTTGTAAAATTACATCTACATGGGATAAAATTCCCCGCAAAAATAAATAAACATTTAATTATGTTAATTGTGTGGACTGGGGGGCAAAAATTCATAGAACCAAACTTGTAGTAACTTGAAAGATGTTCGCTAGGATTGCCTCAGATGTTATAATTTGGCCGCTAGAGTAGAAAAAAATAATGTCATATTTATTTTGGGTAAAAATGTTTGGTCGCTAAATTTTGAAATCAGATAGTTTTCTGGGGCAGGAAATAAAAAAGCTTTTTTATTTTAAATGAATATACTGTACTGCCACTTTTTTAAATTAAACATTAACTTAGTACGCACTAAAAGATAAATCAATTGTGTAATCTGCTATTTTAGTAAAATTTTGGTTGAATTGTAAAATTTCAATTAGCATGCTATCAGGTAAAGTCAATGATGTACTTCCTAATGAGTTCGTTAGAAATTAAGTGCCATCCCAAATAAAGAACCAATTTTTGGGAGGACTATCGTGCAAATATGATACTGTCTTACCGGGTGTCCCATACCAACCTTGCACCTCTTTTAAAATTGTACAAAAACAAAAAAAAACAAATAGTGCCGTTGTAGGTAAACATATTTTCCTCTGTTGATTGACACTGATTTCAATACAGAGGGGACCAGACATAATTTTGAAGCAACTTTAAAATTTAATATTTAAAAACCCTAATCATACTGATTTAGAATAATAAATAGCATGACATTATTTTTTTTTTACTGGGGAAAATTTAACATATATTATGTCCGAATATTTTACATATAACAGAACTTACCAAACATGTAAATGTCTAAGAACCTCATTTAAAATAATATACCATCATAAAACATCAATTATCATGTGTTTAGTTTTACTAAACATTTAAATACATGTTCATTAATCTCCGTCATGTTGTAAATTTAATAAAAAAAACATTTTGGACCAAACTGACAATTTTTGTTGGAAACGTATTTAAAAGAGTCTAAGACATTTTTGTGCCGAGACATTTTTGCTTAACCTAAAATGCTCAGAGAAGAATGAGGAAAATCTAAATTTCAACCTCAAATATTCAATAAACTGCTAAAATTACGAGGACAAGATCAAATTGTAAAGTTTTATTAAAAACCGTGAGAGTTTGTATTTGACATCAGTGACTTCCGGTCTGGAGAGGTAATTTCAGATACACCCTGTACATTGAAATTACTCTCGGTGAATAGACCGCTTTACCTATAAAGGCACAATTGGTTAATGTTATAAAATTTCTTAAAAAGGGTGTTTCGGTAATCCGCGACTCCCAGTATGTTTTCAATTTTCTCAGTAATACAGGTAGCTAAGTTTAGTTCTCGCTTGGGAATCACTCTGTAGTAAGTGATATATAGGAGATCTACTTTACCGACATTTGACGAATTTCTGATACCCCGATGAGTGAGTGAGTGAGTGAGTCAGTTACACATTTGGGAGTATATAATTTAGATTGGTCGAAAAGTATTCAAACTGTGGGGCGTTTCCGTAATACGTTCAAATTGCATGACGGCCTAGTGTCATGTAGGTCAGTTGGTTTCACATGTTTATTTAATTTTTAATATTTAATTTCGAATGTAGGACAAATTGATAAACGGCCAAGTGACAGGTCGTACACATGGTTTCGGCTATTTATTTTACAATTATAATTTAATTTTAAAATGAAGGACAAATGGCACAACGGCCAAGCGTCATGTAGGTCTAGTGGTTTCGCCTATTTATTTAATTTTAAATATTTAATTTCGAATGTAGGACAAATTGCAAGACGGCCAAGTGACATATCGTACACATGGTTCCGGCTATTTATTGAATAATTATTATTTAATTTTAAAATGTAGGACAAATGGCACAACGGCCAAATGTCATGTAGGTCAATTGGTGGCCCCCCATCCCACACTTTACTTTTCGCATTTAAACAATGACTCATCCTATACTATAATACGAGAAATGTCTGAAGGGATGTGTGTTCCACGATCTCGAAACCTAGCAGGTAGATTTTGCTTCAACTTTGCATTTAAGAGTGTTTTGGCCCAAAAATAAGTTTTGAAACAGCCTCAGTCCCAGGAAAAATCAAATTTGGTCTAAATTTAAGTTCTAAAATAGTAATTTTAACATTGGTCTTATGGGTTGCTATTTTGGTAACGAAATAACAACTAAAAGTAAACAAAAATAAAGGGACATTAATTTTAAGCAGTCTCTTACCAGCTGTTATCTGTAAAGAGTCTGGTGTCGATTTATTAGCTGATTACCATGACACTAAAAGTGAATTAAAACCAACGAGCAAGGCTCGGTTAACCTGATAATGATAATATTAAATCCCATTGTATATTGTTGTTATGAAAAATCACCCTTTAAAATTAATTAATAACTAATAATGATAAAAAATAATATTTTTGTTTTAAATTATTTAATTTATGAAATCTAAAGCGTACTTATTCGTTGTTGTCGTCAGTCAAGTTTATCAAATGCAAGGGAAGACAGGTTTTTGCCTGTTTTGATTAGAGTAAAAATTAAAACACAAAAAAGATAAAATTGAAATAAATTTTCAAAATACACTTGTAGTTTATTTTTTTTTTAAAGATAAACCAGAGTGGGATTAAAAAGTCTAAAAATTAAAAAGCGTTTTATTTTATTCACTCCTTTAGCTGAAAATAACATTTAATGTCCAAGCAATAAGAATTAGAGTAATATAACATAAAGAAACAAGTCGATTAACAGATATGTTGGATTTAGGTGAGATATAAGTTATGGGGGTTTTGAGCTCCACGAAGAGTAGCCTATGAGATATTTGAAAACCAAACTCATTCATCATCAAAACACAATTTGAAGGGTTTGTTGTTATGCCTAAGAAGGTAGCATTTTTCTTCTATCCAACAATAAATCTTCCAATATTTATTTTACTGCTCTTTATAGTTGTTTAAAAAAATTACTATCAAACACACGCACCCCTGTAAAATCAACCCATGGTAACAGAGAGAACGTTTGATTTATTCTTACATATACGCCTATACGTGTTCATACAAATTGAGTTTGTTAGTTTGTTATAAGTCATTAGGTGTGTTTGAAGTTTTCAATTTAAACACTGCTCAATCTTAATACAATATGTTCTCAGGCAAGCTTTTCCTTTAAGTACTGTTAAAGTATTGTTTTATCATGGCAGACCTGCATGAAATAAACGGTATCAGATAACTGACACATACTTTCTCCCAACAATATAAAAAAATGTGTTAAAAGCTTTAAACATTAATGTCTAGATGACTCTGTCGGATAGCTACCAACTGAGCAGCGCGAGCTTGACCCTACGCGCATCTGTGACTTTTAACAACGTACTGCGTTTACCGCTAAACGAAAAATTGTATTTTCTCCTCAACCACTTGACGTAGAGCAATAATTTAAAATACTGGATTATTTAGTTTTTTGAGCTTGATTTAATGGTGATGAGTAAAATTTATTTCGAGACAACAGCTATTTTGAAAATCCAAAAAATTGATTTTTTAAACACTTTTTACTCCATAACTTTTGAACGCGCATTTTCTCGGAGATGCGGGTGGTGTCATTTTATCCGCCATTTTAAGCTTAATAAACCACAAAATTTTAATCAAAATCGTTAGAGCCGTTTTTGAGAAATTTGGATTTTTGACGATTTTTGAGGGTTTTTGGGGGTAAAATACCCTTAAAAATCAAAAATTCAAAAAAGTGAAAAAAACGCCTGGAATTATCGTGGATTTGGACCTATATACCAAATTTCATTAAAATCGGACCATTAGGGCATTCCCTAGCTCTGTTTACATCCTGACACACACACACACACACACACACACACACAGACACACAGACATCACTCCGAAAACCACTTTTTTGGACTCAGGGGGAACCAAAATGGATAAATCCACCAACAACTCAAACTCGAAAATTTTGACGAAAACAATACTTTCTCCATATACTATGGTATAAGGGGAGAAAGTAAAATGAAACCTTATGTAAATTACTATTAGGACAATTTCAATTTTTTAAATAAAACAAAAAGCTTTATAAAACTGTAATAAGACTGTAGTTATCTGCTTGATTGTAGTTTTTAATCCTTAACAGGGTGCACTGACGCTCTGTGCGTCTCTGAAAAAAATCCCAAAATTTTCCCACATTTTCATTGGTAAAAATCCCACATTATCCCACAATCCCACTTTATCCCACGGACAGTCTGATTATCCCTAAAATGGGATAAAAATCCCTCAAGTGGAAACACCTATCAACAACAACCAGCAGAGCGACAGCGAGAGGGAGAGAGGTTATGTTTGAGCAGAGATGGGAGATGTCGTCGACTTTCAGTTTCAAATTTCAAAATCGGCTTGGCATAGTTTGATCGACGCTACCATTAATTTTATTTATATAGGCCTAAGTTGATGATTTGTTAGTGCTCAAGAGGAAGAAAAGACTCTCAATGAGGCTTAGTCACTGATGTGAAAGTGACTGAGGCTTGTCTGGTCTGTGTTAAAAGAGGGTAATCCTACCTGTATTTAGACTCTTATTCAGGCTTTATTTTATTTTAAAATTCTAACTAATAGACTCTTATTTTTCAACTATTTCTTGCTTGACTTTCGTTTTAATTCAAGGTAAATTTTGAAAGAGTGTCTCTTTATGGGGTTTGGAAAAACTTTTCAATTTTGCTTGTTTTTACTAGGTTAAGCCACTGTCAACCACTAGGTTAAACCACTAGGTTAATACTTTAGATACTTTAGATACTTTATTTTGAAACACCGACGCACTCTGTGGTGCGTATTTTAAGGTGAGTATGACTGAAGGGGTGAGTGTGATGATTGTGATGGATCAGATGAGGTGTAGCTTTGTTACTGACAAATATCAGCTGTTTTATTTGTCAGGATCATTAATTAAGGTAGACTGGGGTAATAAGCACCAGGGGTAATAAGCACCATTTATTTTGTTATTTTTATTTCTTTGATATTCTACACATTGATAATCAGCTGGTAATCTGTTATGATTCCCTCCAATTTGTTCTTAATCTTCCCTTCATTTTTACTACTTCAGTGCCAACCTGTATTGGATTGTGGATCTGATTACTTGTTGGTAGTTTTTGGAGCTCTTCAATGCTTCAAAGTAAAAACTTTTGAAGCTATGTATTGAAGTAAATTTATTATTTAAAAGTTTTTAAAGTGATAATTACTAAAATACAACTTAACTAGACTTAATATTGATATTAAATACATGCTTGAGGTAATTTTGTTTGCACTATAAGAAGCATTATAAAAAGTCTTGCACCTGGGGTAATAAGCAACTTGGGGTTTCGGGGTAACAAGCACCAATTATTAGCATCACAAAACTATCACTGAATTCTCAATTTTGAAGGCGAACTTTTAAAATATGACTAGGCCTAACTAAAGTTTAGAATTTAGGAACTCTATTGGTTTCAATTAAAAGAAGTGAGTATCTTGAACTAGAAAAGGGGAGTTCTATCGGTTATCGGAAACCAGACATGCCTTAACATCGGTAGAGCGCTATGTACAACTTACTCGCTGGCTTTTTTGGCTTGCATCAGTACAGGCACTCTGATTAACTGATTAATATAATGTTAAAAGAGGAAAGAAGTTAATACTTATCTTTTCCTCATTTTTCAGAAACCATGCCGTGGAAATATATTAAAAATAGCTCATTGGGGAAGGTGGGAAACAGTCCTACAAAAACAGTGATGCCAGTGGACATTAATGATGCCTTATTTATCAATAAGGTTAACAATGAACTTAAATTTAATGAACTTTTAAAAATGATAGCCTTGTGTTTTACAAAAGTTAATTTTACTCAAATGTAATTTTTGTAAAGTCTTAATATTAAACACTATTTTATGTTCTATACCGGGATTGCATTCATTGGTGCTTGTTACCCCTTGAAATTTAACATGGAGTTGCTTATTACCCCGGAAAATTAACATTTGGTGCTTATTACCCCGGTGTTGGGGTAATAAGCACTGCCGTGCAGACCTAATTATAAATTAATTTTTAAATCACTTAATGTCAACAAATTAAACATATTTTTACACGAAATTATAGAGAAAATATTGAATTTCACACCTGAATCTGGTATTTTTATGTTAGGAAATAACTTCAGTGTTCTAATGTTATTATAATGTCAAATTGTAAATTTCATGGTGCTTATTACCCCGGTTTACCTTAATAGCCCAATGACCAAAGGCAGCTGGGTCCAGTATCGAACCATCAAAAAGCACTAACTTTTCTCAGGATCTTTAATAATAAACTTTAATAATAAACTGTCATTAGGCCTAATTAACTGTTTAAGAAGTTTCTTACTTCTAAATATACTAAGAAATTAGGGTTTCAAGCAAACTCGGGTTGATCAGGGTAATTGTAGGTAGGCCTATGCCTAGGCCTAAAGAAGGTGGAGTAAAGAACAGGTTTTCATGTTTTGACAAAAACTCCTTTTTTTATTATTACTAATATAATATTATGGTATAATATTATATATATATATATATATATATATATATATATATATATATATATATATATTAACACGTTCATGGTGGCATGATTTTTCTTGTACTTTACCACCATCCTTAGTTATTCAAACCTCCACACCTGAAGTAGCAGTAGCACTGTTCAGCGGAAATCCTCGGGGTCACTAAATACAATATAGGCCTACTACTGAGCAGGTTTTAGATTTCTTGCTCAAATCCCGATTTTAAATTAAATCACATTGTATCACCCTTTGGAAGCGATCACATCCACCAGGATGATATTTGGGTTTTGTATGGGAGCGATCGCTTCCATGCTGCCACGAACGTGTTAACTCTATATTATTTAGGATTCACCGTTCAAATTCTGAGGGATTTCATATTGTAAACAAAAAAGTTATTAGCCATTCACAATTCCCCGGCACGTTAAGTTTATTGCAAATCTTATGAATTCAAAGTAAAAAGCCCAACTACCTAAGCCTAATTCTCTTCACATTTAACCCACTTTGAAAATCATAGTCTCACAATGGCAGTCACAATTCCTCGTAGTTGAATGCAGGTTTGCCATTTCTCAAAATCATGAAAAAACGCTCGGTAAAATAGGCTAGTACGGTATTTTAAAACCAAAACTGTATTAATTACTTTTATGGAAATTAAAAATTTTATTTTGTCATAACAGCTTATAAAAATTGTGATAAAAAATTAGTTGATTTTCACTCAAAAAATTAAAGAGAGAACTTTTTATAGAGTAAGATATAATGAAATGAAACCTTGCCTATGTGAAACTGTATTAACTTACTGTTCATTGACACCCACAGATCCATTGATACATAAGTAAGTTAATTGTTGAGTGTTTTAAAGTATAATGGGATAGGGGAGGACAGCTACAATGTCAAAAAATATAAAACCTTGCACCATTATATCACTATCATCAAAGTCAACGTTTTCTACTTTACAAACTTACATAAACTTAGTGAGTATATTTACATTAAAAAGTTCACCGCTTATATTTTTTGCTTGCTTTATGTAAATTTCCAATCACCCCACATTTTAAAACTTATAGGGTGATTTTGAATTTATAATAAATTTTATAATCTTTATTGCAGTTAGTTGATAAGGAAACCTCTCAGGCTTTAGAGCACTTCTCTTGAAGAGCTTCCAAACATTTCTTTCCTAATAAAAACTCATTTTAATTTTTAAATTAATTTTGTTGTTGAGTGGTTGAAATGATATAGCCTACTTACATTAAAATCTTTAAGGTTTTTTCATACTAGGCCTAGCCTAATGAAAAAATACTAATTCTTTGAAAATTGTATAACTTTAAACAGTGTAGGCCTATTAAGAAAAGGAAAAAAAAACATGTTTCAAGTTGGTTTTTAATAATAGTAATGTTAGTTTCTCCGTTCGCAATGGCCAGAATTCACGATTAGGCCTACCCCAATCAACTCTATAAAGCACATGGTTGTGATCATTAACAAGAAAAGTTTAATATGAATATAAGACATATAAATTATTATCTTAATACTGTTAAAATTATTACACTTTTTAGCAGTCTTTGACAAGTATTCCTGGTGTATCACATTTTTGGTCCAATCTTTGACGTAATGTACCGTAACGATTTAAAATTTTCTTTTATTAAGTGATAGAAATTAAATAAATTAAATGCTTCACACTTCTTAAAAAAAGAGCCAAAACTAGGTAGGTCCTAGGTAATTTACAGGCCCTTATAACTAGTCAAATTGAATTTTTTTATCAAAGTTAGTCCTAATCGTCCTCGGCTCTCAAGTTCACTCAAGTCTTAAGTCTTACAAAGAGGTACTCATTGGCAATAGGACTGATCCATCAATCAAAAGTGCATCCAGACCTAGGCCTACTGTTGTTAGGCATTGACAAAGGTTGTTAGAAAAAGGGCCAAATTCTTGTCAAGATTAAGTCCTGAGGTAACTGTTGTGGATATTGAACAGTTTTTGGATGTGGAACTCAGTTTACAAAATGTGAAGTGCACTCAGTTAAGAACAAAATATGACAGTTATCCCTCCTTTCACATTGAAATTGAAGAGGTTCTTCAGGCTAACTTGTGGCCGGAAGGTTGTTTGATTGCACCCTTCAAAGGCTTTTTTCGGGCAAACCTTTTACTGAAACCTTCATTCGAGGAGATCTCCAATGCAGCTATCCAACAGCAAAATCAACCGCTTGACTCGACGAAAACTTCAAGGTTTTTTTCTAAACATCCAAAGACAAATGTCTCATTCTCAAAGGTTTTGTTATTAGTATGAATTTGTCTATTGTGTGTATATAAGAACATAAGCTGCAGTCAGGTGAGGTTAATTTTTCTAGTCCTAGTAATTATACTTTAGGAAATGCATTTTGTAGGAGTATTAAAATAAGAGGGGGCACTGTTATATTTGTAAGGAATGACATTTTTTCACTTGTAAAAGAATTTGATGTGACCCAATTTTGCAATGAATTACACTTTGAGGCATCCGCTGTAATTATACCTAGTTTGAAAATAATTTTTATTTCAATCTACAGGTCAAATGATATAAGTCCTAGTGTGTTTTTAGAACACTTAGAGCATCTGCTATGTTTTTTAACTCGGTGGTCATCTTTTAAAATTAAAATTATTTTTGGTGGGGATATAAATAGTGAATTTGATATTACAAAGCAGACTGTAAGGGACTCTTTAACCAGGGATCACTCGTGGTATTAGATTGATTCTAACATTTTTAACTTAGTTCCTCTGAAGAAAATTTTTTTAATAATGATTTCTTGCGACTGAGCTTTTAAGAATGCTTTCCTCAGTATTCTGTCCATCCGCTACAGCAGTTTGGGATGGGTAGTGTGGTGGGGGGGAAAACTCACGCCTTCGCCCTTGTTAGTGCCTGCCTAACTGCGCTAGCGTTCGCGTGACTCTCCTTGTTAGTACCTATAGTTCTAACGGTGCGAGTGATCGCGGAACTGCCTGAGTCTTACTTTTTGAGTAAAAAAAGTTGTAAATTACAATAAACATGTTATTATTTCATTTTAAATGTGTAACAATTTATTTATTTCATTTACCAAACAAATATATGATATTTACTTTGATTTGTAAGATGCTGTCAAATGTTAGGAGCGCTCTAACGGCACGAGTGCCCGCAGGACTGTCGATAGCGCGAGTTGTCCCGGGTTAAACCTATTAAGACAATAAAATTATTTTTGTACAACTTTTTTACCGTCAAGAGGAAATAATTGCCTCAACAATGTTTTTTTCAAGACAGGTGATAACAATATTAGAAGCTGTGACTGTGATGTAGTATATTTTCCCTTTTCAGACCATGATAGTATAGTTTTTAGGTTAAGTTTAACATAAAATGTTTCATGTGTCAATGAGCCTATTAGTAATATTAAAACAGTTTTACCCAAAGCAAAGCTTTCAGATGTAACAGATAGCCTATTATCTACAGACTGGGATATGGTTTTTCCCAATAATAATACCGATGCTGCAATCTGGTTCTCATGTTTTTTTTTGAAAAGTTACTTGCTGTGGTAAATTATTTTTGCTGTGTTAAAAAAACAACCCCCAATCAATATCACTAAGTCGAACCAGAATAACTGGTACACTAGTGACATTGCTGAAATGAAAACTGAATTATTATCTCTGAATAAATCAGTTAAAGAGACCAATTCTGTTGAACTAAAAGCTCACATGAATATAGTAAAAAAGGATTATAGGCTTAGAATTGCAAATGCACGGCTTTAATACAACAGCAATCGCATTGAAAGTAGTAGTAATAAATGTAAAACTGCTTGGAAAATCATTAAAGAAAACCCTAACCCCCTCGGGTCTGTGAACAATCTTCTATAACCTGAGGTAACTGTTATGGATATTGAATAGTTTTTGGATGTGGAACTCAGTTTAAAAAATGTGAAGTGCAATCAGTTAAAAACAAAATGACAGTTGCACCTCCTTTCACCTTGAAATTGAAGACGGTGTCTTTGAAAAGGTTCTTCAGGCTAACTTGTGGCCGGAAGGTTGTTTGATTGCACCCTTCAAAAGGCTTTCTTCGGACAAACCTTTTACTGAAACCTTCAATCGAGGTGATCTCCAATGCAGCTATCCAACAGCAAAATCAACCCGCTTGACTCGATGAAGACTTCAAGTTTTTTTTCTAAACATCCAAGGACTCAAAGACAAATGTATAATTCTGGAAGGTTTTGTTATTAGTATGAATATTGTGTGTATATCAGAACACTGGCTACAGTCAGGTGAGGTTAATTTTTCTAGTCCTAGTAATTATACTTTAGGAAATGCATTTTGTAGGAGTATTAAAATAAGAGGGGGCACTGTTATATTTGTAAGGAATGACATTTTTTCACTTGTGAAAGAATTTGATGTGACCCAATTTTGCAATGAATTACACTTTGTGGCATCCGCTGTAATTATATCTAGTTTGAAAATAATTGTTGTTTCAATCTACAGGTTACCTGCTATAAGTCCTAGTGTGTTTTTAGAACACTCAGAGCGTCTGCTATGTTTTTTTAACTCAGTGGTCATTTTTTAAAATTATTATTGGTGGGGATATAAATAGTGAATTTGATATTACAACAGATAAGCAGACTGTAAGGGACTCTTTAAACCTATTAAGTCAATACAATTATTTTTATAAAAATTTTTTGCCGACAAGAGGAAATAATTGCCTCGACAGTGTTTTTTTTTCAAGACAGGTGATAACAATATTAGAAGCTGTGACTGTGATGTGGTATATTTTCCCTTTTCAGACGATGATAGTATAGTTTTTAGGTTAAGTTTAACATAAAATGTTTCATGATCAATTATTAGTTATATTAACACGTTCGCTACCGCCCGGCTCATATATGAGCCGCCCGGGTCACTGTGATAGACCACAATGCTAGAAAAAAAACCTCTGCTGAGGACCAGCAAGGGTGAATGTAACCACCCCCACAGACCGGGCGAAAAATTTGATTATATCTATTTGTTTTCATCATGTATAACTTATATATCGTTCTTACACAGCGAATGTGACAAATATGTGTCGTATTTATTTGTTTTTTAAGTGTGACTCATATATGAGCCGCCCGGTCTATTGTTAATGTAATGTTATTTTTTTTACATTGTATGATAGTATTCCAACAATAGACGGGATGGCGCATATATGAGCCACAGTTAATTATTTCAAACATTAGTCATATTTGACGTAATAAAAATAATTGAAGGTATACATTATGAAAACTAATGTAATAATCTCTATAATTACTACAGATCAGCATTCCCATATCAAAGCTTGTTATAAAATAAACAAAAACGGAAGTAGTAAAATACGAATATTGTCATGTAGATTTATTTTACAAGTCTTAGAAAATTACATAACGTACAAAAGTAACATTTGGTGAAAAATTGCACATAAAAAGGTATATCAAAATTGATAAAAATAAAATTACTGGTAAAAGTTTCTCATAAAAAGTTATTTTAGGAAAAGCCATAAAAACTATAAATATAAAAAATTGATAAAAAATATATTACTAAGAAAAGTTCCCTATAAAAAGTTTCTTATAGCAAAAGCTGTAAAAAATTATAAAAGGTTAGCTTTAGAAATTATAAATTGGAAAATATCTTCCAAAAAAACACAAATATGACTATTTTCTATGTGTAACTGTCTGTGGAAAAAACATTGTTTTCATAACAGGAAACACTTGCTACAACTTTGTTCAGCTTTTACTGGCGGTGCCATTGCTTGAAGCAAACAGGAACGCAAAGTCCAAATGGCTTATTCTTCTCATCTTTGCAAACAGAACATACATAAAAAGTCTGTTTTCTTTCTCCTTTTGACTGTCGGCACTGGTGGCACCTGACTCTCTTCGCCAGTTTCTCAGGCATGTGTTGTACTCTTGGCGATCCCCTGCTGGAGGTAGGACGTTCCACTGGTTGTGCCTGAATGAGATCTTGAATAATGACATCTCTGAGTTTCAGGTAGGTAATCTTGTTACCGTTCCTTGAACAAATGAACATGCTGTTCCACATGGAGGCGTCCAAAAGATGGAAAAATATTTTATATACCATCTGAGTGATTTTCTTGGAGTACAATAATAACTAATCATTTGGTCGCTTCTATCGATCCCACTCATATTCTTATTGTACGCGATTACCATGCTCTGCTTCGACGTCATTAGCCCTCTTCTGTTCGTTGTGTCCTCCATTGTAGGTCCATGCATTGTTGAAATGGTGAGAACATTTCTTTTGTCCTTCCATTTCATCACTGTTACATTGCCCTTCTGACAGCTGATGCTTTCTCCTTTCTGTAACTTAGCTTGCTTCCGTCACTTGCGTCGGGTTGCCGGCCCTTTTGGCTTGTAAAGTCCCACACATGTTTGTTTTGTTTTCCATTAGATGCTCTGAAAGTTGGACACTGTTATAAAAATTGTCTAAGTAGACAGCATGGCCTTTGCCGAGATACTTCTCCATGAGTTTCATTACCACATGAAATGGGTGGCCCTTGTCTGGATCAGTCATTGTGCCTTTACTGGAGTATATTAATATATTCAAGATGTAGCCATCAGGCGTGCACAGTTCATACAGTTTGATACCATATTTATGGCGTTTGTTTTTTATGTACTGCCGGAACGAAAGCCTACCACATAAGATCATCGCCTCATCTAGAGATAAGGACTTTCCTGGAGAAAAAGCGTCTGTGAATTTTTCTAATAGGTAATTCAGAACTTGATCTATTTTGTGTAGCTTGTGTTCAACATTGTCTGTTTGAAAATCATAGAAACACAGACATTTTAAAATGTTCTCATATAGTGGAGATGTTGACCAAAAATGTTTTAGTGAAGGAAAATGTAAATTCCCCATAAGCAAACATAAACCCAAAAACCGCTTTAGTTCATCTACAGTGATAGGTGTCCAAGACTTCATATGACTATGCCGGGGTTTGGGTACTTCGTAAATAATAGTAGCTCTTTTATTTGTCCACGTTACTATTTTGTTCAACAGAACTTCATCAAAAATAGAGTTGAATATTTCAAATGGGTTTGTTGACTGTATATGAATTTCCTCTTGGCCAGTGAAGTCATGAATGTGGGGAATATTATTGCCATCAACCCATTTGTTTTGATTAGCTTGATAATTTTCATGAACATTCTGCACAATAAACTGAACATTGGGATCGTTAGAAATCAAGATTTCTTCATTTTCGTCTCCATTGCTTCTTTCTTCCATTTCTTCATTTCCGTTCTGTACAACGTGTTGAACATTATGATCATTATAAATAGAATTCATTTCATTTTCATCTTCTATTTCTATGGTAAAACCAACATCTAAGTCATTATGTGGTGTTCCATGAGAGTCAAGTTCCATTAGAAAATTACCACTTACCCCAGGCATCACCCTGCTCTCGAATACCGTCAACACAGTTTTCATCAGTCTCACTCTCACTTGTGTCCTCACTGTCATCACACGAATCATCAGTCGGTTTGTATTCGCTACCACCATCTGAACTAAATAACGAACTTAGGGAACTTATGGAACCATCACTTAACTCCCAATCAATTTCATTTTCAGTTTGCAAACGCCTTTTTGCCCTACGACTCATTGTCACAATTAATTCACAACAGATAAAACACGTTACCGCACGGCAGACATACCTCACTTCAACAATCTACACTTAAAAGCCCGTGTTTATACATTTGAGGTTAGTTTCCGGTAATTAACATGTGGCAACCCCTAGTCAGCTGAAGGATCCAGGAGTGGCAACATAACAACCGTGTATTTACCACATTTATTAAAAAAACCAGGGACCAAGTGCGCAGTATATGCAGCAGTTTCCCTATATACCGCTACTAAAGTTTCAAGCCTCTAAAATAGACGGCTCATATGTGAGCCGCCGGGCTATCTTGAGAGAACCGGCCGACTCAAATATGAGCCGGCTGGGCTATATTTAGAGAATAATTAATTTCTTCATGGTGGTAGCGAACGTATTGAAACAGTTTTACCCAAATCCAGTGTTGCCAATCCGGTTTGGGCCTTTTACCCACTGCCTCTGAAAAAATTACCCACCATTACCCACCACGGTTTAACCTAACCTAACCGACATACACGCAAAAATCGCACGATTATATGGACATTTGCGCGAATATTAAGCCAATAATAATATTATTACTAATATTTCATTCAGGCTAAACAAACCAAAACTAATGTTATTATTTTTAAAGGCTAAGTATCAATTTAAAAAGCAATCAATTACTAGTAGGCCTAGGGATTACTATTTAAAATAATAGCTGTAGGCAAATTAAACCAAAACTAAGTTTTAGAGATATATTAAAACAAAGCAACATAACACCAGCAGAACACTATTGAATCAAGGCTACAAGTGGCGAAGCAAAAGCAAAGACAATTTAAAAAATATTTCTAGCCCTATGCATAACTAATGAACTGCATGCTTAACATAAGCTGAAAAACTCACCAAATTTCCAATGTTAGACTGTATTAGTCTGCACATGTAGGAAAGCTTTCTGATCTATTTTCTGGTCCTTCCTGAATATTTTCCTTGTAATAACATCTTGAGTATTTTAACTAAGGATTCTTGATCGATAAATCATTGTATTGTTACTTTAGATTATTTCACTGTGAAAATGGGCTAATTGTCAAGACACCGAGGCTTTGTCTCTAAACATTCTTAAATGTAAAAACCTAATGCCATACGTTTTTCCTCAACATTTCACGTGTTGGTTCAAATTTTATGATCCCCCTCCCCCCCTGTCATTTATCCCTTCTCTTGTAGCCATTAAGCTTACAACGGTTGAGGTTTTCAGTCTGTTTCTTTCATTGGTTTTGCAGTCATTCAGAGTGCTGAATACTCTCTCAACCGAAGAATTCGAAAATGGTAGTATAAAAAGGAGTTTGAATACTACTTGGAGATTTGGAAAAGCTGGTTCACTCAGAGCAGTTTTCAAGCTAAAAACTTTGGTCCAATACTCCAGTGCTGGTCGGGATGGATCTAGGCCTAGTTCTGAATGGTCTAACAGGGCATGGTTTTTCCACTCACTGTCTGCTTTTTGTAGATCTAATTTACTTATATCCTTCAGCATGGGGAATCTGATAAAAACTGCAGATAGAGACTTAGTAGAAAACTCCTGGGTGGTTTTGGGTTCCAGGACATTTAAGATCTTGTATAGATTATAAGAGAAGTCAAATCGGGTTTTTATTTTGGTTACAAGCTCGATGTAAAAGTTAAGACAGGTTCTTAAAAACAGCTCTAATTCTGATTTAGGCACAACTGGGTCATTCTTCATTTCATTAAACGATGTTGTGGCTAAGACGCCAAGGTAAATGTCTTCCAGTTTCTGAAAATATCTCGGATTGGTATGCTCAACCTGAAGCGGATTGGTGTTTCTTATGTAGGGCACATCCATGAAATTTGAGCACAAATCCTTCAACATTTTTTCAACCTATGTAGGAGGGGAGTTTCACTTTGGAACAAGACATTAAAACCGTTGAGGATGTCCAATGTATATGACATAAACTCAAGGTAGAGCTTTGTAAATTTATTCTTCATGGTTGCTACCACAGAATCTATTGTTGAAGAATGTTCTTCATGAGCAGCCAAGATAAAGTATGACTGCATTGGATCATATTGTTCCAGCTCTCTGTCAACACATTGTTTGAGGGATAGCCACCTTGTAGTTGCTGGAGACAAGATTTTATGGATAGCAACGTGAAAAAACTCTTGAAATTCCCTGAACTTTTGTTGTCTCCCATAGCTTCGACTAAAATGGGAACCAATGTTCCTCAGCAGGTCTTCAACACTCTTCGGTAGTTTTAAGCATGCTTTTCATGCAGCCAAGTGTATCATATGGCAGCTACACTTTATGCATGCAATGTGAGGCAGTTTTGTCTTTAACAATGAAAACACTGAATTATGTTGTCCTACCATCACATTGGTGGTGTCTGAGCTAAAACCCACAAGATTAGTTAGGGGAATACCTTTTGATTCAATTGAATCTATCATTGCATTGAAGAGGTCCTCAGCTGTAGAAGAGGCTACCTCATACATGTCAAAAAAGTTAGTTTTGACTGAGCTTGTAGTTTCGTCTACATATATTACAGTAAGCGCACATTGTTTTGATGAGCCCCTGTCAGTTGTTTCTTCCATTATGAGGGAAAAATAATTCCCAGGTTTTCTCAGATTTTGATAGAGCAACTCCAAAAATGTAACTCCGAGGGAATTTTTTACAACATGTGTGGTTTTCATGCGTTTAATGGCTAAGCCTTGGGCAATTTTAGAATCGGGAAATAGGTCCTTGCATAAAGGTCCAAGAGAATCCATAACCCTAAAAAGTAAGATTTTTGCAGCCAATAAGCCAGCCAGTTTCAATTCCTAAGCTCTTTTGATTTGTACTGATAACGGAGTCTCCCATGGACGTTATTTCTCTTTGGCAAGAGATTTCTGCGGATAATTTTACATGCCTTGAGGCACAGAATTTCCGTCCGGTGTGCACTAATTTCCGAATCACATACTTTGCAGTAGGCGACATCACTTTTTCCTCTTAATTTGTCTTGTTTTTTTCAGCCAGCCTGAAAATTGGGGGTCTTTAAGCCATGCTGGATTAAATTTATAATATTTTTGTTTGCCAGCACTAGCAGAGGAAGATTTAGGCTTAGGACGATGAACAGGCTTAGACTTGGTAGAAACATTTTCTGAAGATCTTATTTCAATTTCTTATTTCTTATTCTTCAATTTGAATTTCTTATTTCTTATTTCAAGAGCTGCAGCAGTATCTAAGTTCATAGGAGCTGGGTCATCCTCTTCCTCCTCATGATCAAAATCAAAGTCCATGACATATTGCACTGAGTCTATTTTTGGGCTGGTATGCCTACACTGGACCTCAGCAGTGCTTGAATTGAATTGAATTGAAAATATCTTTATTCATAAGGTATACAATGGTATACATCGAATGGCGTCATTAAACTAATCTATAAACATACACAAAACATTGCAGTCATAAAATAAATCATACTTAGCCTAATTCATCTAATTCATCTAAATCATACCTATAAAGGAGTGCTTTATAGGTATGATTTTAACTTTCTTTTAAACATATCAAGATTGTCTGTGTCCCTCAATTCCACAGGAAGCTTGGAATAAAATCTAGCACCTGCACAGGATGTTTTCTTATTGAAAAATTCAAGTCTATGGTAATCAATGGCAATTGTATTTCTATTTCTAGTGTAATATGAATGATAATCACCAAGCCTGGGAACCAAATTATTTTGGCATAATTGTTTAACATGAATTACTGTATGAAAAACGTAAAGGTTGTAGACAGTCATTATGTCTAAACTAGAAAAATATTGACGAACTGAACAATCAAAATTAAGATTCAACATTTTTGGTGCGTATCGCTCTTTTTTTGAAGAAGAAGTATTCTATCCAAGTTCTGTTTTGAAGTACCGCCATAAATTGCAATACCAAAAGTGTTTGATATGATTCTATTAGCGCAAAGTAAAGAGTTTTTAGGGTATTTAATGAACAAAATTTTGACATTCTATATAAAGCATAAATCCTTGAGGTGACTTAATTTACTACATGGTCAACATGTAAATTCCATGTTAAACGCTCATCTAAAATCAAGCCTTAGAATTTTGTTGAACTGACTTTTTCCAATATAATTTATATTTGATAATTTGTATTTGTAATAATTTATATTTGATAAATTGTATTATATTGATAATTTGATAATTTGTATTTTGATTGATAATTTATATTTAATATAGGATCAATGGATGGTTTGGGCTTCCCTACTTTAAAAACCATAAAATTAGTTTTATTTGTATTCAACAATAAGTTATGATTGTTAAAAAAAATTTTTATGCCTGTTAGACTTTGCACACTGTTATTTTCCAAGTTATTCAATAAAGGAATAACTTGGATGGTTTGTCAAAATCTAACCCTGGGCTTAGGCCTACATGTTTTGGGAGGCATCAATCACTTGTTGATGTTTTTTCTTGACCTTCAATCAAAGCTTTTTCTTGGCCCAAATCAAAGCTTTCAGATGTAACAGATAGCCTATTGTCTACAGACTGGGATATGGGTTTTCCCAATAATAATACCGATGCTGCAATCTGGTTCTCATGTTTTTTTGAAAAGTTACTTGCTGTGGTAAATTATTTTTGCTGTGTTAAAAAACAACCCCCAATAAAATCACTAAGTTGAACCAGAATACCTGGTACACTAGTGACCTTGCTGAAATGAAAACTGAATTATTATCTCTGAATAAATTAGTTAAAGAGACCAATTCTGTTGAACTAAAAGCTCACATGAATATAGTAAAAAAGGATTATAGGCTTAGAATTGGAAATGCACGGCTTCAATACAACGACAGCAATCGCATTAAAAGTAGTAGAAATAAATGTAAAACTGCTTGGAAAATCATTTAAAAAAAACCCTAACCCCCCTCGGGTCTGTGAACAATCTTCTATAACACCTCAGCAATTCAACAATTTCTTCATTGATTCTGTTCGTTGTATCAAGCAGAAAATTAATAGGCCCAGAGTTGCACAATACATTCTAGCCAGACAAGATCCAAATGTCGATCTCATTATTCCAGCTTTAATTTTAGTTTTGTCACGGATGAATGTGTTCTCAATGCTGTCAAACACCTGAAAAACTCAAACAGCAATGACTTCTACAATATTTCTAACAATACTCTAAAACATATTGTATCAGGAATTTTATACTCTTTCACTCTTTGTGTATATTTATGTCTTCTTAATGGATATTTCCCTGACGAACTAAAATTATCAAGTGTTTGTCCTATTTTCAAGAAAGGAGCCAGAAATAAACCTCAAAGCTATAGGCCTATTTCGATCATACCTACCTTGTCTAAAGTCATTGAAATCATTGTCTTTGATCAGGTCAGCAACTTTCTAGAAGCAAATAATTTAATCCATATGCAGTGTTTCAATTCGGTTTCCGTAGCGGCAAATCTACTTCAGACACCATCAAGGGCGGTCCCAGAGGGGGGGTCAAGGGGGTCATGACCCCCCCCCCCCCCAAATCTTGAATATTTATGGATTGTAATAAGCTCGTTATGCAAATAAACTTTTTGCTTCAACTGATAATTTATTGTATGGAAAAATATCAAGCGGAACCTTAAGTTTAATTCCAAATCTTTAAACCAATCTTAGTATTTTGAAGCTTTGCTCTATCTCCATTGGCAATGTATAAGGAACCGAATCAGTAGGGACATCCTTATGGGGAAGTGAGAACGCCCCTGAAACACAGATAGCACCACCAAGACGTAATTTTTATTCAAGGATCATGCTGATTGGTTGAATAGAAACAGATGACTACAATAATTTTGCAGACGTTTGTTATTGTTTTGATTTTTTGTAAACAAATACGCTCATTTTGACATTAAAGAGGTAGAAAGATTGCTTCCTGTGACACTAAGGAGAGGTAATCCTAGCATCAGTGCTTTATTTTACTCTGGTTTTTGGGGGCGAAACTAAAATTTTAGCGAATTTCCCTATAGGGAATACGCTATTACGGTAGTAGCCATGGTAAGACCTAAGCCCGGGACCACTTTACTTTTTCATTTTGAGGTCCCCAGAAGCCAAAAACACCATTCGTTCATTTTCATATATATGTATATATATACCGGGTGTCCAGCCTAAAGTGTTACAATAGGTAACTTTTTTATTTTATGTCTGACAGCAAACTTTTTATGGGGGACGCCTATTACTTTTTTATGTTGCTTACAGGGGTGTATTTCAATTTTCGTAATTTCCCGCTATTTTTCCAATATGGCGGCCAACTTTGAAATTTCTTATGGAACACCCTACATTTTATGGAGTTTTTGAAAGGTCCATGTAATTTTAAGACTTTTTTATACTTTGCTATTTTTCTCTAAACCTAAAGGTTATTGAGCTAGAGGCCATTAAAGTTTATTTTCAGTTCCATAAGAATAACATGGGGCATACTTTATCTGTCCATATTTCTGAAACCATTGATTAAAATAAAAAATACTCCAGAATAAAAATGTCTTAAGTTGATGTTTTAAGAAACTTTTTTTTCATAATAACAAAAAAATTAACATTTTATTTTTTGCCCGCCATATTGGAAAAATGTTAATTTATGCGTAAATGATAATTTTTTTAGTAAAATGTGTTTAAAACATCAACTTAAGACATTTTTATTCTGGAGTATTTTTTATTTTAATCAATGGTTTCGGAAATATGGGCAGATAAAGTGTGCCCCATGTTATTCTTATGGAACTAAAATGAACTTTAATTGCCTCTAGCTCCCTAACCGTTTGGTTTATAGAAAAATATCAAAGTATAAAAAAGTCTTAAAATTACATGGACCTTTCAAAAACCCCATAAAATGTAGGGTGTTCCATAAGAAATTTCAAAGTTGGCCGCCATATTGGAAAAATGGCGGGAAATTACAAAAATTGAAATACACCCCTGTAAGCAACATAAAAAAGTAATAGGGGTCCCCCATAAGAAGTTTGCTGTCAGACATAAAATAAAAAAGTTAGCTATTGTAACACTTTAGGCTGGACACCCGGTATCTATACAGGGTGATTCAGACCACCCGTCCACTATTTATAGCAGGAGAACGGTTTGAGATAAAATCATGAAATAAAGTTTTTTTCCACTAAATCGCATATGGGCTTTCCAATAAAAATATTTTCATCAATGCCAGTATACAGGGTGTTCCAAAACTGGAGGTCACGGGTTCGAATCTCAAAATTTTCTTAAATAAACATGTAGATTTTTTTACATAATTTTAAACTTATTAGTAAAAGGAGCATTTTGGTGAAAACAGAATGAATTTATCTTTTTCCGTTTCAAAATGGCGGCCATTTTTGTAAGAAAAATCAACATTTATGGAATACTCTGTAATTATTGTATTATTTGTCAAAAGTAACTTCTGATTCAATACACTTATTTGAAATGAGCTAAGCTTTGCAATGATATGTCACAAGTCCACATTTATTAAAAAACTAAAATTTCCAAAATTTACTAATTTTGAAATTTTTAACATAAACAAAACTCAAAAATTCTAAATGTAAACATATGTCATGTTGTATATCATCTTAAAGCTCTCGTTGAACTGAGCAACTTTGTAATTTACACTACTATCGTATATCTTGTGGTTTTTTAGTAATAACGTAAAAATGAATTTTTTTCCATATGACTTTCATGTTAAATTGATGTAATGGCAACAATCAAAGAAGGACTTCCATACTATAAAGCCCTTAACGATTAACATGCAAATCAAATGGAAAAATGACATTTTTCCATTATTACTACAAAACCAAAAGAGATACGATAATAGTGTAAATTACAAAGTTGCTCAGTTCAACGAGAGCTTTAAGATGATATACAACATGACATATGTTTACATTTAGAACTTTTGAGTTTTGTCTAATAAATTTTGGAAATTTTAATTTTTCATTAAATGTGGTCTTGTGACATATCATTGCAAAGCTTAGCTCATTTCAAATAAGAATATTGAATCAGGAGTCATTTATGACAAATAATAGAATAATTACAGGGTATTCCGTAAATGTTGATTTTTCTTACAAAAATGGCCGCCATTTTGAAACGAAAAAAGATAAATTCATTCTGTTTTCACCAAAATGCTCCTTTCACTAATACGTTTAAAATTATGTCAAACAATCTGCATGTTAATCTTAAAAAATTTTGAGATTCGAACCCGTGACCTCCAGTTTTGGAACACCCTGTATACTGGCATTGATGAAAATATTTTTATTGGAAAGCCAATATGCGATTTAGAGGGAAACAACTTTATTTCATGATTTTATCTCAAACCGTTCTCCTGCTATAAATAGTGGACGGGTGGTCTGAATCACCCTGTATATCTATGTGTCCGTGGTACTGATAACTTTTGAAGGGGACCTCCGATTTTGATGAAATTTGGAATGGAGGTGTAAGACCAGGTTTATTTTCATGAGTTCGCGAACCAGCATTGTCGGGTTATGGGAACGGGGTTTTATGGGGTTTCAAAGGGGTCAAAAATGGGTTTTTGGCATTTTTGGACCTTAATTTTTAAAATTCATCAATTTTAACTGAAACCATTTAAAAGAGCTTAAAAAAACAAACAATTTGGTATTTTGAATTTTTATCATAGCATAACTGGTTACGGGGCAAATCCAAAAATGTGTTTTCCATGTTATTCTTATGGGAAATCAAGAAAACCCTTTATCTTGCTTATTTATTGACATAACTTAATCAAATTTGGTATGTACATTATCTATATAAGGTTTAACTTATACTTGCTTACAAAACCCATATGGCGGCAAACCTACATACTCACCCCCATGGGGTTTATGGGGAAAATAAAAAATTGCCAGAGTTTGATACAATTTTGTGTTTACATTCACCAATTATTGATTAACTTAGATTTTCTAACAACACCCAATGGCAGAAAACCTACATATTCGATCCTATGGTGTTTTTATGGGGAAAGTAAATAATCTGAAATTCCATTGGAAATTCGCTGAGTGCGCAGGTCTGCTGCGACGGGGGTATATTTTAACATGGGATGTCCCTACTTATTTGGTTCCGTCTACATTGCCATTGGTAACCAAGATATTAAAAAGTCTAAAGACAGTACATTGTATTTTGGGGCTCCAATGATAATCTTATTGAGAATAAGGATGTTTTACTTATTAACCAATATTTTTGGACGAAACTTAATATTTAACTTCATTTGGCTGAGATTCAACCACTTGTGATAAATAATCTTGGTTTTTGTACTTATCATGGCAGCGAACCTGCATACTCTTTTCCCATGTTAATCATATGAAGAATAGGCGAACTCTTTTACTTATGGACAGATATTGATGTTCAGATTGAAATAATAAAACGTCTTCCAACACTACTCGATATATTTACATTTATACAGTAATTGTTTACAAGACGGTAAATATATATAAAAGATCTTATAATGGCGATCGATTTCGACCAGTCACACCGGTAATCATCAGGCCCAATCCGAGACATAAGGCTTCATATGACATCAAGCAATGCCATCAGTCAAGAGCTTAAAAAATTACCTTTTGAAAACATTGCTACCCTTCCTGTTAATAAAGAAAAACACCAAATCTTGGTATTCAAACAATCAAAAAAACACGAGCTAAGTGGGGATATAATTGCTTTACCATTCATGAATTTCAAGGAAAGCAAGCTGCACACATCGCTGTGGTGAGGATGTCAAAAGATGATGAAGAGATTTACAACTCAAACCCCCACTGTGTCGTAGCGGTAACAAGACACACACATCCATTCACATACATATCATCACCAAAAGAAGATGTGTTGACCAAGTGGATTCAATGCTCTGAACAATACTCAAAAGATGATATTAATAAACATTTTAAACAATCCCCCAACAACCAGACTTTTTTTAGAGATTGGCTAAGTAAAGAAAGAAAGGGACAAGAAAATAAATTGATGATTCTACACCAAAATGTTGACAGAATTAGCAACAAAATTGACCGATTAAACCACCTCTTACAAATTGCTAGCCCTTATGTGGTTGTGCTAACTGAACACGGGCAAAAGCAGGACTGCATTGTCAACACACGCCTCAGTGGTTACAGCTTGGTAGCTGAATTCAGTAGGCAAAACCATCTGAAAGGAGGTGTGGCGATCTATTGTAGGGAATCTCTAACCTCTGTGGTGGAAGTCATACCTTTACAAAATATCTGTGTAGAGTTAGTGTGTGAAGTTGCTATGATAAGACTCAAAATTAATACTCAGATCATATACATAATTGGCATTTACTGGCCTAAAGATTCCTTGACTGAGGCTATGGATGTTATCTCGTCGGTATTGGACAAAGTTCCAACTTGGAAGAATCAAGTTATACTGATGGGGGACATAAACATAGATTGTCTAAAGTTGGAACATGATGAAGTTCTTCTTAATGAAACGCTTCTCAGCTACAACGTGAGCAGAATCCCCCTTCCCCCTACCAGGATTACTCCTCAGTCAAAAACATCTATTGACTGTGTTTGTACAAACTTAGAAGATTTTGAAGTATGTGTTGAGATCCTGAGTTCAGGAATCTGACCACACGGCTCAACTCTGAATATATCGACACTGAAAGGACCACCAGTGTTAAAGGCCGTAAGAGAAACTTTGGTGATGATAATGTTTCTAATTTTAAAATTGGCTTAGCCGGTGTGATATGGGTTAATGTCCTCAACTCCCCATACATTAATGTAGCTTATAACAACTTCTCCAAAATAATAAGATATGAACTGGATAAATCGTGCCCGATTCAAGCAAAAAAACTAGGTAAAAGGAAGAAACCATGGAATATGGAATCTGAAAGGCTAAGGAGAGAATTTATTAAGTCACATGACCTATATCTACTCACAGGCTTAAAAAAAAGAAAAAAAACATAAGGACCAAGCTGCAATGTTAAAGAAGAAATATGACCTAAAATTAAAAGAATTGAGATGAGAAGCTGCAGCCAACCAGATAGCTGGTGCTAATAATAAGACCAAAGTTATATGGTGGATGATTAACAAAGAAAGAAAGAATGTTGTGTCAGAGGGACCAAAAGAACTCAGGATTAATAACATCCTCACTTTAGATCCGTGTGAGAGCAGTCCACTTCAACACTGTTTTTACAACAATGGCCGATGTTGCAATTGTTAGCAGCCAACAAACAATGTATGGAACCCTGCTATACAACCTAATATCTCAAATTTTTATTTACAATCAGCAACCGTGGAAGGAGTAAATAAAGCAATTGATGCCTTGCCGGTAAAAATGTCTTCAGGAGTGGACGAAATATCATCAAAGTTGTTAAAAGCCTGTAGCCAGGAACTGGCACGTACTATCACCAGGTTAATTTAATACATCTTTCCAGTGTGGTAAATTTTCCAGGCAATTAAAACTTACCAAAGTAATTCCCATTTTTAAACATGGAGATAAAGCAACAGCAGAAAACTATAGACCCATTTCCCTTATTTCAACATTTTCCAAAGTTTTTGAAAAAATAGTGCTTTCACGTCTTATGGTTTATCTCACCCGACATAACCTTCTCACTGATCAACATCATGGATTCACTAAAAACCAATCAACATCGACTGCTCTAATTTCTTTTATTGAATTTATAATAGACCAGATAGAGAACAATAACACAACTACTGCTATACTACTAGATTTTTGCAAAGCCTTTGACACCCTTGATCATGAACAACTTATGTCCAAACTATCTCTCCTGGGGATATGTAATAAGGCTGCAGAATGGTTCAAGAGCTATTTGCCCAACAGAGAACAGGTAGTTGAAATAAAGTACATTGAAAACCATGTAGTCAATCACACTAGATCAGACCCCAGGCCAGTGTTGAGGGGAGTTCCACAAGTTTCTGTGCTGGGACCTGTCCTTTTTACATTATTTACCAATGACTTACCAAAATATCTAGAAAAAAAATATCTGTCAACCTAGACGAGGTCATGAAGGCCATAAAACTAAATGAAGCAAGCATTAGGGAGTTACTGCAAGTCCTACTCCAATACTCATGTAATGCATACCTACATCGATTCAGAATGTACACTCAAACAAGAAAACTAAAAGCAACAATCGACGATGTTCTTGAAAAAACTGCAAACAAGAATCTGAGAAGAATATCAAGAGTATCCCCTGAAAGACAAGAACCCATGTATAACCTCTGGAGAGCAACTCGAGGATCTCATGCTCTTCCAAACACGTACAACCCTCCCCGACCGTCGGCAACACATGAAAAAACTATGTTTATACAAGCAGCAATGCACGAGCAGAAAGAACTGTGGAAAACCAAGGAGAAAATCATTCTCCAAGAACGCAATATGGTGTACAAAGAATATGAAATAAACCACCTAAATGAAAGAGATAAGATACAGGAGTTCATTGAAAAAACAAAAAACAAATATACGATTATAGACCTACGTACTGGTGAACAACAAACAAACAGAAGAAGCCCATGTGATAGCCAACCACTTTAATAACTTCTTTGCTGCTGTAGCCGGAAAAACTCTCAAGGATAACAATGTTAGGGTGCAAATAAACAACACAATAGCACCCACACCCCAATTAACTAACCAAGAGCTGCTTTCAAATTCATTTTTATTGTAAGTAAACTATTTGTCATATTATATCACATATTATACATGAAATGTTTCAATTGAAAAGTTATATATTTCAATATTAAATTATGTACAGTAGTATAGTTTATATTTATTTACCTGTACCAAGCATTGGGCAGCTTGATTTTAAATGTTCCTTCTCCCCACCATCTTCATCCCACTGAAAATGATGACAACGGTCTTCTGGAGGTTTCCCACAGGTCCAAAAGAATCTTCCTTTGTGAGGGCTGTCATGTTTGACTTGAATTCTAAAATATAAAATTTTTATCGAGTTGAGAACTTTTATAACAATAATTTTATTTGAAGGTTATAGGAATGAGCGTTAGTATGTAATTAATTAAAGACACTTGACAATTGAGAGAATGATAGCTAAGGGTAGGAGAAGTTAAGACTTAACATTAAAATTAAAACAATTTCAAGGTGTAATAAACTAATTCATAGCTTCTTTTTTTAAGATAAAAATCACTAAGTTTTCCTGGTCGAGCGGGTACCCTCTCCCTAAAGATAATTAGAATTAGTTTAAAAAAAAGGTAATTTGTAATTTTAGTTTTATTTTATTAATCTTTTAATTTTGTTATTAACATTTATTAATGCAGTGAATAGAGAGGTGTTAGCTTACAAACTGTCCAGTTGTCTAGGATGGTTATTAGTTGTTAAAAATGTAAAATGCACAATTTTTCACCCTCCGCTCCCACCGCCATATTTTAAAAAAACCAAAAACATCTGCACTTTCTTTGCATGAATAAAAATATTGTTGTTAAGAAAATGGAAAATGACTGCAGACATGATTTTGGCAGTATTTAGTTAGTAAACGTCTTCGGTCGGGGATGCGTGCGTCTTTCCTTGGCAGAATCTTCGTTGACGTGGATCGCGAGCATCTTAGCTGACGGGGATCGCGAGCATCTTGGTTGAAGGGGATCGCGAGCATCTTGGTTGATGGGGATCACGAGCATCTTGGTTGACGGCAATCGCTAGCATCCTGGTCAACAGTGGTCGCGAGCGTCTCTGGTCGGCGGACACAAGCGTCTTTAGTCGGCTGGCTCGAGCGTATACCCGGATCAGTCACGAAATTCCTGGTTTCCCTGGTCTGTTTTAATCCCCAGCGTTTTCCTGGTTTTCCTGGTTGGTATACACCCTGATATGCCTTAATTTATAATTTCGGGCATAAACCCAGAACAAAATCCTGGAGTGCCATTAGCAAAGATGATATATTTTTTTTATAAATATATCAGTGTAGGTACTTAAAAGGCTAATTATGAACTAGAGAAACTGATATGTTGTGAAGCTACAAATAATGGAAACGTTATTAATTTAAATTGCATTAATTTTTAATTTTTTATTATGTCTATTAAAAATTAAGATTTGAAAGGAATATTGCGAAAATATTAGAAATACCTTATAGCTGCTGTTCTACAAAAGCAGTTCTTCTTGGGTGTAGCAGGCAATGTAGCTGGTTGTACGTTGGATATTACCTAACAAAAGAATAATATATTAGCACATTTATGTATCTTTTTCATGACCAACAAATATATTTAACAAATAGAAAACAATAGGCATAAATTGAAAAAAAAATTGTATTTGATATTTCAGCCTTTATTGTTGTAAGGTACTTGTTTGTTATACGAATGCCACACTTTTCTACAGGGTACTTTGACTGGGTACTTGGGTTTAAGACAAGAGGTAAGTAGGCTAAGTCAGGTAACATTTCTATATACAGTTACAAACAGTAAGTTAACAAATTATATTTTTCATCACACTACATTATTCAATAAATTCTTAAATACCCCCCGTCGCAGCAGACCTGCGTACTCAGCGAATTTCCAGTGGAATTTCAGATTATTTACTTTCCCCATAAAAACACCATAGGATTGAGTATGTAGGTTTTCTGCCATTGGGTGTTGTTAGAAAATCTAAATTAATCAATAATTGGTGAATGTAAACACAAAATTTTATCAAACTCTGGCAATTTTTTATTTTCCCCATAAACCCCATGGGGGTGAGTATGTAGGTTTGCCGCCATATGGGTTTTGTAAGCAAGTATAAGTTAAATCTTATATAAATAATGTACATACCAAATTTGATTAAGTTATGTCAATAAATAAGCAAGATATAGGGTTTTCTTGATTTCCCATAAGAATAACATGGAAAACACATTTTTGGATTTGCCCCGTAACCAGTTATGCTATGATAAAAATTCAAAATACTAAATTGTTTGTTTTTTTAATCTCTTTTAAATGGTTTCAGTTAAAATTGATGAATTTTAAAAATTAAGGTCCAAAAATGCAAAAAACCCATTTTTGACCCCTTTGAAACCCCATAAAACCCCGTTCCCATAACCCGACAATGCTGGTTCGCGAACTCATGAAAATAGACCTGGTCTTACACCTCCATACCAAATTTCATCAAAATCGAAGGTCCCCTTCAAAAGTTATCAGTACCACGGACACACATATATATATATATATATATATATATATATATATATATATATATATATAATATGAAAATGAACGAATGGTGTTTTTGGCTTCTGGGGACCTCAAAATGAAAAAGTAAAGTGGTCCTGGGCTTAGGTCTTACCATGGCTACTACCGTAATAGCGTATTCCCTATAGGGAAATTCGCTAAAAATGAAAAAAATATTGTTTTTTCGTTCATAACAAACACAACATAACCTTACCTAACCTGGCTAGATAATTGCTTGTGTTTCTGGTTGATAAGCAATTCACATCATCTAACGGCTTCCGAAACTAGAATATTCAAATGGTGGGTGACTACTACACCCGATTGAAAGGGAAAAGCCCAATGTGCCCATGAACGTCATATACATTTTAAAGTAGGTAGTTGCTACCAAGTACGGTAGTGATTCGTTATTTGTTGTTGTTGTCACCTACCTTATTATATTCTACATTTCTTGGCTACCGTTTCCATTACGAGTCTAGGGAAGGAAATTTTTCTGGCCTAGACTGAAGAACAGGTGTTTCTAGATAGGTGTTGGTAGAAGTGGGGGTCGAAAACAGGTTATATCGATGTAGTGTGATGAAAAATATCGTTCATAACTCGATATGGAAGACATTTTATTACTTTTCTGCAGTAGTAGTTTCCGGCTTCCGGCATTTTTATAATTTTTATTTGTATATTCATTTTAAGGATGTGTCGGTACCTAAAGTCGGTTCTCGGTACCATCGGTTCTTGGCAAAATTTCATTAATTTTTTCATCAGTATTTCAAGGGATATTTTTACTCACCATTCTCGCATATATGTAAAAAAAATGTATTTTGTTCAGAAAATCTCGCCAACTTACCCGTTTTCACTCACCTAACAAAGTGGTGAGTGGTTTGATGAGATAATCTCACTTAAGGTTGAAAATTCTTATTCTTCATCTCGATCTCAACAGGAACTAATTCAAGTAGTCAATAACAACTTTCATTCTTTTCAAATAGTCTAAGTTATGTTTACTTTAGTTAATTAGCCTACAATGTATGTCGATACTTAAAATTGTGTAATAAAATATTAAAAATAAAATAAGGTTGTAATTATATTCTAAATATAACAATGCAATGCATCCTTCGTTAGGAGTTGTGGGTCGACGTCATATTTTGTGCAGGCCATGGATTTAAGAATGTTCATGCATCCTGAAAACCTTGGTTGGCAATGTTGTTCGCTTGGTCTTTGATATTTAAATTATTATCAATTGTGACGCCTAGAATCTTTTGAGTATCACTTTTGAGTATGCATTTCCACTAATTTGCAAGTTTAGTCTTGATTCAGGTAGCCTTTTCCTTGATATTACAGTGATTTTGGATTTGGTAGGATTAATATCAAGTTATAGAGTACCAAAATAATTTGCTAAGTGGTTTAGTGTTTGTTGCATGGTTTCAATTGTTTCTGACCAGTGTTTGAGGCTACATACAACCGAGATGTCGTCTGCATATTGAATGATTTGGACATTCATGGGTATGCACTGGTTTATATTGGATATGTAAAGGGCAAATAATAGCGGACTTAGCACACTGCCCTGAGGAAGTCCCCTGCAAGTGCTCCTGACCATAGTTTCCTTGTTTGATGATAAGTAACAATAACCCGATAAAACAATACTGAATACCTCCTGTAAGCCAGATAATCCTATCTATCCATTATTAAACCTGCCCCAACCTAACAGACCCAAAAATATAACGGTGGTGGCTTTACTTACTATGCTTCCTCAATAGGAGAAAATTGCCCCCAAACATCACCCCCAACGAAATCTTGATGGGCCAATCGCTCAACAGCTATGACATCACTAAAGCTAGTTGTTTGAATGGGTGTAGAAGTACGTGCCAAACGAAGGCATCTCAAGAATCTACACACCAAAAGACTAAGTATGTGCTCCACCAAGTAAATTTGGGTTCATCAAACATTTTTATTTTATACTACTGCTATTAACAGTTACAATATGGCTCTACTACCATGTGCTAAAGCCTGATTCCAAATATACCGCCATATAGGCCTAACATCCACCCAATTTAAAATTATACACATAATACAAAAAATTCAAAAACCCCTTTACATCAACAATGTTAACGCAAAAAGCTAAGACCATGTAAACGCCCATTATAATCAAACAGTAATCGGTAATTACACAATCTACTAATATAAAGCGAGCTCGACTTACCGTACTCTTCCTCATCCAAGGATTGAGATTCCTAATGATGTTCAATGGCTTCACTCTGTTCCTCACAATTTGGTAAATGGTTGTAGCTGACGTCGCCATTATCGGCCGTATCATTATTCACAACCCTCTCGTGCACTAGCGATGGACACGTAGGATGGGGGACACAAACATCCAATTCAGAGAAACTGGATGTACTGGGCCGTGGATCCTCGCGGACTGGACTATGAACCCCCGATACCCCTACACCTCGACTGGACTGAGGGCGGTCGATGACACACGATGGCTTCCACACTTTGCTGCCACTATAACTCGGGGCCGGTGCCGATTTCTTAGATGGCACCCCAACAGCACTTGGAGATGTCCCACTCACATGAGCCTTAGGAGAAATATTGGTGGCACTATGGGATAAGTCCATTGGAACAGAATCCCCCAAATCAAGCATCTTCCTACACGACTCAGCCTCCAAGGACCAACCCCCCAATCGCAGGGATGTCCTATACTGCCCACCCGAAGGACCGGGATAAACATACCGAAATTCTTCCCCATTAACCCAGGGCTTCTTCCAACACTCGGTAGGACTAATGCTAGGTGCCTTTTTAGGAGTGCCACTTAACTTGGACGAGGATGGGGTTTTCTTGGTGGGAGCAGCAGATGGACCTCTTACAACAACAGTCGCCTTTGGAGGGGTTGAGAGACCCCTCTGCTGACAAGAGGAAACGATACTGCTGGATTGCTTGGGGTGCTTGGAAAATGAAGCATGTTGCCCAGATGAAGCGGGTTACCATGACGAAGCGGGTTCCCCAAGCTGGGCAGGCTTGGGGGCTGTGTAAGAAGATATAAGTTTTTTTTACCAAGGGTGACTTTTTTGAAGGAAAGAATTTCTGTTTACTGATTGGGGAACCCTCAACTTCCCAGGGACAGGTCTATCATACAATCCCCCTGGAAACTTTTCCGAAACCGGGAAAGCAAATGGTGTTGACTTTACGCCAGTTGGGCAGTCAGGATACAACTTGAGAACCATGTCCTACCTGAACCTAACGAGTGAAACGCCCATTTTCTTAGCCTGACTCATGATCGCCATTAAACACGAACACATCCCTGTCACAGTACCGCACAAGATGAAAAAAGCTAAATCGTGCTCTAGCACGTACAAGCGTGACACTATTAACTTGTGGGCCACAAGCGCAAGTTACAGATGCGGTTCCCATTGATTTTGCAAATGGTCTATTGGGCCAACGGAACACTTGGTCGGAAGAGTCATACAATCATGATGAAATTCAAATCCATGATTTAATCCTTTCTCTTTCATAGGTGAAGTAAAAATAATTTTTTTATTCGTTTATAACCGTATTTTTAAAAAACACCATAAAATGTAGGTGTTCCATAAGAAATTTTAAAGTTGGGCGCCATATTGGAAAAATGGCGATAAATTTTGAAAAGTGAAATACATATCTGAAAGCAAAATAAAAAAGTTAGCTATTGGATCACTTTAAGAAACTCACACTGTGTATATATATATATATTGTTCTCTACCTGTAATACGCTTTCAAAAATGATCTCTTTTGGTACTAAACTATGTGTACATAGTACACAGGGTGTCCCTGAACTCTCTACCGACCTTTTAAGGTATTATTTCTGGACCAAAGACAAGCCAGAATATCATATGTAAAATTTCCAAAACTCGATAGTTACACGTACAGCCGCCATTTTGTATTTTTTAAAGAAATTTTTTATTTATATTTAAGAATGAATCTACGTAAGGAAATGAAATTCGAAACACAGCTTTTTGAAGTAAAGACCTAGATGAAAAAAATAATACACTTTTTATCAGTTATATTTGAAAATGGCGGCTGTTTAATATTTTTAACCTTAAATTTCATAAAAACTACAAAAGGTAACAAATTTTATGTTGTTATGTGTTTTTTGAAAAATTTCATTTGAAATCCAACGATGAAACAATTATGAAATCGGTTCCTAAATAAGCTGGACAGAGTGATTTAAACTGAGGCTAGGTACGGTCGTACCGCTTCACCGGGAGCGTTTTGGTGCGACATCCGTTATTTAGCTGGCGCCACGACCTCGCTTTTCGCCGCTCAGATGCGTGACTATTTGTATGAAAATCGCTCTATCTCGCTTATTTATGAACCGATTTTCATAATTTTTTTCATCGTTGGATTGCAAAGGAAATTAGCTCATAAGTACATAAAATTTGCTACCTTATGTAGTTTTTATGAAATTTAAGAGTAAAAATTTTAAACAGCCGCCATTTTGAAAATATCAATGAAAAAAAGTTTATTATTTTTTTACATCAAGGTATTTACTTCAAACATCTGTGTACCGAATTTCAACTTATTACGTAAATCCATTCTTAAATTAAATTTTTTCTTTAAAAAATACAATGTGGCATCTGTACGGGTAGCTATGGATTTTTGGAAACACCCTACATTTTATGGTGTTTTTGAAATTTTCATGTAATTTTAAGTGCCACTTAATACGTTGTAAGCTAAATCCTTGACATTATAGCCCTGTATTCATTTTTACAGGGTGAGTTCCGTAAGGGGGGATGCCCTAATACCTTGTTGAAAGTTTTATTCTTACTAGGCCTATAATTTTGGTGCTGTGAAGGTTTCCTCCCGTTTGTTCTTTTAACATGATGTACGGTGTCTTCTTTTGTTCCGAAATGCCCATTGTACGATAAAGAATCTTGGTTTCTTACACTTCCTTCAGTTTTGTCTTCTCCGACGACACGTTGTAAACGACTTATCTTTTTTTATCTTTGTAAATAACTTTATCTTTGACCATTACACTTGTCTGTTCCTTGCTTGCTTCCAGCAGCTTTCAATGTTTAATATCTTCAAGTTTTAGGTTAGAAACACGAAGAAGTCTCTCTTGTAGGCTTTCATCACAAATGCCCATTACAATACTATCTCTAGTTAATGAGTCCTGATCGCCGAACTCACAATAAGCAGCTAATTTGAGTAACTCAGTCAGGTAGGAATTAAAAGGCTCTCCCTAAAGCTGGCTTCTCTTAAAAACAAGTATCTCTGATACACCACATTTTTACTTGGTGCAAAGTGATTATCAAAAGCTGTGAATACTTGTTCTAAAGTTAGAGTTCTTAAAGTCACCCAACTTAAAAGTATAAAACACATAGAGTGCTGTGCAACTTTTATTTCTTCAGGTTTGCCGTCAGCTCCAGTAGCCTTAAGAAACAGCTTCAACTGATTCTTGAACATATTCCATTCATTCGCAACATTGTCACTAAGCACAAGTATTATATATCTTACAATAGTATATCTTACAATCATTGTATTAGTATTTAGGATTGTAATAGTTGTTAGGATTGAAAAATGTAAAATGGTGTAACCGTTGAAATAAATAAATAAGTGGTCCCTGTTCCTTGAACATTATTAACAGGTTCAACGAAAATGGTAACTAATGGTTAAAGTCACAAACACAATTCATTTCAAATATTTGTTAAGTTACTTGAGTTAATCAAGAACACAAAAGATTTTCCGATTTAGTCCACACGAGGTTTTACAACCTTGGTAGGTTAAAGTCGGAACGCACGACTGCGCCATTTTGTCTTACCGTCCTTAATTTTGTGTTGGTGTGTATTATTTATATTATAGGTATCTTAAACACAACACTTCTTTCATTGTGAATCTTACTTTATTAGAAATACAAACACAGTAATAAAATGTTACAACTTATCAACTTTGTGTAACCGCCTTCGCTCCTAGTCTCTTTTTTCAACCTTTTCTTCTTCTTTAATCTTCATGGACCATTAAACTTAAGTACATGTTATGATTTCTATATACTATATTAAATTATATTTTTAACTTACAACAGGCCCTTTTACCTGAGGTACACACTCCTTAAGCCTTTATTTCGCTCGATCATCTGACTTTGTAGTTTAAGGTGACAGTGTCGTATACTTAGGAGATAATAACGTAAATTTACTCTCTAACACATGTCATGAAGCTAATTTCGTACAACGGCTCTTGAAGGAAACTTACACAGTACAAGTTATAGTTCAACCAACTAGAGTAACTGCTACCTCGGTCACCTTGACAGACCACATAATCGTGGACAGGTCAATTGAGGTCAAGAGGATGAAATGGAGTGTTTCCGAGAAACTGGAAACAGAGTATTTTGCATCCGCTCCTGAAGACATATGCTCTAAAGGAGTCTAACAAATAAGACCAGTGAGGCGTGAGATTTTTCCTCGGTCATCGCATGCTTATTGTTAGAAACCCAATTTTTGTTTAATAGGGGCTGAAAGGAAATTTACAATGAAGTTAAACCCCAGAAAATTATTTATAAATATAATTTATTCACAACGAGTATATCAAATCATGTAATGCGACTAAAATCATCTTCTAATGTTATTATTCACGTGATACTATTGTAAGGTTAACGATAAGACTGCGCATCGTCTGCTGAACGACTGTCGTATTCCATTCAATGTGCGCCGACGCACCGCGCCATCGTCGGCTCCCGCGCTGAACTGCTCTCCTACTGTGGAACGCCTGCAATTGATCAAAACAGGTTCGGTTACCCGGAGCTAGTATTGTAATTATTTTACTGAGCCCATTTTTGTGGATTCGGAAAAACATTGAAATCTGAATTTGTTGCTTAAACGTTAATAATTAAGAGATAACTTACAGCCTGGAACCAAATAAATAGGCCTACAATCTTTACAAAATAACAAATTAATAAAGTAATTAATTTGGTTTTGTTTACATACCTTATTTATACATAAATTCGAGCCTCCTCGTTTTAGTTGCAAATTTTTGTATCACTTTGCCATGGAAGTCTTCACTCTCCCTCAGTGATTCTAAAAGGTCTTTTTCAATCGAGAGGATTGCTAGGTTAGACAGTCGGACTTCTCCTTGCGTTGAATTCGTGTATGTGTGTATCCGTTTTAGAGCCGAAAGGCTTCGCTCGGCCGAAGCAGTTGTTGCAGGGATGGTACAAATTAACTCACTTAACTTGTAGACTTGTTTGAAGGAATTACTCAAATTTTCTTGTTTGAGAAACTGGACAATTTTCGAAGGTGATTTTTCTTTAAACATGTCACTTTTATAGAGGACAATCAGTTCGCTTTTAAGACCTACTGAATCAAAAGTATTCGGATATAGTTTTACTAGATCAACAAGCAAATGATCAGGGAATTTGTTTGTCACAGAAAATGATTTAAAATTTCTGGGATTTAGAAGTTCAAAAAATTTTAAATGTTTCAAAGAGGAAAAGCGGCTAGTTATGTGAGTTAAAATATTATCAATTATGGCGCAGTAAAGTTGGTTGTAGTGTTGCTCGGCCGTTAATGCAATGTTCGCATCTGATTTTGTCCTCTTTCTAGATGGAGGAGGAAAGCCTACTAAGGATACAGTTTTTCCCAAGCAACAGAAAACCCGCACACTTCACACATTTCGCACTTGTCATTGTCGCCGATTTTCTTTTCAACTAATTGCTTTTTGCACTCATCACAGTGCTTAAAACCTCTCCTATTATTTCGGAGGTCTTCATCGAAATCTCTTAGTACATTTAAGCAGCTCACAATATTAATGTTCTCACTTTGTAAAATATTAAAAATTACATCAGTTTGCGCAAACACGTGTAGTAAAAACACAGTTTGAAAACTTTCTAAGAAGTGGACAAACCCGAGAGCAATACACACATCGGAAGCCTTCCATTGGCTTTCACTATTCTCGTGAATGAGGGAAAAAACTCTATGATTTGTTCTCTATACTTTTCTACCGTAATTACTAGTCGAGATGTAAAACACCATCTCGTTGGGGCGTAAGACGGGGTGCTTTTCTTTAAATGTTCTTGGATAAAAAAAGAACGTTTGCTTGAATGGGCCGAAAACGTAGAAATTCCATTCAAAGTAGTAAAAAAAATATTACATTCGGATATTTCATTCATTCCTTGGGATAATACTAAATTTAGCACATGTGCGTAACAGTGCGTAAATAATGCGGAAGGGAAGAGCTCTTGGACTTTTTTTTTGAAGTCCTGATAAATGACCGACATGACTGCTGCACCATCGTACGTCTGGGCGACAAATTTGTCCTTAAATTTGTAAAATTCTACTACATTTTTAACGTGAGACAATAAACCATCTGCCGTACGGTCCGCACTCACGTCCGTAAATCCTACAAACCTTTCACGAATTTTTCCTTCATCTTTATTCACGTACCTTAAAATGGTTGATAACTGGAAACGGTTTCGGATGTCTGACGTTTCATCAAGCAAAATTGATACAAAGTCGGATTTTTGGACTTCTTGAGAAATATTCTCAATCACGACCTCACTTATAACATTAATGAGTTCATTTTGTATGTCACTAGACGTGCCTTTGAATACCGTTGCGGTTTCCATATGCTCGGCCACAAAGCCGTAGCCAGAAAAAAATGTTGGGGGGGGTTTGAGTTCCGCGTAACTATGAAACTTTTATTTTAACGCAATTATTAATAGGCTATAATATATTGTTAAAGCATGATTTTTGACGTTTTAAATATTTAAATAGTAGCCTACTTATATAACTACAATAATAATAATTATTAGCATTCAAGAAAATGCAGCATTGATCATCATATGAACTAAATTCTTCTTTTTATTGAAGCTTATTGAACTTTAAACAAACATACGATTAAAAGTCGCTAAATGTCAATGCTAACAATATCACACCTAAAACTGATCATTTTTCAACACAATACATACCACAGTAGCCTAACTATATTACTCGTTATCAGCATATACCTACTCTTCCTCAGTCTATATTAAATACCCGGGGACCGATTATTTGCTCGGGGAAACTTAAATAATTTTTCATAGTAATAACAGTAACAGACAGTGCCCTAAAATGCCAAGTGCAAATATACTTCTTTCTATTTAAGACGAGGTTGTTCGCTCTGCTCCTTGCCTTTTAGACTGTTTTTAAGTAGGCCTACGTGTGCTGAACTTTAATATATATTTGTTGAACCACATGATGAATCCTTAACACGTGGATTATATGTCTATGGTTAACAGTTGATTTAATTAATTTTTAATTATTTTGTTGTAAAATCAATTACAATCCTACAAATTGCAAAGTTGTTTTATCTTTTCACCTAAATTTTATTTACTCATAATCACCAATATAAAGTGCGATTTAAAAAAGGTAAATTGTATATGTTATAGTAGCATTCAGTACTATAATTGAATTTTTTACTCTATGGAACATAGAGTATAAAATTCTTACGATCGACTTTAAATTTCACTTTGGCGAATTTTAGACCCCCAAAAGGCTTTTTTATTACTAATTTGATTTCAATGAAATTCTCAGGTTAGATTTTAAGTATTTTAAACTAGGTAATAAACTATAATCGAGCAATTATTTTCAAGTATTAAAAAATCTTATTTTCCCGAATTTTTGACAGAACTTTAGTTGTTTAGGCTACATGATTTGACTAATGTAGTTGCTATGATCAGTTTATATTCCCCCATCACAGCTGAGTTGTCGCTGTGTATGCTGAAAATAATATAACCTCTTCAGATTTGTTTACATCTGCTCGCCGTTATGTTACGTTTTTAAATAAAATTTAATGGGTATTTTGACAGAACTATTTGTTAAATTAAATAGATCAACACCGATGTATACTTGTCGAAGTTATAAATTATGCCAAAAGATAGGCATGTTGTGGAATAAATTGCTATCGAACGGAATTATATGCGATTAACTAATTTATGGGATAGGACCTACATCTAATATTTGGAAAAAGATTTAAATGGAACAAGTAATAATTAGAAAGTGTTGTGCCATTGTAGCCTATGTCTCAGGTAAGAAAATATGCATTAAGTGTTAAGTAAGCGCAATTTTACAATACTTACATAACTTGATTTTTATTAATTTGCAATCATGGATTTTAAATTGTATTGTTTTTTCGCTCTACAATCTATTGACCTTTATATTATAAGCATAATTATTATTAAGTTACTTGCTTGTTTTGAGATCTTAGCTAAAATCATTGTTTGTATGAATTTATTTGTAGGCTAGGCCTAGGATGTACGCCGGTTGACTTCGGACGGTTAGATGACGTTCCACTCTTCACATTCGAGGAGATGGAAACCTCCGTTCTCTCCCTAAAGAGCAACAAGGCTCCTGACCCGGACGGATTCCCAGCGAGGCTTTAAAGAAAGTATTTTCAATTAATGCTGACTGACTTGTTGTTGAGAATGTACAACGCCTGTTTGGTAGAAGGGGTGTTTCCGGCTCCCTGGAAAACCGCCAGACTTGTACTCATCAGCAAGGGCAAAGGCGATTCCGAGCTGCCGTCGTCCCACAGGCCTTTTTGCATGTTGGACACGGCTGGGAAGCTGTCCGAGAAGCTGATCCGTTCCCGCCTGACGTCTGCTGTGGAAGCTGCCGGGTACTTATGCCCCTGTCAGTACGGCTTCAGAAATGGACGGTCAACGATTGACGCTATCACCGAAGTCCAGAGAGCTGTGAAGAGAGCCGAGAGCCACAACCATTTCTCTCGCTGAGTAGTGCTTCTTGTTACGCTTATGTCAAGAATGCCTTTAACTAGGCGAGGAGGGTCGATATGCTGGATGCGCTTCGCAACACCTTTGGCGTTCCTGCATATCTGTTGCGACTCATCTTGTTGCGGATTATCTCCGCTCTCGAAGCCTGATTTACGACACAAGGGACGGAACGTGGACGATGGAAGTCACTTCTGGTGCCGCGCAAGATTCAATACTCGGCCAGGATCTCTGGAACGTTGCCTATGACAGCCTCCTGAGGTCGGAGATGCCTGAAGAAACCACTTTGGTTGGGTACGCCGATGATGTCGCAGCTCTCATTGTCGCACACAACGTTGAGCAGACCCAACTAAAGTTGAACCGAGTCATGCGTGTGGTCAACCCATGAATGTCCGATCACGGTCCCTCGCTTGCTCTCCGTAAGACGGAGATTGTGATCCTTACGAAGAAGAGGATGGACACCGTCGTTCCGTTCCGAGTGGGAAGGGAGGTTGTAACGACCTAAAATGGAGGCGGGGGGGTGCAAAACCTCTGTTAGCCTAGCCTACTAGTAATAAACAAAGTGCCTAGGCTTAGCGGTCAGAATCTAGGTTAAGCCTATGTTCTACTTGAGTTGGGTCTGAGCCTTGGTTGATTTTATTAGTAGGGTAGAGGTGGTAATTGGTAACAGGCAGTTTGGTTACTGCTGGGTAAACATCCTCCTTCATTTTAGACTAACCTGTGAGTCATCGCCGGCATCGAGTCCAACCCTATTGAGAACACAATTCACGTAAACTCACATTAACTCACACTATCTGAAGTCACGCCCGGTTATGTACGAAAAATGTTTATTGTCAGCGGTGAAGTGTCAAGGCGAAAACTATACTTTTTAAGTATCGGGATAGCCGGCAAAACGTGTTGACAAGCAGTAACATAACCTCGCACAATAGGTGAAGGCTCGACTGCCGCTATGACGTCGCAAAACTATGACTTTAGCAAAACCCCATGGATCAGCTGTGGACTGCCGATCAGCTGTTACCCCTCCACCGACCCTCCGGAGAGGGGAGGGTTCGGGGATGGAGCGGAAAGCAGGATTTTCATTCTGTCCTGCGGTTTTATAGCGATCAGAACGTTTAAGTTATTCCCGGTTTAGTGTGTGCTACGGATTACGACAGCTCTCTGCGTAAGTAGCCAACACGGTTATTTAGGGAACAAGTTAGTTCTGAGTGATTTTATTTTCATTTTATATTTTAGCAATCCTAGTTGATTGCGGTTTAGTTACTTTAATTTCTCATTTGTTTGCACCTTTTAGTTGAACCCCAGCGGCTTTGTCGTGTGGGGTGCCGGAGACATTTGGTGCTAGGAAATTATAATTATTACCGCATAGAGTATAATTTATTATCTGTATCAGATTAGTTTTAAACCTCCCAGAGTGGGGGTGGCTGATTTTTCCTTTCTTTATTGTTGGTCAAACCGTTGTCAAACCCGCCACGAGGCCGTCACCTGCAAGTCCAGGCACACAGCAGCGACCTGTCGGTACCGGAGCGTGGACCGGGTGTGTGGGTGTTTGTCGGTGTGGGGAACGGGTTGCCTCTAAACCCACCCAGCCAACATTAAGTTAAATTTAAAGTTCAAAATTATTAATTGGCATTCATTTCAGGTGTGAGCGATGATGAGGGTACAGTAACGCTATTTGATACTACCGGTACTGAGCCCACACCTGTTAAACCCTTTGAATTGTGTAACTTTTATTACAAATCTGTACCATTCAAAATTTATTAATTATGTGAACCCTGGAGTAAACCCAGCTAGCGACTTGGGTGAATCCGTGAGGTGAGAGTCTGCGGCGACTGCTCTCCGAAAAGAAAATTTCATTTTATTAAATTATTTTCTTTATCGAGAAAGTCGTCACAAGGTGGTCCAATCAACTCGTGCTGCTAAGTACTTCGGGATTATGGTGGACACCAAGTTAAGCTGGAGCGATCAGATATTCCGTACGGCGGACAGGGCCGCTAAAGTAGTCACTTACCTTAGTAGGCTGATGGCCAATGTCGGGGTTCCACGATCCAGCAGAAGACGTATGTTGATGTCCGCGGTTCAGTCCGTGCTTTTTTATGGAGCAGAGGTGTGGGCAGACGCTCTCGATAGAGAGTAGTACAGGTTGCGACTCGCCTGGGTTCAACGTCGAGCGGCGCTCGGGTTGTGTTCCGCCTACCGGACAGTGTCCGAGCCTGTCGTCCTGGTGGTCGCCGGAGTTATCCCTGTCAAGCTCTTGGCGGGAGAGAGGAAGGCAATTTATTAGAGACAAGGCGAGATTAAAAGGACACGGCAAGAACAGAAGAGCGCTCCAGAACCTTCCAGCAGTGGCAACACAGCTGGGAGCACGACACCCGAGGACGATGGACGAGGTGCGACTTATCAAGCACGTCCAACCATGGGTGGAACGGCGGCCAATCCTTGACAATTCCCGGCTATCTCGGTCGTACCTGAACCGGATGGGCAAGACCGGTTCACCGGACTGCATTTATTGCTCGGCGTTCCCAACGATGCGGAACACACATTCTTCCGCTGGCCCCGTTGGGAAGGGCCCCGCCTGAAGGCCACACAAATTTTTTTGTGCATTTTCGGTTGACTCGGTCTGCCAAAAGATCTTGGAGGATGAGGGCAACTGGGATTGTTTATCAAAGTTCGTCCGGGGCATCCTCCTGGAAAAGAACATGATCTGGACCGCGAAGTGGCCCAGATCCCTTGATCGAGTGGCTGGATAAGGAGTGAGCCCCACGGGCATAAGCCACATTTTGGCCTAGCCTGACGTAATGTGATAAACAACTCCAGGTTAGAATCCTTAAGAATAGAGGCGAGGTTTTTAGTGGGTAAACCCGTTTTTAGGGGAGCCCCATACTACAGGCTTGCCACCTGTGTGCGTAATGCATTTTTCTCACCTCTCCCTAAAAAAAATAAAATAAAAAAAATAAAATAAAAAAATAAAAAAGCGTCACCTAATAACTCAAAAAGTGAGTAAAAAATTCTTGTACGGGACGGACATCGGAGCGTATTCCTAGTTTACCAGTAACTGGCTACCATTCAAAACAGTATCATGTTAAAACTCGAACTCACGGTCTGCTCTTTGACAGTTGAGTCAGCCGTTTTCATTATTTCTTTGCTTAGATATTTAACTCAGTAAGACCAAGGTTCAAAGTGTTACATAAATTGAGGATGTTGACAAAATAAGATTTTCCCTGGCATTGAGACCTGAAATATATTATTTTTTACCTCAGAACTAAATAAGTCATTTGCAGATTTTTGGAAAATCGTTAAAAGCCGTTTTTGAGATCTGTGTGCATACATACACACTTACAAATATACCTTACTCGTATAAGATCAGAGTAACTTATAAGTTGGTTGGTTCATAAAAAAATAAACTAAGGTATTTTTATATCGTTTTGTGTCCCTCCTGTGAATTTACATCGTAGGCCTACTTCAGTGCTAAACTCCTCAGACGGCTTTGACCACAAGAAAAATTACAAGAAGAAATATTGGCTTGTCTTCTTCTTGTCTAATCATAAAAGGTTAAATCGAGGGCTGTTGATGCAGGAGCAGGAAAAATGAAAATATATTTTCACTGGTTTTGTTTTGTCCTACCTACCTAATTGTTTTGTTTTACCTACTTAACTGAGCATTTATATCGTCTATGTCAATTAAACAGACGACACATACCTTAATACCTTTAATACCTTCCTCTTCGTCTTTTACCCACAACTGTGGGATTGACAGCGTCATATTTACACATAAAAACATATATTTACAAAAACAGAAAAAAAAGACTTTGACTTCCGGTCTGGCTAAAATTAAGGTCTAAAATTAAGGTCTGGCTCAGCTCAAATGTGTGGCAATAGCTCAGAGAAGTCATCCTGCAGGAACTCGGCCACCGAATAATAGGATTTACTCTTAATGAAGATTGTTAATTTCCTCCTGAAAAGATTAGCATCCATCTGCTGGACACTGGGTGGCAGTCTATTGAAGAGACGGATGGCAGAGGTGTTGTAAGCCATTTGGGTTCTGGTCAGGCGCACCCTTGGAATATCCAGCTGCTCACGCTGCCTAGTGTTGTAAGGGTGGATGTTTCCCCGGACAGTGAAGGTGTTTTTGCTTTCCTTGACGTGCATGAGGCATAGGAAGATGTAGTGACCAAAGACTGTAAAAATTCCCAGTCTGGCAAACAGCGGTTTGCAGGAAGCACGGGGGTGGCTTGCTGTGATTGTTCTTAAAGCCCGCTTTTGCAATTTCAGCACGTCAGGTACCCTAGTGGAGTGGCCCCATAGCAGCAGTCCGTAGGCAACATGGCAATGGAAGAGGGCGTGGTATACCATGACCAGGTAGGATTCTGTCACTGAGTATCTCAATTTCAGGAGGAGGAAGCAGACTCGTGACAGTTTGCTATTGGTCTGAGTTATGTGGTCCTCCCAGGTGAGCTTCCTGTCTATAACGAAACCCAGAAGTTTAACAGGGGCTTGAACAAGTTGGTCTCTAGATAGGCTACCTGTCAGTTGCTGGGTCTTGTCTTCGTTTAGCTGGAACCTATTGGCAAGAAACCATGAGGTGGCAGAAAGAAGTCTCCGTTCACTTTCGTCCTGAAGCTCATCAAGGTTTTGGCCATCTGTCAGGAGAGTGGTATCGTCAGCGAACATCCAAGGTTTTGCCGTCTTCATCCAGGTCGTTTATCGTGATCAAGAAGAGTGTAGGCCCCAGAACGGATCCTTGTGGGACACCAAAGTTGATCGGCAGGGTCTGAGAGAGGGCTCCGTCAATAGAGACCTGCTGAAACCTATTCTGGAGGTACGTCTCAATCAGGGAAAGGGCAGCTCCTCCAAGGCCATAGAAGCCAAGCTTCCTGATCAGTATCTCATGTGACACGCTGTTAAATGCCCTGCTAAGATCGCACAGCGTTAAGGACATTTGTCTCGATCCCTCAAATGCGGCGTTAATACCCGTAGCAACCCTCGCAGCAGCCAAATTGCATATCGGTGTGAAAATGGTTGGACTCAAAGAAGGTCTCAAGTTGGGGTTTGACAACAGCCTCAATAACTTTGCCAAAAGTAGGCACGAGGGAAATTGGTCGTTAACTGTTGAGCCTCAAGTGGTCACCCTTCTTTTTCTTTTCACGTAGTCACAAAGCTATATGAAGACTAACTCAAAGTTCACTATGTAAAACTAAACTGCACAGTACACACACGATCGGCACACGTTCTGATGAGGGAATTGACATGCTAAGGTTATGTCAAATTAGCGCTCATTCGTTTTTACACTCCCCCGTGAACCGCGACCATCCCTACATTTTGGCGTGCACTGCGACTTTAACATTGTAATTAGACAAATAAGTATTTTTACTTTGTTTTTAAGTTTGTTCCTTGTTAATTTTCAATTTTCAAATTATTTAATTTTCAATTATTTAATTTTCAAACAGTGTTTCTTATGGAAAAATTCTACATACTTTTTATTGGTCTGTTTTTTATTATTTGTGCCAAAATTTCGGGGGGGGGGGGGTTTCGACCCCCTGACCCCCCCCCCACTGGCTACGGCCTTGCTCGGCCAAAACAGGGTCCCATCTTTTAAGAAGATTTAGTGTCTCTATATAACGTGTCTCTATCCCCTTATTTAACGACTCCTCTTTTTGTTATGTCCTCGGAAGGGCAGTTCTTGTTTAGCTAAAAAACTAGTTACATCTATTAAGCGCTTCAAAACTTCACGATTTTTTAAAACTTTTTGATTATGAATATTATTGTTTACCCGGATTGTCTCATTTAATCCTTCGTCAACCCTTTTTTTCCCAAAGTTATAGAGATCAAGAACGCTCTGGAGATGAACCTCGGATTTTTCATGCTTTGATCCCGACTTAGCTATTCCATTTAAATTACAGTATCCTGTCGTTACCCATACGTCTGACCTAGTAGATTTCGAAAATAAAAGGCAGGGCCAACAAAACAATTTTGACAACGTTTTGCTTCCACAAAGCCAATCATAGGTATTGTTATTAGAAACATTAAAATGTCTTGTATAAGACCTATTCCTATCGGAAGCATTAGCTATTAAATTTGGTAAAGCGGGACAAGGTCTGCCATTTTGAATGGTTAACAGTTTTTCCTCAAAACAAAGTGAACTGAATGGTCTTTCCTTTAGTTTTAATATTATGTCAGTGTCTTCTGCCATTGTTTACTACTAACCTTATTACAATCATTTCACAGCGTCACAGCCCCAATGATAACAACAGCACTTCACTTAATTAATTCACAACACTATACAACGCACGCAAACTACTTTGACATCCATAGACCTCGCCTTCCGGTCGAAATTCGCCTGCACCAGCAGCCGAAACTTCACGGATGCTGCCGAGAAGTCACGAGAGCTGCCGAATATTGTCGGACTCGCTCGATCTAGCGTGGTTGAGCGGGAGCCTAAACGCGTTGTGATTGGTTGTGCAGGTTTGGGGGGAGGGAGGGGAGGGAACTCTCTTTGATGGCCGCGGGGGGGGGGGGTGGTGGACGAGATACGCAGGATGTTAGCGCTTCCGCGCGAGCGCTAGTCGTTGGCGCTTGCTTAGCTTGATTGTGAACTGCGAGTTTGAAGCGGATTTGAACGTTACCACAATGACGTTAGTAGGGTACCTTGGCCGAAGACTGTCAGGAGGAGCAGGAGGAGCCGACCCCCCCCCCCCGAGGACCTCCCGGCGAGCCCCCCCCCCAAAAACCACCCACGGCGAGCCCCCCCCCCCCCGAGGACCACCCGCGGTGAGCCCCCCCCCCTCCCCCGAGGACCACCTGCGGTGTTGTTGCAACCCGACCCTCGGCCAGGTGCGACATTCCACACCTAGGGGAGCCGGCACAATAGACCGACCACACCCCTGCGTGGTCTACAAGATGAAAACTAAATAACACGATCACTGTGTTATATAGTTAACATCTTGACTTAGATTAGTTTTTTTTTTTTTTTTTTTCTATTTACATTTATTCATTTCTATCTTTTTTTTCTTTTTATTTATTTTTTTTTTTTTCTATTTACAATTATTTATGTACAATTACGACTAAAACTACAGCTAAACTAAAACTAAGGGAGGAGGAGGAGAAACATTTATTATTTAGTTTGTTTTCCTCGCGGCGATGGCGGCCTCCATAGCGGTGAGCTGGGCCGACAGACTGTAGTAGTCGGCCCACTGCTCCGGCGATTGCGGCTGGGCGCAGTAGGTCGCGTCGAATAACTCCTCCATTTGACGCTGGGTTTCTTCCAGCTCATGGAGGGTCCCATTCCGCAGCGCCGCCTCCGCCGTCGCCTCCGCCATGGCTACCATGGCCGCCGCCTCCGCCGCCGCCGCCTCCGCTGCTGCCGCCGCTTCCGCCGCCTCCACCTCCTCCGCCGCCGCGACGAGGAGAGCGTCCTCCTCCTGGACGCGGCGTTCGGCCTCGGCCGCGGCAACGAGAGCATCGTCGTAAGCGAGTTCCAGCAGCGACGACATGGTTGTGAATGAGCGGATCGACGCAGGGTGGAAGGGAGCCAGGAGTGGGGACAACACCTGGCGTCCGCCTTTGTCTACACCAAACCGGGTTTGGCACCGACCACCCAAGTGGCTGACCCCCCCCCCCCAAGGTTGAAGCGGATTTGAACGTTACCACAATGACGTTAGTAGGGTACCTTGGCCGAAGACTGTCAGGAGGAGCCGACCCCCCCCCCCCCGAGGACCTCCCGGCGAGCCCCCCCCCCCCCCGAGGACCACCCACGGCGAGCCCCCCCCCCACCCCCCTCCCCCCCGAGGACCACCCGCGGCGAGCCGGGTTTGTAGTAGTCGGCCCACTGCTCCGGCCAAAATCCGACCAAGCTCCGGCCACTGTCGGTGCCAAATCCGCCTACAACCTGCGGTGTTGCAACCCGACCCTCAGCCAGGTGCGACATTCCACAGATAGGGTACCCGAAGACAATAAACATCACCCCTGCGTGGGAACGACCGCTCACATCTGTCGAGTTACACAATAGCGCGTCTACTATTTCCCATCACTGACATCGCGTCCCTTCCATAGCCGCCATCTTTACGCCAGTTCACTGCCACTCCTCACACAGTTCGGTCGTCTCAGCGCATCGCTCCCGACTACCAGTGCTAGTTGTCCGTGATTGTGCCTGTGTTAGTGATTGGATATATTTCTATTCAATTGTAAGTATTACTCATTATTTACAATAACTAGTTATAATTAAATTTAGTTTTTCCTTTTATTTGGTTTTTAGTTGTTTCATCTTAGCCAAGAAAGTGAAAGAGTGGAATTATCATAGTTTTTATTACTCACTTCACATTAACGTAACACATATTGAGACTAAATATTTTAATTCTTTTAACATTTGCCCTCATGTACCAAAGAAAAATAATTATTCTAATATGTAATTTCCGTAAAAAAATAATTCAACTAGTAATGCAGTTTTGGAGATTCTACAACATTACACATATTTAAACTAAATATTTTAATTTTATTAAAGTTTAACATTTTGTCATTGCATATCATTTTTAAAAATATGTATTTTAATATCTAGTTTCTGTAACAATAATTTGAACCAGTGATGCGGTTATGGATATTTGTTTTATTTTGCCTATAACCCGTTTTCACTTAGTGTTCTTGCATACTGAACGTAAATTCTCTTTTAATATTGAGTTTCTGTAACGATAGATGCAGCAGTATTGTGGTTTGGATTTTTTTTCTATTGCCCAAAACCTATTCTAATACTGCTCGCATACCGAATGCTGAGATTCTGTAGCAATGGCTAAACCAGTGATTCAATTAGGATTTTTCATAAGTCATAAAGCCTACATTCACTAGTAGTATAGAGTTGTGAATAAATTTCAGACCATCCAAGTCGCTGACCCCAAAAATTATTTAAAATGTTTCAAAAATTATTACTGAGTCACTAGACTCTCTCTCTGGTCTATGAAAGTAAATAATGAGTCTGCACAAAGGTTAAAGTATTAGACTTTTACAAATACACTCTTGACTTTGAAATAGTGAGCCTGATCAAAAATGAAACTTACATGCTAAAAGGAAATGAAAAGATTAGTGTTTGTTGAGTACTCATTTTTATTACAAGAAAAAAAATCACTTTACAAATAAAAAATATTTACATTACATTCAAAGAAAAATATGAAAAAGCAAATAATGCTACAAGTGTTTATACAATCTGGTGAAAAGTGTTCTGATCATCGCATCATTGTGAGCAGTGGAGGTGTCGTCGAAGAGCTGCACAAAGTCCATCATCCTCATATCATGGTGAGTTCGGTAATACAGGTAAGTCAAGCAGTAGTGTCCGCAGACTGAGCTGTCATCATCTTGTAGACGATACTCGTTGTACAGATAGCGACGAGCGTTACGTCTCAGGAATCCTTGGTAGAAGTACAGATGCGGGGGTTGTCCGTAACTGTCGAAGAATTCAATGACATCACTCTTCCGGTCCAGGTAGAATGCAACCCAGTGCGTGCCGTCTTCATTGTGTGGATCGGTATTCACAACGATTGCTGTAGACGGGGAGATGCGATGCGGTAGTCGGTCGGCAGCGTAGACCCCATGATTGTGCACCGGCAGAGTCGATAGATATTTCTCAATCTGATTGGTATTCATTCTACAGTGTCGATGCCAATAGTTGCAGCGGTGGTGCTCGATGTACTGCTCGTAGACGTGTGAAAACAAGAGCAGAAATATGAAGTCTCATCAACAGATTCCAAATTATCATCGTCAATACTGTTAGTCAAAAATAACCAACCGTGTAATGCAATACAATTGGAGAGTGAACATCGGTGGTTCGCTGATCTGTGATGGCGGCATCGCAGCGTGGATTTCGATAGTAGATTGTTGATCGTCGCCAGTGAACCGCATCCGATATCGTCCAAGTTGATGATGTTGGTAGCGAAGTGATCAATCACTAAATGTCTAGATATGAAACTCTTCTTTTCCGATCCTTTGACATAGACCGTGTGTCGTTCGGCGATCGTCTTTCGTAGCTTTTGTTCCAAGTCATAGTAGCCGATGTCCCCTTGATCCCACTTTAATCCGTGATAGTGTTTCGATAGCCAATGCGTTTCTCGAAGTTTGTCGACAGTCAGTTCGTCCTTGTTGAACGGCGGTTTGGCGATGTGATGCATCAGTAGTATCCCGCTGTCCACTTCCATAACGCAGACTTCTTTCATTATATAATCACCGATATTGTCTTTGAAACATTGGATATCAATAATGATGGGGGCGGACACGTTCCTGCAGCGTACTCTGCGTAAGCGATCCATCTCGTGCGGGTGCCAGTGAGAGACTAGCCGCCAAAGTCGACCATCACGTTGCGGTGTCGATCGATTTCAATTACGTTGTCAAACTCTGCGTACACCAAACAGTTGACAGTCTCGGTCAGCGCGGTGCCGAATCCCAGTTCCATGCGCACGCTGCCGTTGCGTACGAGATTCCAGTGGCCGGTATCGCTGGCAGACAGGTCGGGTGTCAGATCAAACACTAGCAGGCAGTATCCGTTTTCGAAATCTTCTCTGCTGATCACGTTTCCGGCGTCTGAGAAATGGATCCCCGTGCCGCTGAATATTGTGTTGTACGCCATAACTGACTTTTCTCTACCGGCAGGAGAGAACTTGGGTTGGAGCGGCTTGGCCGGCACTTGTTCACCGTCCACGTACAGTGAGAAGTAGTTCAAATCGAAATTCTTGAAATTGTACGGATTCTTTTTGTCATCACCGTTGAATGCGGCATTGGTTACCATACCGACAATCACGCGCTTCGGAACTTGTCCCAGAAATACGTTGTCCAGAGTCTTGCTCCTTATGCCGGAAGCGAGCGTGAAAGATTTCACGTCCACTCGTGTGATTGGATATTTAGCGGTTCCGGACTGCAATATCTTGCTGTGCGCCAACAGTACGGTCGGGCTGACTTTACATCTTCTAATCCACAGGTTTGCTTCGGCGATATGCACTTTGTATTCACCCTCGTGCACCATTAAGGAGAATGCATCTTTCGACCTGTTTAACTTGAAGCGTAGCTCGACTCCGTTCAATAGATATTTATTCTGATTACACATGTCCAAATGTAGATGACCGACCATATCGATTTCTCGTCCTCCTTTTGTTAGCTTCCGTCGTTTTTCCAGTCCATCATTATCGTCTTCGGTGTTTTCCATATGGCTTGAATCGTCGGCGTTCCACAGCACGGACGACAGATGTGATTTTCTGGCATCGAATCCGTAATTCAATACTGTTTCGATGTACGCTCGATAGGCGTAAGTGTTGTTTTGCGGTGTAACCAATTTCTGGTTTAAACACATGTCCACTTGGCTGAACAACGAGTGTAGCCAGTTATTTATTGGACCAGCTTTTGTCGCATCGGCCGCTGCGATCGCCGATCCGTCCGCCTTAATGATCGATGCTGTGATTTCCAGCATTGTTTGCGAAAGATCGGTGTACTCTTCGCCATTGCCGGGCACTACAAACTCTATCGGTGAGTCGTCCGCCAGTGTGGATATCGGTTTGTATTGAATCCATTTTCCATTTTCGATACTCGTCTGTGTGGGCGGCAGTGAAAACAAGTCCAGCTCCGTCTTGACGCATTCGCACGATCTTTGATGTATGAACGACATGATTAATTGAAAATATCACGAGTCGTCTTTACTGATTTTCTCTTAACGGATTTCCTCTGCTTCTTGGATACCGCTTTCCTCTTCTGCTGCCTCTTCTTCTTTGATGACGTCCTTCCTCTAAGGAGATTGGCCAGAGACTGAGGCGTGACACGGCGTGTGCGACGACCACTCGATTTCTTCTTGCCGCCGTACATTGCGCGCTTCGCGGAAGTCTTGCGCGTTGCGCGCTTCGCGCCACTCTTACGCGTTCCGCGCTTTTTGGATGCAGGCAGCCGCCGCCGCTTGCCTCCGCCACGCAGAACTCGTTCAATCTTGTCGTCGGCTCGGCGTTTCAACGAGCCGGTAAACTCTTTCATGCGCTCCTCCGCCGCATCTCTGGGATGTTTCGTACGCAGCGTCACATCGCCTAGGAAATTGATTCCTGACCTTAACGCTTCTCTGCCCAATGCCGCGACACCGCTCCTGATCAACGGAGATACGGTGCGGATCATACCGCCCAAGAAGCTGCCGACTCCGTGCCCCCTCTGATAGGCGGCGCCGCGAAACACCTTTTCTATCGATCCGCCCGTCTGCGAATGCTGGCGATAGTAGTACGCCATGTACGGATCGTTCGAAGCCATTTTTTACAGTTAATTAAGCAGAGCTCTTCTGAAATGCAGCTTCACGTACGACGTCCCGAACAGGAATGAGAGGTTTTGGCCCGTGTGATCCCTGAGGTCGATTTCCACAGTCTCGAATGCACCTTTGGTGATCGGCACGTAATGCGGGCTTGTGTAGAGTACAGTCTTATTCGCCCCGTGCACGTAGTCGCCTCTGTCAATGTTGATGATTTTCAATAGTGGGGCGGAAGTGTCACCGATCAGTTGTGGCTCAATCAGATCGCAGTACACGTACATATTAGCGGGAAGCCCCATCGATAGATTCGGTGACCATGACGCTTTATTGTTTTTCACAATGTCCTTCTGCTGCGGATCGAATCCCAACTGTAAAGCCAGTTTATTGTCTAAATGTATGGCAACTACATCTTCTTTCAGTATTTTTATTTCCACTCTGTCCGCATCTTTGTCATAGGTGAACTCTACGTAATCGATGAGGCCCTTTGCATCATTGATCATATTCAACAGTTCGGTTATATTCTTGTAGTAACCCATGTCCAGAGTAAACGTGTACTTGTCTGTATCTCCCAAATCTATGGCGGAAAGAATAGTATCCTGTTCGATTATTATAATCTCGTTCTTGCCCACTAATGGAAATGAACATGGATAGTGAGATTCCACCAGAGCCATCTCCCACGCACCTTCCAATCGTATCTGTTTCGAAAGATGCGTAGTATAGTTTGACACCTTATTGTTGGGGAAATATTCCATAGAACTGTTGCTGGGCAGTGTCAGGAAGAATTGTGAGTTAGACATTTTGCAAGTCTTGCACTCTCACCCAAGAGTTAAACTCGTCTCCGTAACCTCGCCACTTGACGTAATAACGCTTACTGGCACCTCTGCCACGAGTGTCCAGTATTTTGTCAATCTTGAATAGCTGATCACTCCGATATATTACTTTCTGTAATTCGTATTCGTAAAACTGGCCGGTCAAAACTTCACCTTTGAGGTCCGCCAGCGTGTACATGGGCAACGGCATCAGAGTGTTCACTTTACGAATAGTGAACACTTCGTTACTCCAATTGGTCTCGTAGCCTTTGGCGAACGTACCCTTCTCCTTTGCTATGCGCACTGTGTCACCAATCTTGAGTTTGGGCTTAACACGCCGTGGAATTTTACTGTACATGCGTTGTAGCACTTGTGTTATCGTCCGATCATTTTTCACATCGATGGGGCGCAATCCACCACCGAGACTCTTGTGTTCGCTGGCATTGTAAGCTTTCACCAGTTTGTTCAGTGAATCGATATATCGGTAAGTGTTTTTGTAAGTCAGGTAACGCCACATGCGAGACTTTAACGTGCGGTTCACGCGTTCCACTACTGCCGCTTTAACATCGGGATTCTGCGTAGTCACATATTTTATTCCGTACTTTTTAAATAACTGTCTGGTCTTGGCGCCGGTAAACTCTGTTCCTTTGTCAGACTGGAGGCAACGCGGAGTTTTAGTCGCTTCTTTGAATATTTCTTCGAATGCCACTGCCACTTCTGCACCTTCCTTTCTCTTCAACGCTCTCACGTACAGACGTTTACTGAATACGTCTATCACGGTCAGCAGGTAGTTGACTCCATCGTTGTATTTACTCAATCCTCGCATATCATTCAAGTCCGCTTGCCACAGTTCGTACGGGCCGAAAACAGAGTACTGGTTACGTGGGAAGCGTTTACGGGCCGGCTTGTGTAATGTATAGGTGTCCTGTGATTGTAGCCATTCGATTACTTTCGACATTGAAATATCTCTCTTGCGTGCAGCTCGCACTAGCGGCGCGACACCGCCGAACGCACCGGGCTCGCCGGGGTTGTAATAGAGACGGTCCATGCTCACTTGGCCGGATACGGTTCCCACCTGTCTAGAAAGCCCAGCGGCTCCCTGTCCCACTGGTATTCGTCTCTTATTATGGGAGTTGACGCGGCATAGCCGCCAGTCGCCGCTTCTTCAATCGGCGTTTTCGCTAGATAATTATCGACCTCACGTAATGTTCTCTGTAATGATGTCTCACCGCGACGCTCCTTAGCTCCTCGTTTCACTGTCGCCCACGAACGTAGCCGCTCTCGCATCGGTGTTCTGCGCGGTGATGGTGCACTCGGTGAACTGGTCATCCGCAATGATGATTTGAATGTGTCATTCAATTCCCGTAACGCTCTGGTATTATTTATAAATTCTAGAGGTACATTCATTTCTTTCAAAGCGGTCATCACTTCCATCCATCCTGGCGGTATGCGTTCGGTCATTCGAACTCTCACTATGTTATTCAAAATATCAACTATATTCGCATTCGGTAGTTTTCGACCATCGATAAACACCGAGTAGTTGATATCCCAACTGATTCGACTATCGGGTTTTTTCATAAATCGTAACAGATTGCGGGCGTCACTCCTATATGTCTTTGAGAACATTTCGACAATCTCCTCGACTGGTCCTTCCGCCGCACCCCGTGTCATGTGTTGGGCATCATCACCGAATGCCGCATCCACGATTGGAATATTAATCGGCTGGCGATTATTAGAGGCGAAGTGTAAGAAACGCTGCAACGCCTGATTGTACAGTTTCCATTTTTCACTATCGTCTATATTCTTGTTATTAATTATTTTCTGCATCTCCACATCCAGTCCTTCCGTAGTGGACAAATTGCTTGACGGCTTCTCCGTTGATGATGATGTGGACTGTAAACGCTCAATAAGCTCTTGCGGGACGACGGCCATCTTCTTTGCGTGCTCCATTATTGATCTACAACAGTAGCGACCGGTCGGAAGTGTAGTTTAACGGTCAACGCTCCGTGACGGAATGAGAGATTTCGCTGAAAGATGTTCGTCACGGTAATTCTCAAACTTTCAAATATCTTCTTTTTCACTAACACGTAGTGCGGATCACTTATGTATGCCGTCTTGTACGTTCCATAATCATTTAATGAGTGGGATATATTGATAATCCTCAATAGTGGTATACGGACTTCGCTTAAAATTTGTTCTTCAATCAGATCGCAGTGCACGAGCATATGTGCTGGTAAACCAAGATTTAAATTAGTCGGTCTAGTACTCTTAAGTAAACCTGGTTCAGATATTATATCATCTGTCGATGCTGTTCCCAACTGAAGTGCGAGTGATTGGGAATAAATCACTCTTGTGACAGGCCCCAACGCATTTCCTATCGATACTTTAAGTCGCTTTTCTTCGTCAAGACTGAATATAGTTCCAGTTTTCTTTACATAATTCAGCTCATTGATGTGTTCCACCAATTCTTCAACTGAACTGTAATATCCGGGTTTAGGTCTATCGATGTGTGCGAATATTTTGGGTTTCTTATTGGTCGGTTCTTTGATGGTTGATTCACCTTCTTTTCCCACTGACTTCTTGGGTTCTTCCTTTTTTGTACCAACTACTTGTAACAAAGCATCGGACCCTACTGTTGAGAACGAACATGGGTAATGCACTTCTACGAGCGCTACTTCCCAATCTCTACTGTCCAAGCAAATGTACTTCGGTAGTTGTACAGTAAAATCAGACGTGATATTTTTCGGATAATATTTTGCTGAGCGGGGCGTACCGCTAAGTAAAGTCAAATAAAATGGTTTTGTCTGGACATCCATTTCACTTTCCTAATGCACTACTGACTGCTGCCTGTAACACTGTGCCCAACAGTAATGGAATAAAAACTCCACCTCCTTTCTGCACTAGATAATTTCGTTTCTTTCCCCAACACTCTCCTTGTCTTACTAAACGTCTCAGAGTCACTTTATGTTTGCTCAACTGGCTTTTAGTCTTACTCGACAGAGGTACGTTCCCACGTAGCACGTTATAGGCGCACTCGCAGACTGAACGGATTCGACTCCTGTCACAAGCTTTTAACAGTGCCTTGCGTTCCTTGGGTGTTGCGTGTATCAGCGCTCTGAGCAGCGGCGCGTCCTTCTTCAAGCACGACATGATTGTAACTGACTTATTATTTTTTCTTTGGTAAGTACACATAGTTTACACGATCCTTGGGAAATATGCAAGTGCGTACTCGCATGTCCTCAGATGTCGATTGTTTCAAGTCCAAAAGCAGGTAACCGTGTGCCTGTTTCGTGGCATCACTGTAGGCTTCCTCTATGAACTTTGGACTGTCTGGATATATCTGCCTGGCTAAATATCTGATTTGTACTCTGTCTCTAGGATTTTTAAAAAATATAATGTAGTGAGCGTTTAGTGAGATGTCTCTCTGCCCACGACCCTGATGAAAAAGATTTTGAGTAATGAAAACACACTGATGTTGCGGTGATGGCAACCCTTCGTGAATAGATCCACCACTCTATCGTCTGCTTCACGCATCATATCGTCAATTATAACCAGTATTGGTTCCTTACCATCATAATCACTCAAGTCCGGTAAACCCTCAATGTGGTTTATTTTGGAATTACTTACATCACCTCCTCCCCCACCACTACCGTAATGCCAGTTGATTTTGGCAAATTTTACATCACACATTTCATTTATGCATTCAATAAACTTGGACACAAAATGTGATTTACCACTGCCCGAAGGGCCCGCCACAATGGCTGAGAATGGATGTTGCCACTTCAAGCTCATGAGTAATACTGAAACTAAAACTAAATACCATACACTTTTTTCTTAAAATAAAGGGTTTAGGTTTCATCTTAAAATAAAAGACAATAGTTTATGCTGTAATGTACATGGATATTTTATTGCTTAAAAACTATCAAAATTTATAAAGGTATTTACGTCTTGATTCTTCTTTTGCTTGCTTTACAAAAATTCCAGTGGAGTGAATTTGCTACCTGGAAGTGGGCTGCGTTTCATCAGACGTAGGCGATCTCCGAAACCGCTGTTGTACCGCTCGATGTCGTGGTCGCTCAGGCCTTGGTTGAACCGCCTGGGCAGGTAGACTCGCAGGAAGAAGTCATCGCCGACTTGTCCCTCTAAGATGACGACGATAGTCTCGCCGAATGGAGTGGTCACCCGCTCCATCCCGCTGATTGCGTAGCTGCACTCCTCACGCAGATCAGACAGGCGGGTGTAGGCCGGAGAGCTGGACTTGCAGGTGTTCAGTGCGGTCCGTAGGTCCATCGTCACACCGGGTGCGGACTCTGAAGTCATCTTGCTGCTCGACATGGTGGTGGTGGTGGTGGTGGTGGTGGTGATGCGGCGACTAGTCGAAGAATGATGCTCACTCGGTCCGCTCGCTCGGTTTTTATCATCCCAGACGCCATCTTGGATTTTTTGTTTGTGCAGGTGGTCGATGCAGGTGGTCGATGAAATGTGAGAATGATCGTCCCGCTTCTTTTGTTTGAGCAGGTGACCGGATGCAGGTGGCTGATGAAACGTGAGAAGGGTCGAGAAGGGTGGCGGCCATCATGGATTTTTTATGAGCGCAGGTGTTTGTGCAGGTGGTCGATGAAACGTGAGAATGGTTGTCCCTATAATGCCTTCTTGATTTTCTTGCTGGGTTTTGTACTCGCACTCTGCTTCTTCGGTTTCTCAACGGTCTTGCTGTATTGTGTTACTGTCTGCGTCAAACCATTAATCTTTGGTATTCCCGTAGCTTTATTGATCCATAAATTCTCTGACTTGTCCACCACCTGGTTGACGCTCTCGTACAATTCACTATTCTTGTCTATAAATAAACCACATCTGTACACCATGTCTGAACCGTCGTACATTTCCATTTTTAAAAGCACTGGTCCGCTATTTGAAGGATTCTGCACCGCGTAAAGTTGTCCGTTTTCAAGCCACGATACGATGGGGCAATCGTCTGATGGTTTCGGCACCCATCCCGGTTTCGCTGGTGACTCTTCCACTTTAGGCTTCGGTGTAGGTCTAATTCTCTTCTTAGGCTTCGGAGGTGTAATCGGGATCTGCTCAACCGTGGCGTTGTCGTCTGCGGCGTTGATGTCGGCCATGAAAGCGTTTAAGTACTCGTCAATTAATCCGGACGTACTCATGTCTGTACCGCACTGAGGTTGGTGTGAGACTGTGCTACGGGGAGAGATGGGGGAGGGGGGGGCTGAATGGCGGGAAAAATAACGTCCTGCTCCCCCACTCCTTCCGGCTGTCTCACAGTCGAGTTTTGGCCAGATAGCGCTATGGAGTCCGAGAAGGAGGTTGTCAATAAAACCGATGATCAACAATTGTGGGACTCCTCTATTACAGAAGAGGAATTACATGCGGCCGTCGAAGCTATCGAGGAAAAGGAAAAAACCTCAGGCGGCTCTGGTTGGCTCAGATGGATATTTGTGGTTCTGTGCCGCGTGATGATTTTGAACTTCAATGCCAGATGGCAATTACCCAGCAACTAGAAGAAGCCGAAAAGGAGCTAAAGAGTGGAGGTACTATCCAGGCGGAGGTGAAAACTGAGAAACATGAATAATATAGCGAATATGATGATTAAACGTACTGTTGATCCCAATCCTTTTAGTTTTAAGTGGTTATGTAATGTTATAAATAAATAAATAAAAAAAATAAAAAAATAAAAACATGAATTAATTTAAGAGAAGATGTTTACTATATAACACAGTGATCGTGTTATTTAGTTTTCATCTTGTAGACCGCGCAGGGGTGTGGTCGGCCTATTGTGCCGGCTCCCCTATCTGTGGAATGTCGCACCTGGCCGAGGGTCGGGTTACAACACCGCAGGTGGTCATGGGGGCTCCTCCTTCGTGGGTGGTCTCCCTGAACAACGGACCAAGTGGCGTTGTGCCTTGACACAGTACGTATGAGCGTTAGGACTCATACGCGTAATTGAGGTATTATTGGGCCCTGAGAAGGGCCGTTTCTGGTGGGCGGAATTAACCGCCCTGGATGTGGCCGCTTCATAGCAGAGTGGCTACGAAGAACGGCGCCTGTAACGTTCGATCAATCAGATCGGCGTCATCCATCGGGGTGTTTATCATTAATGTTCCCCACTCCAGCAGCGCAAAATGATTTGATTCTACAATTGTAAACTCCTGATAACCGGGTAATGGTGAGATGACTCTTACATGAACTCCGCTCATCAGCCAAAGATCGACTTCATTGATGAATCGATAGATGCCATCCCACGGATTCATCATATCGATGAAGAGCACCGTTGGACTGTAAGAGAGCAACCTGGGTGGCTCCTCTAGTTGAATAATTGGTAGCGCAATTGCATCAGGTGCCGCAATTGCATCATGTACCTCTTCTTGCGGTAAGAGATCATCCGCGTAAAAAGCATCGCTGTTAGTCGGTGGCTGATCACGAGGTGACATGTTGCTGGTAGGAGTGAGGAAGGGCGAATGATGTGTAGGCCAGAGTGGGATGCCTATGCTCCCTCCCCTCCCTGCGGACTACACCGTCATTTGTGGGCATAGGTCACATAAAAAAAAAATAAATAAATAAATAAAAAAAATAAATAAAAAAAATAAATGAAAAAAAATAAAAAAAAATAAAACACTTCTACTATTTTCGGCCGGGGGGGGGGGCTCGCCGGGAGGTCCTCGGGGGGGGGGGGGGGGTCGGCTCCTCCTGCTCCTCCTGACAGTCTTCGGCCAAGGTACCCTACTGACGTTGACGAAATTTTCATTAATCGTTCATGCAAACAAGGAATAAATTGTATGTTTATCATTGTTATTTACTGATACATTAAATTTATTAATTTGTCCTGGTCATCGCCGAATCCAGAGATGACCGCACGCTTCGCCACTGGTTAAGACCCATCTCAATTTTGCTTGCAATTTCTAAGATTCTTGAGAAATTTTTAGTCAAATTGGCTTCCTTGACATTAGACACCTGACAAGCCCTTTAATTTCCATAGAAATAAGACTAAATACATACTTTTACTAAAACTGTCACTGTAGCAACAGTCGTTCTCAATTTTCATGATTTTTTTCACAGATTTTTAAAGAAATTATTTATCTTAAAAAAAATTACATTTTTTATATATATCGTATGGCATTCATAGGCAGCCACCAACTTCTAAAAAATATAAAACATACGTTGCAGTGCATAGCACCTGCGTCAATACTCTTAAAACTAAACTAAAACAAGAAGCTATGATATCTCTTTATAAAGATAAATCCAGGGTGCTAAGCCATTGCAGCCCAGCTTCACTTGCACAATGCAGCCCCATCAACCCTTCGGGGAAAGCACTCAAATTGTTCTCATTGGCTATGTGAGTCATAGTCTGGAACTCCGCTCTACAGCCGCATGACTGACCTCCTGTCACTCCCCATTTGTACTTCCAATAATTGCATCTTCCCTTTTCAGTGCGGAATCGATTGAGAACAGCCCACATGGTAAGTACTTTAGATATAGAGGGCGTCTCTGTTCTCTCTACCGACCTTTTTAGGTTTTACTCCTAGACCAAAGACAAGCTAAAATATCATATGTAAAATTTCCAAAACTCCATAGTTACCCTATGGAGGTAAAGAAAAAGTTTTAATTTAAGAATAGATTTACGTAATAAGTTGAAATTCGGTACACAAATGTTTGAAGTACCTAGATTTAAAAAAAAAAATAAACTTTTTATCATTAATATTTTCAAAATGGCGGCTGTTTAAAATGTTTACTCTTAAATTTCATAAAAACTACATAAGGTAGCAAATTTTATGTACTTATGAGCTAATTTCATTTGCAATCCAACGATGAAAAAATTATGAAAATCGGTTCATAAATAAGTGAGATAGAGCGATTTTCATACAAATAGTCACGCATCTGAGCGGCGAAAAGCGAGGTCGTGGCGCCAGCTCAATAATGGATGTCGCACCAAAACGCTCCCGGTGAAGCGGTACGACCGTGACTAGCCTCAGTTTAAATCACTCTGTCTAGCTTATTTAGGAACCGATTTCATAATTTTTTCATCGTTGGATTTCAAATGCAATTTTCCAAAAAAACACATAAGAACATAACGTTTGCTACCTTTTGTAATTTTTATGAAATTTAAGGTTAAAAATATTAAACAGCCGCCATTTTGAAAATATCAATAATAAAAAGTTTATTATTTTTTTCATCTAGTCTTTACTTCAAAAAGCTGTGTACCGAATTTCATTTTCTTACGTAGATTCATTCTTAAATATAAATAAAAAAATTCTTTAAGAAATACAAAATGGCGGCTGTATGGGTAACTATCGAGTTTTGAAATTTTACATATGATATTCTGGCTTGTCTTTGGTCCAGGAATAATACCTTAAAAGGTCGGTAGAGTTCAAGGACACCCTGTATACTATGTACACATAGTTTAATACCAAAAGAGATCATTTTTGAAAGCGTATTACAGGTAGAGAACTATATTTATACAGGGTGTTTGGAAACTCTCTTCCGAAACTTCGTGTGGCGATTCCTTGGATCAAAATAAACAAAAAATGTCATGTGAACATATGTCCTCAAATGCTTCGTTAGGCCGCTAGCCGCCATTTTGTTTTTTACACTTAATAGTTTTTATTTCCGTATCGAATGGTTGCATTAAGTTCATATTTGGTATTAACCTTTATCACATTAATGTTCATTTCCAGGAAAAAAATTATTTTTTCCCATGCGTATTTTCAAAATGGCGGCCATTTAAGAATTTTAAACTCAAATAGGCCTTTCTCAAAATTGATAAATGTTATCAAAATTTTATAAACAGCAAAAAAGGTGAAGAATTAAATTACCTAACCAATGATCCAAGTTTGTAAGGAACTGACAACAAATAAAGGAGTAATTGTCATTTTTCTGCATAAAAAACATTGATTTTCCTTTAAAATTCATGGAAATTTAGGTTGTTTTAGAAGAAAGATCTCAATAGCTTCGTTATTCGTTGTCAGATCCTTACAAACTTTGTATCATTGGTTAGATAATTAAATTTTTCATTTTTTTTGCTATTTATAATAGTTTGATCAAATTTACCGATTTTGAGAAATATGGGTTTAAAATTTTGAAATGGCCGGTATTTTGAAAATGCATATCGGAAAAAATGATGTTTTCCCTGAAAATGAACATTGGTCTGATAAAGGTTTATGCCAAATATGAACTTCATCCTTTACAGAAATAAAAATTATTAAGTGTAAAAAACAAAATGGCGTCTAGCGGCCTAACAAAGCATTTTAGGACATATGGTCATATGATATATTTTGTTTATTTTGATCCAAGGAATCACCACACGGGGTTTCGGAAGAGAGTTTGCAAACAACCTGTAGACCTATACAGGGTGTTTTGCGATAAGTGTAACAAACTTTACCAGTTGATTCCTCATATCAAGACAAGAAAAAAAAGTCATATAAACATAGGTCCGAAAATCGTTTATTTTTTAGTTACAGCCAATAATTGAATTTTTACTGATTTATGTGTATTTATTGGACATTTATGACTCTAATTAGAAAAATAACAAAGATATTATGATAAGATTTTCACGGTAAGATAGATTATAAAATTTCAAAGCAGTTTCAATGCTATTTTGTGTTTCAAGTTTGAATGCAGGTGAGATAAAAGGCTTAAAAGTCAAAATTTTTCTTAAAAAATGTCCGGCTAAAAATATTTTTTTTTGTTTTTGATTGAGTATTTAATCATAAATTTTGAAGGTTTTGGGCTGACAGATTTTCAAAAACTGCAGAATTTCATAAGGAACAAAATAGTATAAATTTATGAATATATTTATTTATGATTATTCATGTAAAAAACAGGAAATATCAAAGTTAACAAAATTTTGAAAGAAAACGTCGACAATTTAGCCAGTCTCATTCATGCATAACAGATGTTAACATGAAAGTTACATAACTATTGGTATTTTTTATTGAAAATAAACGTTAAATCCAAAAAAGTATTATCACATGAAAACTCATTCCCCCTTTAAGTTTATTTTAAAAAAATATGGTCGTTTTCTACAAAGAAAAGGCATAAAAATAGACTCTTATTATGATTTACCACCAACTACTTGTGAAATTTAATGTGATACTCACACCAATCATTTATACCAGGAGACAGAATAATACTTTTTTTAGACAATTGCAGACATAATAGTAGTGTCTTTTGGCCACTCCTGGCTCAGGTCAAGGTCAGCGGTTGGAAGTGGCAGGTGTGGGGTTGGAAGTGTGGGGTGGGGGTGACAGTGATGGATGGGTTTGGGAAGTGGGTCAAGGTCATTTGGAGGGGGTTTTAAAAAAGTGGGAGCCGCAGGGGCTCGGTGGGAATGGGGAGGTTTTCGTTTATTTTTAAAATTAAATCAAAGTCGTGTTGTTGTGCAGAGAGGTGTTGAAATATCGTCCAACTGTGAGGGAGTGGTAGACGCCGAAGGTGGTGGCGAAGAGAAGGTAGACGCACAACATGCAGAGTACGAATTTGAACAGTTGCAGCAGGCGGACCATCCCTTGTTGATTTTCCGTTTCCAATTGCAGCCTGTTGATCTCTAGTTTGAGTCTGTCCTCTTCCAATCGTGTTTTAAGTGAAACATCATCCATCATGTTTGTGTGCTTGTTTTAATTTCTGTTGGTGAAATGGGAGCGGTGTTGACGGTCGGAAAGTTGGCGATAAAATGAGAAACGAAGATGAGGACAGGACATATTTACTGGAAAGTGGTGGGGGGTTAAGAAAAACAGTTGTGTGTCCGATCAAACGTCATTGTCAGCTGTTGGTGTAGGTTTGGAGGATGCAGGAGTGAGTCCTAGCAAACCATCTTCATCTCCACTCTCAACTCTATCGCATGTTGGACAACCGTAAACAAGTTCCAAATTCATAGTGATGCAGTGGAATTTGTCTATAATATCTTCTAAAGTTTCCATTAAATCTTTTAAATCATGTCTTGTTCTAATTATAAAAGTAGATTTCATATGTGGTAGCGGATAGTTGTTCATTGTACGGGAGTCGGGAAACAAATGGCGAGCGTCAGTCAGCGGCTCGCTTATATGCTGGCAAGGGCGGTGGAGGGGGAAGTGGAGGGGTGGTGGCGTGGTGGGGGAAGTGGAGGGGTAGTGGTGTGGTGGGGGAAAGGCGATATACCCCCATGCGAACCGTTGGCCAGCGCATTTCGCTGCGGATCGTTGTTCATCGTACGGGAGTCGGGAAACAAATGGCGAGCGTCAGTCAGCGGCTCGCTTATATGCTGGCAAGGGCGGTGGAGGGGGAAGTGGAGGGGTGGTGGCGTGGTGGGGGAAGTGGAGGGGTAGTGGTGTGGTGGGGGAAAGGCGATATACCCCCATGCGAACCGTTCGCCAGCGCATTTCGCTGCGAAACGCCGTTCGGGTAGGTAGTAGGAGGTGTACTATAAATATTAAATTTATATTTAACTAGAGCTTGCATTTCTTGTTCCTCGTTGTTTAATTCAATAATTTTAACACCATTAGTTGTCTGTTCCTCTTCCTCTTCACTTTGCGACGATGAAGACATGGAGGTGCCTGAAGAAGATGATGACGATGAAAATATTTTGGTAGGATTGACATATTGCACTGTGATGTTGATCCATCTTAAAGGATGGTTATCCATAAGTGTGAGTAAGTTTTGGAATAGGGTTTCCATCTCTTCTCTGTCGGTAATTAAATGTTGAAAGGAAATGAATTTATCATCCATGTTGTTGTCAGTGCAAGTAATGAAATAAGAATGAGAAGCGTATCGAATGATCCGTAGAATATATGTTGTAAAAAATAAGTGGTGGGGGTAATCTCAAGGTCAATCAAATGGAGTTTTAAAAAAGGGCTGCAGTCAGTGACTACAGCTATACATTTGAAGCTTCAACAGGTTCAGAAGACCAATCTGATCTATACTTGCACGCACTTATGATGCATGTACAAAAGTCGTCTTTATAATATGCATTGCACTCTCGACAAATGACAAGTTTTTCCGGATGAAACTTGATACACCTCTGGGGACAGCAAGTGTGGAAGTATCGTGATTTATAAATCTTGAAGGTTCGCAATTTTGGTGGTGGTAGTTGCTTTGTTTCGCATCTGCAGTAACAGGATCCAAAGAATTCGCACTTTGTACAGGCTAATCCGTCTACCATCCATCTTCCTAAATTGGTGCATTTCTGTTCACAACAGTAGCGCGGTGAGTCCTCGTTTTTCTTCTCTTCCATGTTGGCGCTTCTAAGTTTAGGCAAGAAATGAAGTTGTATAGTGTAGGATAGAATGTTTTATAGATTAAGAAAAGTGGTGGGGGTAATCTCAAGGTCATCCAAATGGAGTTTTAAAAAAGATCATCTTACAAGTGTAAGATGTATTTATTTAAGATAATGAGTTTTCATCTTCTTTTTCTTTCTTTACATCTTGTTTGTATTTTTCTTTTTCTTCTTTAGCCATAGCGATGAGATCTTCAGTGGATAGTGGATGTACTTCAGGAAATTTTAGAATTAATTTTGGTTGGAATCCCTCTTTAGTTAATACTTGAAGATCGGACGTCATTTGTTCTGCACTTTGATAGTCCTTTCCGTAGATTTTTCCATTAAATTCAATCATCATTCTGTACAACATGGTATTAATAGTTGTTTTCGCTGCGTCAGTTGGAGAGCAAATGATGATTCTGTTAGGTTACACGTTCCTTTTATAGATGCTACAGCGACCACTTGATATTATTTAATATTAGTAATATTTCTGGAACTTAACATTACTTTGAGTAGATGGTGTTGTAGTTGAAGGTTGTGTGGAAACGAATACTTCTTCGTTGCAGAACTTCTGTTTAGGAAACATCCTCATGTTGTTAGCGTAAACATCAATATTTAAACGATAACCACCGGCAAGTAACACTCGCAGTTCATTAATAAAATCGTCGAGTTCTTCAAAAGTTGTAATGGTGGTGGTATCATATGATGCACACTTAACCTTAAGAGACATGTTGTTATTCGTAATAACTGGAGAGCCAACAGAGATGTGTACAGCACGAAAAGTAGTCGTAGACTGATGAGATCCTCAAGAAAATTACGGCCTTTATATACCCTCGAAACTAGGTCAAGGTCATCCAAACGTGTTTTTAAAAAAAAGCAACATATCGATAGTGCAGAAACACTATCGATATGTTGCCTTTTCTTATTATTTTTTTTTCATTTTTATTTTTTATTTATTTAAAATCAGTTACACACATGTACAACAGTATATATAAACTACAGACTAGTTGCTAGTAGGCATAACATGAAGTGTAAGTTCAGTAGAGTTGGTTCCACTAGGACCGTGGGATGCCAAATAGAGTGCGCCGGGGTGAATCAGTCGTAAATCTTCATTCTGCAGTAGTTGAACGAAGCGTTTGGGAAGAAATACTTGAAATTTCGGTTCATCACCAGGTGTGTAGGGTGCTTCACTCAATGTGCAATTGATGGCGTCTCCAACTGATGTTTCCATCTTCTTAATAGTGTGAATAATGTAATGTTTTTCTTCTTTCAATTCTGAACATTTCTTAGTCGGTAGTATTGTAGATTTAGAATGTTTGTTGAATTGATCAACAAGCGACTGTAGAAAAGTTTGCGATGCCATTATTTTTTCTTACTATTGTTCGTCTTCTTCTTCTTGTGCTTGCGCGTCAGAGGTGTTGACTCCTCGGAGGTTAGAGTAATACTCATGCATTGTCATAGTGCCGCTCTCGCTTTTATACCCATCGCTTCCCCCACCACTTTGCTGGAGATAGACATTCAAACGATATGCGTTCTTTAAAGCACATTGAGACTGCCGATGTTTAAAGTTTTTAGATGCAATACAGATGTTAGCAAAGTAGCAATAAAAATCTTTCTCCATTTGCACATTTATCACTTCATGGTTTGTATATGCTTGTATCCAATTTGCTTTTTCCAATCCTCTTGTAAAAATAGTTTTGAACTCTTTGCAGAAATGATTCATAATGTGTGGCATCATATTGTAGGTTATAAAACCTTCATCCCATGTTAGATTATGAAAATGTTTCATCAACCATTTGTTTGTTACTTTAGCTTTGGTTGTTAATCTGTTGAACGGCAAAGGAGGCATGAATAAAAAATGATAAACAACAGATGTTATCATATCTAGTACCACTAACTCTTTAATTATAAAATTTCCATCATTACCACGGAATGCCTGAAACTCTATGATACCTCGCTTTACTTCCATTATTTCCGTCTTCTTAGAGAATGAAACTCGTTTATCCATGATGACGTTCAGTAGACAACTGGTATGTCAATGCGGATTGACAGCCTTTTATACTCCAACATTCTTCTTCTTCTTACTTAAAATATTCTTTGTCTGTTTAATTTGTTGTTGATTGTTGATTGTTGAAACGTGATTCGTTTTCCTTGTTTTCTTGCTTTTTTTCTTCATCTAAATTAAAGTTGGTTTGATTGTGGTGTAACTGTCTCCACATCTCTACTTCATGCGGGATCCTATTGAAGATTGAAGTATCTACTGGACCGTATAGGATTGGAACATATGGTTGTCTATCCAATGCATCAGTTAAATAATCTTTGATAATTGTACTTGAGAATATTAGCTGTTTTAAATATCTTTTTATAGGACCAGTAGCACAAGTTAAAGCGTAAAACTCTTCTTTTGTCAAATGTATTTTTATATTATATTTAGTTAAATCTCTAAATCGAACTAGTTGTTGACCACGTTGTTTAACAATATCGATTTCAATATTTGATTCGAACAAACCTAGTTTTGTTTTTCTTCCAAACGTATTGTTACTCAAATAGCATTCCAAAAGATGTATATGTTTCATAAAAGATTCCCAAGAAGATTCAGTGAAGGTTACCATTTTAGATCCGTGATTCAAAATAACAGTTGGAGAGTAATCCAATGATTTCATTACTCCAGCAAACACAGTCTTTGTCATACAAGAAGAAATAGGATAAAATATTCTAAGAAATACCTCCATTAAGATGTTGGTAGAAATGTTATCTTCAATTTTCCTTTTCTTCATTTCTTTTTCAACTTCCTCTTCGTCTGTTTTCTTATGTTTAAACTTGAGGAACTCTTCCATTTCCTGTTCAACTTGTCTTTCTATATCCAAACTATTGTCAGCCATAAGAGGTGTAGTTTCTTCATTAGCACTTGATGTAGCAGAACTCATCTTGCGGACGATGTTACCCATACGACAATCAAAGATGAAATGAATTTCCAGCTCTTCTTTCTCGCTTTTATACTCGCAGATGACCTAGATATTGTTGATCTTTTGTAAAAACCTTACAAATCGTGCAGATGTTGTATTAATCTTTTTTAAAGTACATTCTTCACAATTCCTGTCAGCGGTGTGTAAGTAACTATTTTGTCATGTAGAATTAAACAGTATGCTGAAGTTCCATCTGGTATTTTATCTTCAAATTCCATTTCAATTTTTATATCTACACTTGAAGATTTCACAGATTCATTTTGTTTTGAACAATCGATTACAACAATTGGAGCTTTTGAATAAAATTCTTCTGGTGATAGTAGTGGTGTATTTGTCTTACCATAATATGACGATTGAAATCTTGCATACATGTCATATAGAATGGAATAACGTTTTTTGTCAAATGAAACATTTAAACTGTCATATGGAAAGAACTGAGAGTTTAGAAAAACTTTGCAATTCTTTATCTTGCAATGGTCAAATTGACCAGCGTGCGCAGTTATAACATCTTTTCGTTTAGTCTGAAAACCGACTATTATGTACCTTGCTCGTTCTAAATAAGTAGAGGTTTTAACAGTCCATGTTTGTCTTTCTGTTTGAGGCAATATGGGGTATTCATGAAATTCCCAACTTCTAAATGGTATTACAATATCACGGTCAGATTTTAATTTTTTCAATAATAATACTCGATGTTCATCTGCCAATCTGACATGTGGTACTCTCCATACAACTTTATCCAATTGAAGTTGCCATTCCAAATCGGCATCTTTTGTTCCACTTGGCGCTTGTATTACATCCTTATTCGTTGAAGATCTGAGCAGTACCAGTTCTTGCTTTACATTTATTATTATTCTCTTGTAATCTTCTGCGAATCCCAAAAGCAATCGTAAAGGCACATTAAAATCAAAGTAACCTTTTGAATTAGGAGTAATAGTGTCTTTATCAGGAGTCACCCATCCAGCCGAGATTAAAGAATTCTTTTCATGGGGTGTTATTGAAGTCAATCCTTTCAAAGTTGTTGATATACCAACTTTTTTTGTTGAATCAACTGTTACTCCAGATATCTCATATCTAATTTCATCAAACAGATATGCCATAGGGTTATTTATAAAAGGAACAGTTGAACCAGATTTTCCATCCAATGTTGTTACTCTTCCTTCGATATATAAATAACTTTCACATGGTAATGTGTAGATATCTTGTTGTTGAATGGGAATCCTTATTTCATCATTATTATTTAATTTTGATGAAGTGTAAGGGTTGTGAGTGTGATATTCCTTCTCCCATAGGGTTTCGTCGAATGTCGGTCCTTGCGCTATATCCAGTATATCCATGGTTGGCAAGTTTTAGCCCGATCTTCTGTAGGAAGCGTATGTTGTCCGGTGTTAACTCGTCGAATGTTGAGGAGCTACTGAGCTCCCGACTCTTCCGTTGTGGTTTAAATGATAATCCCATGTTGAATTTATGTTGCTGCTCTGATATGTAACCGTATAGTTATTGTTTCTCCTCTAAAGTCAACACTAATGCCGTCTTGATCCAATATGTTCAGTACGATGTCTGAAATGAAACTGGTGTTTAACGGTAGGTATATCAGATTTTGTGGCTTCTCAACTATTTTAAAACCAGGAGCTACTGTGGGGTAAAATGTATGTAATATGTGTTGATTTACTCCATCTCTATATGATCCGTGTATAATATTACACGTTACATCAATACTGTTCACCTTTAATATTGTTACTGTTGTATCGCCAGTATAATCATTTCCAGGAGCTAAAATTCCTTTCTTCTTTGAAAATCCGAGCAAATTGCCGATTGAGTGGTCTAAGCTAAAATCTATATAATACTTTGAAGTTATTTCTGCTTTTAATGTATTATTATTACCTTTTATACAAATGTTTTCTTCTCCAAGTTTCTTTTGTAATACTTGGTTTATATCGTCTATTTCATATGCTCCTGTAGATAATGGAATTATTTTTAATTGTGAATAATTTCCTTTTTCATCTTTACTTTCATAATAATGTAGTAAATTATTTTTTCCTTCTGTAACATTGGGAATTGAATTGTATGTAGTCAAATCCAATAATGCTGCTTCCCATAGTTTGTCCGTAGATAAACGTAATGCTGGGAAAAGTGTACTTTTCAATGTTGACGAATTTCCGCTCAGCGACACTGTATACGATGACATCTTAAAGCTGACTGACGCTCTTCGCTAGGAACTCTAAACATAAATGTCCGCATATTTCTGTATTGCTAGGTTGCTCTCTTTTGTAGTTGTAGAATATATTCTTGGAGTCCCGAAAATAATGTTGAAGTTCTTTTGGTGGCGGTAAATTTCCAAAACTATCAAAGTAGTAAACATTTTATCCAAGTTTTTTATAACATACCCAATGAGTACCTGGTCCATAATTAGAGTCTAAGTTTACTATTCCAGTTTCATTTTTCCACACTCTATTTGGTAATGTATCTTTCATAAAAACTCCTCTGAAGAATGGTATTCTTAAACATTTCACATATTTTGACAATTGATAGTTTGTTAATGCTTCATTTGGAATTATCAATTTATTCTTCTCATTTAATACACACGGTACGGTCTTAAGTAAAGACCCGATCCGTTTTTTACCATTGACCATATGGATGTTTTCTTGACTTTCCTTTTAGGGTTAGTGCTACGTCTTCTTTTGATGTTCCCGCCCCTTTTTGCAGCTTCTTTTTTACTAGGTTTTCTCCCGCGTCGTCTTCCACCACCAAACTTAGCTTTCGTCTTCATGGCTGTTGTCACTGCCCAAGCTGCTGCTTTTTCCGCAATACTGGCGTCACTTGATTTAACCCTTTGCCAAGCTTTTTCCGCTAGCGCTCTATCCGCTATTGATCTATTTGTTGAATCTGCAAACTTGGAATACGCTATATCGTGTTCTTTGCAAGCTTGATCTAATTTATTAATTCCAGGATCTCCTCTTGCCAAACGTTTTGCCAACTTAGTTCCGGGTCCACAATATTGATAGCCTCCGGGCAGATGAAATTCGTATGGTAAAGCGTCTATTGCTCGATTTAGAACAGCACCAACAGGAATCCGTCTTAGAAGGGATAACGCAGCTGATGTTATACCACGTCCTTTCTTGTCGCTGTCTTGACGATGACTGAAAAGTGCGGTCTTCATTATGTTGTCTTATATAACCAGCGTGTTTACTCCACGAGCTGCTTTACATAAATGAATAACTCGTGCGCAATGTTTTATATTTAAATATTTAATTATTCAAATTAATTATATACTGATTTATGATTCTATTTTTAATCCAAGCTTCTCGTTCATCGGGTTGAATCATCACATGACTCGTTGTACTAGCTATATGATTGTGGGTATCGATAAGTAAGTTTCCCACTATTCTTATTAAACAATCTAAAGTTACAGCATCTTTCGGATGTTGAGGATCGTGTAACTGCATAATACGTTTATCATTACACGTGTAAGCGGTCGAATCACTTTTTGACGTTGTTATGACCTGTCCAATAGTAGCAGCATCATTTAAATCTTCTCCTGGTAAAATATTAATTATTTTCTTCATCTTTGCATCATATTTGGTCCCAAAGTGTTTATCCCAAGTTATTGTTTGTCTCAATGTAACACAATCATCATCTTCATAACCAGGATAAATATTTTTTATTCTTCTATTACGACCATCGTATGTACCTAATCTACCACCACTCGCAATTAATGTTTGTACCATCAAAGGTACATCCGAATCTTTTATACCAAATCTTCCATTTGTTATTGTTTTATGTCCTGCATCCCATTCATCATTTTTTCCTTGCATTAAATCAAACTTTTCATTTCCATGTATAAATGTATCTCCTCGCTTTAGCACGGCATCTTCATGTTTTACAAAATTCGATGTTCCCCTTTTTAATTCTTTAGATAGTTGTTCCATAGTAACAGCGTCTTTTGGTTGAGAACCGAACTTTACATTTGACAACACTTTCCCATGACAATCGATTTCATCACCATCTTGTAAAATACAGTTGTCCTTGATGTATTTCAGGTTTACAGCATCGCCGTCTTCCTTTGGGTATCCAATGTCATTTATAATAAATTTATAAAAAGAAAATCCGTGTTGAGTCTTTTCCGGTATAATAGAATGTAAATATTCTTTATTAACTGAATCTTTATCATTTTTTGGATTTGCCACGTTGGTTATTCTATGATTCCCAGCATCATATGTCTGTCCATCTTTTAAATTATTACCCCATTGCAATTTTAAAGTATTTAAAAGTTCAGATGATAAATACTCTTTAGTAATTGCATCAGAACTGTCAGTTGGTTTACCAACATTAATTATTCTATGTGATTTAACATCATAAGTATTCTTGTTTAATTTCAATGATGTTGAAGTTGCTTCTTTTACTGTTTTAAAATTTGCTCCATCTGTATCTTCTTCTGGGTCTTTAACAAATTTTAGACGTTTGTTACTCATATCATAGTCACCTTCAGGTGTTTGCGGCAATCCACTTCTTTTTCTGTTTTCTCCTCCTTGTACTCCTACCCCGGAGTACCGTCCGAACTTGTCAACGCTCATGATTGAACTGATCCACTGTATGCTCACTGCTCTCTTATATATCCGTGATGATTTATACAATTATTCCACGATTTCGAAGTTCGTCAACTAAAGCCACCCATTCATTATTTAAACCTGTATGACCAGCTTCCATGGCTTCATGTAATAGTCTCATTCTATCAACCAATTTGTTTATATCATTATAGTAAATCACATTTGTATTATATAGGTTTTTCATTAAACCTTTACCAGATGTTGGAGTTTCTCCTTTTTTCTTTTTACCATATTCATCAATAAGTGATAAGTCCATAAGTGATAATGACTTCCTCTTAAGCGGTTTTTTCACAGCAGGTGCAGTTCGTAATGTTGGTAGTTTTTTCAGGGGAAACAATCTTTTTATTACAACTGTATATTTAGTTGCGCGTGTTCTATTTATCATTGAATCTTTGGAGTAATTCTTCTTATGAGCATTAGTATTTTGCAAAATTTCTTTAAAAGTATTTAAATCTTGAAGCGTATATCTTATAGGTATATTTTTGAAAATCAGTTCAAATAATCCTTTTGTTCCTTTATATTTATGCTCACCAATAACAATATCATCATCTTCAGTCAAATGTACTTTTGAATCTCCTATTTTTAATTCATTTCCATCAATTCTCGCACCATATACATGTGACTTGTGTAATTTTGGGTTATTTTTTATTTCATGTAACATTTTCATGATATACTTTCTTCCAAGAGGTCCTTGTTGCAATATATCACTACTTAATTTTGTTAGATTTGGAATTGATTGCTCTGCTTCAGGTATATGTTGTTCTTGTTCTTCTTCTTTTTCAACATTTATTTCTGGTTCTTCTTGTCTTGTTTCTTCTTCTTCTTTTTGAGAAACTTCACTATCACTTGTGTAAGAATCATCATCATCTTCTTCCTTTTTCAAACTCTTTACTTCAAATTTAGAAACAGGTAGCAAAACATCTCCTTCATAATGAGGTTTACCAATAGTTTCTGTTATCTGTTTTAAAGGTTCTGTAATAGGCTTAAATGTAGTCTCCAGGAATTCTTCTCTTTCATTCAAACCCATTCTTAATGCTCGATTTTTAAGTCTAATTGAGTCACTCAGTGATTTTATTTCTTTTAATAGTTTTTCTTGGTTCACCATGTTTACGCTGTGAAGACCAATCTATTACTAAACGTATCATCAATCGTTCAATGGATTAATACAAATTTATCCAACCCTATACGATATCTTCCATTTTTTATAGCTTCTTCTTTCATAATAACAAGAAATCCATATTTTTCAGCCCATGCTTTGCCACACATTTCTTTAAATTTATCAAATGACATGTCTGCATTTACATGATCATTATATATGTGCTTTAAATTTGTTTCATCCTGCTTGAAGATAATAAGTAGATTTGCATTATCTCTTATTAATTGTTTTGGAATTTTACTGTAAGTTTGACCAATATAAATGCTATCAATATTGTAATGTCTTCCCATGGCGAAATAACTTCTAATAGTGTCGTGATTTTCACAAGATACATCATCAAATATAAATATAGAAAATGGTTTAGCCTCATTTGGCTCCATTATAGTTTCACTAGCATTAAACTTGTAAAAATTAACTTCAGGCACACTTGCGAGTACCTTATCCAATAATTGATATTTGGGTTGTTGCAAAGATTTGGAAAAGATGTAAATGTTGTTGAAACGTAATCCTTTAGGATTTGTTATTAAATTAAAAACCACATTCGTCTTTCCACAATTTGACGGTCCAGTTATTAAACATCTTATTGTGTTTGGCAGTAGTTCACCATGTTTTCCATGATTTAACTTGTCGTTGTCAACTGTTAATTCATCAATATTATTAATAAAAAATCGATCCTTTTGTTGCACAATCTCCATCTTGTGTAAAGGTTAAACACGTAATGAGTTCACAAATTACTACACCAAGTCTTTTGTAGGGATCCAAGAGTCTTCACTTTTATCAAATCCCAACCAACGTACTTTAACCTTATCCTTTTTTCTTTGTAAAATTTTTTCAACAAGATATACATCGCCGACTGATGATTTTAACAACTCGTGTCCGTAGAATCCACCTTCGAGTAATTCACCCTTGTTGTCCTTTAAGATGTAAGTTTCAGGTATTGTTGGTTGTACTTTATAGATTGTAAACACTTCATTAGTCCAGTTTGGCAGATATCTTTTACTAAATACTCCTTTGTACTTACTTATACGAACTTTATCATCAACTTTAAATGTTTTAGGCTGCATTTTTTCACGTTTAGGAGTTGTATTATTCCTAATACGTTTTAATACCATCTTAGCATTACCGCTATTTACTTGGTTAGGCTTCATACCAATGGTTCGATGATACTTGTTGTTATATTCTTTTATAAGTTGCGGTAAGATATCATACCAAACATATGATCCTCGTTTGGAAAATGTTTTATACATTGCTCCTTTTAATGTTCTATTGAATCTTTCTATTATTGAAGCTTTAACTTCAGAATTTGTAGAATAATGATTTATTTTATACTTCTTCATTAAAGCTGCAAATTCTTTGTTAAAATACTCTTTCCCATCATCAGTTTGTAGATGTTTGATGTTGAATTTATTTCTTTGTATAGCCGTTTCCATAGCTTTTGTAACACTTTTACCAGTCTTGTCCTTTAGCGGTAAGGCATCAGCCACTTTAGTAAAACAGTCTATAATCGCTAAAATGTATTTGAATCCTTTATTCAACTTACTATGTGGTATCATTTCAATGAGATCGGCTTGGAAAAGATCATTCATTCCTTTTATAACTGTACTTCTTCTAGGGAATTTTCTTCTTGCTGGCTTATGAAGTTCATTTACAATTTTATTTTTTAAGTCTTCCATCTTCAGTTGTGTCTTCTACATCACTTGTAAAGATACTGATCTCTAGAATGGTTTATCCTCTTTTATATACGGTTAGGATATAGGTCAAGGCCATTTTACGTTGGTGTAAAAAAGAGGGAACATGACATTGGGCTTGTCATGTCCCCTCTTCTTTACGAAAGGAAAAAGGAAGAAGGTAAAGGACGAAGAAAAGGTTTACTGATCAATAGGGATTAGGGAATAGTGGCCGAATGGCAATGTGTTGATGTTATTTTCAAGAATGTGGCGTTTATCATCCTTATAACTTAATGCCCACTTTGTTTGTTTTACACTATACAGTATATGGTTGTAGCTTCTGATGGTGTTGAATGTTGCGGTTGTTTCCACATTTTCAAATAAACATCTCTTATAATGGTCAAACTGTACTTTCTTCTTTAGATATGAAGTCTTGATGCCTTTGGCTTTCTTCACCACTTGATGTTCATCCTTTTCACTGATGTACAGTTGGAATGAGTACAGTTTGGACATTAAAGCGACAACTTCTTCCATTGGTACACCATTTGTTTCGTCTTTAAACTTGCCCAACACCTTTTTATTTCTATTGTAGTCATAGTTGGGATGATCTTTAGGATAATCTGAAAAGTCAAAGTCAGTAGTATATACAAAAGTACGTAGATCTTCATACATGTCTTCTGTTCTTATCCAATAAATGAAAGCATCTGTATCCATATATGCTATCCCGATGTTTTCTCTTCCATAAAACTTCACCATCTTGTTGTAGTGAAAGTCATACATGTGGGTTTTAGAAATATCCAAAATAGACATTCCCACATATAGAGGACGATCCATTGTTATTGAGATTTTGTTCATGGTAACAGCTACAAGATTCTCGTTAATAATTACACTTGTTCCAAAGTTTGGTTTTTGTACTAACTTTTGCAACTTCTCCGGATCGCTTACTAATTTTACATCTTTATGTTTTCTTTTGTTTTCCAACGTTTTGCCAAATATTGAATTATTCATTAATTTGAAAAAGTCCTTTTGAAAAGCGGATGTTGCTGCAGTCCTTCTTCTTGTGTTGTTGTCGATGTATGGTTTTAACCAACAAGATTGATTAAATTGTATTGCTCTATTGATTCTTGTTATTTTCAATCCCAGTTCTATTGCTTGCTGTATTGTCCAATAATGAGCTACATATCTTGACTTGTTGGTTAACGTCATCATTAATTTGGGCCATCTACCAGTTGGTGATATTTCCGTCTTTGGCAATAGTGGTAAATCGTAGTGGTGGTCATGCAGTTGTTCAGGATATTCAAAGTCCACATCCAAAATGTAACCAATGTCTCCATCTTTAGGTATGTCCATTATATTGCCTATCGAATCTGGGTTCGCCCACTTAAAATTACCATATGGAAGAGGATTTGACATAGCCCATCCATATAGGTTATTTGCGTCAAAATAACCTAAGAATGTTGTTGGTTGTGACGCATCGAAGTTTGGGAGATATTTGTTGTTGGCTTTTACATGTCTAGTTACACTTTGTGTCAATCCTCCACGAACACCTGACTCTATCATCAAAACCATATCAATATCTGTAATAAGTTCAAGCCTACACTTTGTTTCTTTCAGCATAGCTTGCCATGCTAGTCCAGGTGATGTATAAGAATGAAGTGGGTCCAATCCATATGCTTCAAAACAGGTATCTCTAAATTCTTCCATTATATCACAAAGTAAAGTCACATCTAATTTAACATAAAAGTCGGAATATTCTCCCAATGTTGTCATTCCTAGTTCATTCCATACTTTACAAGCGTGTTGATAGTCCTCTTCACTGATGTCCTCTTCATACAACTTACTCTTGAAGGCTTCTCTTGGCGGAAGTGATGTTTCTTCAAATTTTTCCAAACAATTGATGTAATCATAGGGGAAAACACCTTTGCGGAGAACCAAATCCAATTTATCTTTACTTACAATCTTCATTGTTTCTATTAAATTTTCTTTCTTTAAGTTTTCAGTAAGTTTACTCAAGCTAGATGGCATAAAACGGTAAGAGTCTAGAAAACGTAACTTCATATTTCCAATTGTTTTACTAAAACTAATAAACTTTTCAGTAGTTTCCGCTATCACATCGATTTTTCCATCATCTCGTCCCAATTCCGGTATGATAAAATGTGCATCATAACCACTAAGGTTATGCAAATTACAGGTATAAAGTTGCGAATTTGATAGTTAATATTACATCTGTTACATGCGGCACCTCTATAATAACCTGTTAGATGGTCATGATCACGTACCTTGTGATTTTCCAAAGTATATTCATTTTTACATAAATAACAATGGGTCGAATTTTCATACTGAATCTCTTCTTCTTCATCCATCGGTATCATTGGTACAATATCACTATACAATTTTTGTACATTTTCTGCTATCGAATATAAGTGGTCAAGGAAAATTTTAGAAGCATTTTCACCGCGATATATGACAGGTTTTGAAGTTAGATCATATTTATTTAAATGATCTTCTGACAGTGTAGATTTAATTAATATAAACAAAAACTGTTTGGATCATGCATTTGGTACTTAACACTTTCTTGGCTTCATCATCATTATTTTCAATAGGAACAAGTGTAGATTCAAAATCCGCATAAACAACAATGGGAATACGGTACTGATGAGATATCTTCTCAAATTTTAGCTCGGCCTTATCTGGTGATGGTAACATTATTTTTGCTTCATAGTTGTTGTTACATAGTTTTTTATGCTCTTGTAACCATTCTTTTCCATTTCTTCTTTCTTGTTGAAAATTGAAACATCGTTTGCAAATTATCTTCTTATGTCTAGTTTTACACAGTTGGTTATTAACAAGAGTTTCAAACTTTTTGATCCATACATAGTGTGAAACATCACCTCTTGTAAGTAATAGCAAGTCCCTATGATCCGGTAGTTCATTCTTTACCACACGCAATGGGTACACTTTATTCGAACTGTCCAAACCGAAAACATTAACAGATGTTCCAGGGTTTTGTTTTTCGAACTTTGGGATGTCCTTTAAAGTCACTGGGTATGTCAATCCTTGAAAATTATATCTATATCTGTAAGTTTCATATTCTTCACTGGGTCTTTCCGAATTTTGAGGAGGTACAAATTTTGTCGTCATTGCATATCTAAAACATTCCATATCTTGGTTCTTAACATTTATACACGATTTAGTATCCGAAATTTTCTTTGGAGCGGAATATAACTGCTACCCCTTAATCCGTAGCCGTGTTTATGAGTTCTAATATCCATACCCTCAATACTAACCAAACTCCAACCAGATCCTCTGCATTCATGTTCTTGAATTTTTGTTAATATCTCTTCTAAACAATCTTCAACTATTGAATTAATATCTGAACTTGCCATGATGGTCTGGTTTTTTGTTATGAATCCTCTTGGTGACATTTCTCCTTCTACATTAATAAACATAGCATGTAGTAATATGCTAAATTTAATGAAGTTTAGTCTTCTTAATTCTTCTGTGAGTGTTCTCCTTGCAATTGTACGCACTTCCTTAAAAAACTGCTCCAATTTCAATTTTTCATTTTGAATTTTGTGGTGCATTACTACTTTACCTTCTAAAGCATATACTTTTAAACTTGGTATAGCATTCGAGGGTCCTGCTAATGATTCTTCTTGTTGTTCTTCTTGTTGTTCTTCTTGTTGTTCTTCTCCATATAGTTTTAAATCTTCATATTCGGTTTCTGTTACATCTTCATTATTATTATGGAATAACTCTTTGTGTATTTCTAGTAGAATATTATCATGAAAGATTTCTAAGCAAATTTCACATTGATGCATCTTGTTGATGTTTACTCTTTGAAATTTAGCAGCGAAATGAAATGATTCTCTACTGCTCCCTTTTTATAACCTCCCAGTTGTAGTGGGGAGGGGGGACGGTAAGATTTTTAGTGAGATGTTAAAAATAGTAGGTTAAGACTAAAGCTGAAAAGTAATGATTAAAGCCTATATTTTTTCTTCCAATTGCAAATACTCCACATATACCTCCGCCCATAGCCATAACAGATCACTGTTACACCAATATACACCAAAGGTGGGTCTATCATCAACTAAAATTGGAGATGCTATGTTTACTAATCTTTCAATTTCTATCCATGCCATAACTTCAATTACAAACCTTCCTATAAATTTTTATTAAAACAAAATAATTTAATTCTGTCTTTATCACAATATTACTCTTAACTAGAGCTTTCCAATGATGTATCGCTTGCCCTATTCCGGCAAACCGTTCTCAAGTTATAAGAAAATTTGTTAGCACTTGGCTGGCGGGGGGGGGGGGCGGGGGTGGGGGCGGGGGCGGGGGCGGGGGCGGGGGCGGGGGCGGGGGCGGGGGTGGGGGGGGGGGGGTTATGCATGAGTGAATTGAGGTCAAGGTCACCAAAAAATAATAATGATCCAAGGTGATGGAGGCGGCCAGGACCGTCTCCACCACCCTGTGTTCCTCAAACACTCCCAATCCCAACC